>CM061227.1:46388945-46963390 GCA_030844895.1 Ambrosia x helenae | reverse complement strand
GAAGAACAAGACATATTTTCAAACAATAATGTTCGGGATTTCCCAGTGGCAGGGTAAAGATAATCAGAAAGCCATCATAGCCTAGAGATTCTTCCTATATCGTGTATGGAGATCACTTTCCAAAAGTAGTATCTTTAGTCCTTGGGTCACTTAAAATCAACTTTGGGACAATACATTAAACAAACACTTAAGAAACACTGCAAACGTTCATGAATATTAGACTAGTGGTCTAGATATGACTAGTTTATATTAGAGGGTATTGGAATGTAATTTAGTCATCTATATAAACCAATGTGATCTGCAATTATTATTGAATATTAATATAAAATTCTATGGTTTGTTTGGTATCAGAGCCACAAATCAAACCATATCTTTTCTCAAAAAAAAAAATACACCAATCATCCAAACCCTACTACCAACAACCGGCTGAAACCATCTGCCGCCGCCACTAATTAGCCGGCCTTCTAACCAGCCAGCCACCACAATCTTCAACCCAATACAACAAATTAGCGCACCAACCAACTAGTGCATCTTCTGAACTAGCGCACCAACCAACCAAATTAGCGCACCTGCAGCCTCCAGAACTAACGCACTAGCGCACCTTCTGAACTAGCGCATCTTATGAACTAGCGCACCAACCAACCAAATTAGCGCATCTGCAGTCTCCTGCACCTAGCGCAATCTCCTGTTCAGTTATATAACCTTAGCGCTCTGCACCTATCCAATTTAAAAACCCTTAGCGCACGGACCTGCAGCCAAAATCCAATCTCATGGCTGCCATCAGTTTATTACCAATTAAGAAAAAGTAACCCATCAATCTCACAAGTTTGCCCAACCATATGGCATACTGACTAATACACAATTTCACAATAGAAACAAGGAGTCTTGGTGGTGAACTGAGGAGGTGCAGATCAAAATTCGTGGTAAGCATGATAGTTTTTAGAGATCGTTTGAGGTGCGCAGACGATCGGGAGCGTGTCACATTTAAGGAAAGATACAAAAAGGCCAAGAGGGAGGCAAAGAAAACAGTGACAGAGGCAAAGAACATTGCCTACAAGAAGATGTATGAACAACTAGAAACTAAAGAGGGGGAACATGATATGTTCAAGATTGCCAGAGCTAGGGAACGTAGAGGCAAGATCTAGGAGTGGTGAAGTTTATAAAGGGAGAAGATGGTTGTATTATAGTAAAGCAACGCGACATTAAGCTAAGATGGCAAACATATTTTTGCAGTCTTGTCAACGATAAGAGAGCTTACCAACACGATCATGACAACCCCATCACCCAAAGGCGGAAACCGAATAAATGCTATTGTCGAAATATTACACGGGTTGAAGTGAGGTCTGCACTCTGGGAAGGGCTAAGGCAGTTGGTACAGACAACATACCAATTGAGGTGTGGAAGTGTCTTAGAGAGGAAGGAGTCCAATGTTTAACTACTTTGTTCAATTGTATTTTCAAATCTAAACAAATGCCAGAGCAGTGGAGGAGTAGTGCCATAATGCCTCTGTATAAGAACAAAGGCGACGCACGGTGTTTGTGGGAATTATAGAGGTATTAAGTTGTTAAGTCATACTATGAAACTATGGGAAAGGATTATTGAGGCTAGAATTAGAAGAGAAACTCGGGTTACGGTAAAGCAATTTGGTTTCATGCCAAGGCGGTCAACTACGGAAGCAACACACATTCTAAGGAGGTTGATGGAAAAGTATAGGGAGAAAAAGCAGGATCTTCATATGGCCTTTATAGATCTTGAAAAGGCATATGACAAAGTGCCACGTAAACTGATTTGGGACAATCTGGAGAGAGGGGTCCCTGAGAGGTATATAGACTTAATTAGGTATATGTACGGTAGGACCAAAACTAGTGTTCGCGCGCCTGCAGGAGATACCGATCCCTTCCCTGTGGGGATAGGATTCCACCAAGGATCTGCGTTGAGTCCGTTCCTTTTGCAGTTATCTTGGATGAGTTGTCCAAGTCAATTCAGGAGACAATGCCATTGTGCATGCTTTTTGCAGATGACAGTGTGTTAGTTACAGAGTCTAAACATAGTCTGAATGAGAAGCTAGAGGGTTGGCGTGTCGCGTGCAACTTTAGAGGGAAATGGTTTAAGGATTAGCCGTTCTAAGACTCATGGTTTAAAAAACGGGTGAGGCGTGCGCCTTGAGGTGCGCCTCGAAGCGATTCTGTAAGAAAACGAATCTGAGGCAGCGCCTCAGGTTGTTAATTTGTATGTGCGTCTCAAAGAGCTGAGGCGGTAACAAAAATTGCGCCTCAGGGCGCATCATGGGTTTTTGATGTTTCAAACTTTTGTGTCAATTTCGAGCATTACATGTCTTTTTAATGTGTGTTTTTGATGAACCTGAATATGAAATTAATTAGTGTTTCATTTTCTATAAGATATATAATATTTATATTTATTTTTTAATTCCGTCTCGGGCTTACGCCTCAGTTCGCCTCAAGGCGTATGCCTCGTGAAGCGAAGGGAAAACGCCTCGAGGCACGATTCCGTACTTTTAAACCTTGCTAAGACTCAGTACATGCATTGTGGTTTCAGTGGCGCAAGCAACAATGAAAAATACTCAACTTACGAATAAAGGTCAAGTTGTCCCGCAGACAACTAAGTTCAAGTACTTAGGATCATTTGTTCAGAGGGATGGGGAGTTAGATAGTGATGTCACCCATCGCATACAAGCTGGTTGGTGTAGGTGAAGGGCCACCAGTGGGGTTTTATGTGACAAAAGGTTCCCAACTGAATTAAAAGGAAAATTCTATAGGGTTGTAGTGACTAGTGAGACCTGCTATGTTATATGGGATAGATTGTTAGGCCATCAAAAAGTCACATGCTCGCAAGATGGAGGTAGCAGAAATAAGATGCTAAGGTGGATGTGCGGATACACTAGGGTAGACCGAATAAGAAATGAGGTTATTAGAGAAAGGTTAGGGGTAGCTAGTATATCAGACAAGATAAAAGAGGGAAGTTTAAGATGGTATGGGCATGTGAATAGGAGGCAAATGACAGCTCCCGTTAGACTAGTGGAAACCCTTAATTTAGAGGGAAAGAGGTGTAGAGGAAGACCCAAATTGTCTTGGATGAGCGGATTAGGCATGATTTAGCAGAGATGCACCTTTCTGAGGACATGGTCGAGGATAGGGGTTCGTGAAGGCACAAGATTAAGGTTAAGGATTATTAGGGAGGGTTTGGTTGTAGCGTAGCGTGGTCCTAGGAGCTTAGACTTTTTGTTACACTAGTAGGAGGTTTGTAAGGGTGGCCTGTATTTGGGTGTTTATGGGTTATGTTGTTTTTGATGGCATATATACCTTTGTTTTACTACGTGACGCTTTAATGTTTTTCTAAATTCAGTAGCCCTTTATTACTTTTTTAGTCTTGTTTGCTAGTCGATTGTGTGTGGTGGAGCGGTGGTCTCTCTGGAAGCAGCATCTCTATCCGCAAGGATAGGGGTAAGGTTTGCTATATCTCACCCTTCCCAGACCCTACTCTTAGCTTTGCTAATTGTGGGATTTACTGGGTAAGGTTGTTGTAAACTGCGAATTCATTCTTAAATTCTCTCTAAATTATCCGAATTGAATTTTTTTAAGTATTATCATAATATTACAATATGAAAGTGATGATTACACAATTCAGAGACACAGGGATATCCAGACCCTTGCGAATTACACAATTCATTCTTAAATTCTCTCTACTGCCCTTTTGACTTCCCTGACCCCTAAACACTTTGTTTCATGCTGACTTACAAAAGTAGTGAATTATCGATGACTAAAATAAGTTCAACTTGTGTTTTACTGATTCAGTGTAAAACTTCAATTTATACTTTACCATATTTCAAGTGCGTAAGCTTAGTTAACTTCATACAGGAAAGCATTACTCCTAGTCTTCAAACCTTAAATAAAAACCCTAAAACCTAAAAGCACCAACAAATTCAAACTCTCACAATAACATGGTCGTAAAAATCGCACCTAGCCTCAGATTAATCGCTAGTCTTAATTAATCGCTAGTCGTCCAGCCAATTTCCAATCAGAATACCGTAAATTATAGTCAAAACTGTAAATTCCGGTGATTAATCCTTTATGCTTAAGGATACGAGTCGAGGAAGGAGTTAAAACTTAAAACATGCCTACCTAAAAAGACTAGATATAAAAATGTGCGTGTATATATAAAACTAAAAACTACATATAAAATCTCAATCCGATTAATACCAACTAATCCCAATAATACAGAGAATGCACGGTTTGATTGAATAACCAGACTTTACAAACATAGAAGATTGAAGTGAATACCTGGAAGATGATGATGATAACAGCAACCAATAGAGAAACCTTCTAAAGTGCAATGTGTCGTGAAGAATTCGAATTGTGGTGTTGATATAAGTCTATAAATCCACACATTCTTGTCGGGAATAATTACTCTATATATATACTAATTAGAAACACGTTAGGCAACAGTAACATGAGGATATTTTGGTAATTTCAAATGTTATTATTTTATTCATAATAAGATTGCGGGTGTGTACTATGGAGATGCCACCCTGGACAATTTTGCTGACTGTGTACAATGGAGCTCAACTTGAAGCAGACGTGGAAATCAAATGGCACGAGCTTGGAAATGACAAGGCAGACCCGCAATCTCAGATTGCGGTGTCTGTCTTTGCTTTTCAGTGTGTTTTGGCTCCATCTTGCTGCATGTATACATTAAATATTACTCTCGCAATTTAAGATTGCATGAGTGTAGGTTGGAATAGTGTTTTGCAGGCATGTGGATTGGATGCATGAGTCTTTATGGATTGGATGTATGAGTAGTGTTGCATGAGTGTAAGAGAATCAATTCTCTGATGGCAAATAGTGTCATGCTCCAACTTCAAGCAAACATCAAATCAAGAGTTAAAATCTACTTGCAATTTATATATGACGATGATGTTTAGTGAAACCATAACTGAAACCATAACAATCTTCTACATACACAAAGAAAAAAAATTCACAAGCACAAACAAGTATCATCTTAAAAAAAAAAAACAATGGCACACTTACACCCGGGTCCAAGAAACAACGAGCTTCTATGGCTGCAGCCACAACATCGTTCGGCTTATCTGTTCGAAGATGATGCTGGCCATGCCACAGAGCTTGATATTAGGCGGGGCGACCAGGCATTATTTTCTGCCATTAAAAAAAATCCGTTAAACCCCAATGTCGAAGAGTTGGTTAGAACGGCAGGCTTTGGTGGGGTTCTTGATGTTGGATACGTGCTTTTTGACCGTGGTTTGATAACCGCGTTGGTTGAAAGATGGCGTCCAGAAACTCACACGTTTCACCTATCGTTTGGTGAAACGACGGTGACTTTAGAGGACGTGAACGTGCTCTTGGGATTGCGAGTCAACGGTCCCCCATTGGGAGGACCAGAGGAAAAATGGTCATCCCAAGATAGAATACAGCTAGTTGGGGGTTTGTTGGGCATAGATGAGGATGCGGGAATGTTTAGTGGAAATAATATTAAAACAAAATACCTTATAAACAAAATAAAAGAAGTTCTGCCTGAAGGGGCAGATATGAATCAGATTACACAAAAAGCACGTTGTGTATTCTTGGTTATTGTGGGTAACACATTGTTTGCTGACTCTTCTAACGGTTTCACCTCATTGTCATTTTTAAGGCACCTTCAATCGTTAGAAAGATGTGCCCAATATAGTTGGGGGAGTGCTGCGTTGGCTTGTTTGTACCGAAATATGTGTAAAGCCGTAGTCTCCACTGAGAAAACAATTGGAGGACCTATGATTATACTCCAGTTGTGGGCCTGGACACGAATCAGTGTACTATCCCCCAAGTGTTCAACCCGGTTGACGCCTGGAAAACCTTATGGTGCTATGTATGTATTTATCCATTACCTTTATATTATATAAAATAATTATTTGTTAAAAAAACTAAGTCGTTTGTTTTATTATTTTTTACAGCTGGAAAGGTAAGCACGAATTAAAGGAGGTTGCCTCGCGATCGTTAAGACAGATACGATCGCAATTACAAAATTTACATGCTGAACAGTTTATTTGGAGACCCTATGCACAATACATAGGGACATTGCCCCAAAGTTGCACAGAGGGGAGTGATTGTTGGCGCTCGGATTGCTTTCTTGTGTGGTTTCAGGTGGTCGAATACCACCAAGCTAGTAGGGTCATGAGACAATTTGGGTTACGTCAATGGATTCCTGATGGCATGCCCTGTACCCCCCAAGTCCACACTGAACTGCACAAAAAAACCCGTTCTGGCAGACCATACGAATCTTGGTTTGCGAACTTTCATAGCGAGTATGTTCAGTCGTGGAATGACCGAAAAAATAGAATAGTGGTCGGGGAAGAAACGCCATTTCCTTCCGTGTATGCCGGTTATATGGAATGGTACTTGGAAATAACCGTGGCATACATGACGAATCCAATGTCTATCTCGGTATCGCAATCGGGTTTCAGAGATGACGGTGGGATTGCCCAAGTGATGGTATATATATGAATTTTTTTTCCAATATATATAAGTGTATATTTTTAATGATAACTTTTTTAATACATAACTATTTGAACTTTATAGATGGAAGGATACACGCAGATCCACCGGGAAGTGTCCCAAATCATGGCGTCTGTCCCTGCCGACTTTAGCTCCAATCTTGGGGTTATTCAAAGCACTGCGGAAACAGTGATGTCACAGTTTGGTGTCGATGATCGTTTGAACTACCCTTCACGGCTTCACGGTACACCTGCCGCCTCGGTTGCAGACAGGAGCCGTCCTCAACGAGCGCCTAGGCGTAGGCGGAATCAAAGAAATGTGGAGGTTCAAACAGAAGAAGTGGGAATGGATAGTCAGAATACACCAATTAACGAATTCTTTGATGACGAAATGGGAATTGATGTTCACTCCTTTATGGCTCAGTTCAGTACCGCCCCAGATACATCACACTTCCAACCGGGGGGTTCCTTTTCTGGTCAGTTCGATACCCCCCAAGGTACATCACACTTCCAACCGGGGCCTTCCCAGATGAACACTCAGCAACAAAACATCATGGACTCCCTGTTAAACAGTCCATTCAACCTATTTGATGATTCAAGTTTCGTGACACCGAGTAACTTCCTAATGAACCCACCCATCAACACTGGGCAATCATCAGTTAACTATTGGGCACCAAATCAAGGTGACGAAGGAAGATCGTCATCACCAAGCTACACACCAGTACCTCTTGATTTCCCCAATGAGCCGCGTCGGAATCCAGACCGCACTCGATGTCCTCCTCCATGTGGTACAGGAGGACGAAGATGTAACCATCCTAGATAGTTTAGCTATTAGAAAAATCAAATGTAATAAATGTAAAAAACATCAAAAATAATTATGTATATTAATTATGTGGCCCGTTTCTACACTTCGAATATTTATATTTTCATCCTTAATTTTTTTTAACATTTAATTGGCAACAAAGGTATAAACACAAAATGAGGTCCGGGGCTTTTTGTGGGGCCCGGGATCGTGCCACGGATAGTCTCGTAACGCCCGAACCAGCGACGGTGACGTTATGTCTCGTAAGGACGTCACGTTCGGCGGTCCGGTGCCGGTAAAGTTCGGCCCGGGAGACAGATACGTGGGCCCCAAAAGGGCCCCCTGGGCCTGTTTCTACACTTCGAATATTTATATTTTCATCCTTAATTTTTTTTAACATTTAATTGGCAACAAAGGTATAAACATAAAATGAGGTCCGGGGCTTTTTGTGGGGCCCGGGATCGTGCCACGGATAGTCTCGTAACGCCCGAACCAGCGACGGTGACGTTATGTCTCGTAAGGACGTCACGTTCGGCGGTCCGGTGCCGGTAAAGTTCGGCCCGGGAGACAGATACGTGGGCCCCAAAAGGGCCCCCTGGGCCCGTTTCTACTTTCGCAATCTCAGATTGCATGGATTTGTCTACTTCCGCAACCTCAGATTGCATGGATTTGAATACTTCCGCAACCTCAGATTGCTGATTCTCTAGTCCACGAACTCTACAAATATCGTTAACGGCTCTCAATAATAACCATTCAACAGTCAAAACTCACTCTACTATTCCTTCGTAATGGACACCTTTACCCCTTTCATTGTTAAACTTTATTGGGGTGGTGACATTACGTACAAAAACCAGACCGACATTACACTTCACTACAATACACAGTCAACTACGTTTATTATGACCCATAGAATGTCATACACGGAATTTCTCGATCACGTTTGTCTCGTTACTCAAATAGACAAGTGTTCATACAATGTTAGATTAACATTGTATTACACTTTCGAGGGGTTTTCTGAGGCTACATACATCACAGGAAATGAGGGTATGGAAATGATGTTCTATCTAGCATTAAACGTAAACCGCTATGCAGCAGTGATCCACGTTCACTACACGCCATTAGTTCCATTAGAAGAAAGTAGTGCTATGGATCTCTTAAGGCGGTTCACGGTGTCGTACGGTGAAGAAACATTTCGTACTCCAACACAGAAGCAGATGGAGTCTATCAATTTGGAACTCGGTTTTTTTGCATTATAAGGTAATTCATAAATATTAAACTGATATACAAACCAGTAGTGTGGTAATCGACCCATGATCTCGGGATCCAGTTTGTGGTACCGGATTATTCATCGGGTTGGTGACGTATCCAATCGTGTTTTCCAAATACCAAGACATGTAATCTGGAGACACGGAAGAAACTATCGTCCGTTCCCCGTCCACCCTATTGGCTCTGCGATTATCCCAGGAAGAGATATACTCAGCATGTTCATGTGTCCAGTTTGTGGTGCTTTTCCCGGTACGATTCATTTCATGCAATTTTTGGTGGACTTCAGGGGTAAGGGGAGGATCCTGAGGTCTCAGTTGACAGAACCCGAACTGTCTAAGGACCCTCGAGGGTGAGTGGTATTCAACTACATGCATCCACACAATGTATGACTCACAGCACCATGAATCCTCCCCGTCTTTGCAGTAATCCGGCAAAGACGCAAACGCTTCCTCATATGGTCGCCAAATAAACTTGTTCACAAAAAAATATTATTATTAACACATGGTACCAATTTAACCAGTAACACAATGTAGATTAACTCTTACCGACTCCTCATGAAGATTTTGTAACTCCGAACGAATTTGGCGTAAGGAGTGTGACGCGGTCTCCCTAAAGTCATGTTTGACACGCCAACTATAAATATAATTATAAAAACAATAATTAGTTAAATTAACAAGTTTTACTAAATATGCATCCACACAGACTACTTACAGGGCACCAAATGGAACTCCAGCTGGGAACTGGGGTTTAATTCTGGGGGATAACACCCGAATTCTGGTCCAGGCCCACAATTGTAACAAAAACATAGGACCTCCCAGCGTGGTTGAGGTCCTTACTGCTGCTTTGCATAAGTTGCGATACAACCATGCTAAGCAAGCACTCCCCCAACTCAACCTGCCACATTCATGAAGATTCAACAAATGTGGTAAAAATGACAACGACACAAAACTTTGGGTTGTGTCGGGAAACAGACAAAATGACAATATAATTAAGATCACACATCGTGCGCGTCGTGTGATCTCGCCCTCATCGGCGTCAGCGGGTAACGGAGCCTTTATTTTTTCTACAAGTATGCTGGATTGCAAAGTGTTTCCGTGGAAATTGCGGGGCTCACTGTCTACACCCAACATTTCTTCAACATACTCAACCTGTTCATACGCATTTCTCATGCTGAATTGGGGTCCTGAAACCGCTGCCCCATTAACCCGCAGACCCATTAGGACGTTAACGTCCTGTAACGTCACTGTGGCCTCACCAATTCTTAGGTGAAACGTGTGCGTCTCAGGACGCCATCTTTCAACAAGGGCAGATATTAGCCCCCGGTCAACTTTACGGTATCCGCACTCAAGAACTCCACTAAAACCAGCGATCCGCACCAATTCTTGAATTCGTGGATCTAACGGATGCTCGCTAATGGCATGCCAAAATGGTTGGTCACCCCGTTTGAAATCCAATAAACCATCTTTGTCATTTCCTTCAAACAGCTTCGCGGAACAATGTTGTGGTTGAGCCCAAAGAAATGGATTATTAGAAGGATCGGGGTTTAGAGATGACATATCTTAGATTGTGTAACGAGACAAACGTGAGGCACAAACAATTTTTAAAAACTCTATCTTTAATTGTGATGGCGTAATTTCACTATAACTGCTTGAAGTAAATGTATAAGTGAACTAACAACAAGATCATGCTATTATATACTAACATGTGTTCATTTAGACCCGCAATCTAAGATTGAAGTAAATGTATAAGTGAACTCTATTTTTAATTGAAGTAAAAAAAAAACAAAAGCAAAGACAGACACCCGCAATCTCAGATTGCGGGCCTGCCTTGTCATTTCCAAGCTCGTGCCTCCCATTTCCACGTCTGCTTCAAGTTGAGCTCCTCGTTCCACATAGGCAAAATTGTCCAGGGTGGCATCTCCATTGTACACACCCGCAATCTGCGATTGCGGGGGTCCTATTTTTGCAAATTTGATTCTGACAGCCACCAATTGCACAAAACTTCTTGGGAAAACTACCATTTTTGCCAAAAACTCTTATCTCTTGTACAATATTATATACACAAACACTTGAAAGCTGCACCAATCCAAAGTGAGAGAGAGAGAGAGAGAGAGAGAGAGAGAGAGAAAGAGCTACGAGAGAGAAAGAGATGAGATGAGAGAGAGTCAGACTACCATCACCATCTTCTCCGGCCAAGTCGCCGGTCACCACATCCCGCTCCCGGTCGTTCATTCCCTCCGGCCACCCAACAACACAACGATCGTCGACCGTCCACCTTTCTAATCAGTCACCCACAACCACCAATCCTTATCTCCGATCACTTTTTGGCAACGACAAAGCAGCCTCGACTCGACACCCTCAACAGCTCACCTTTTCTTAGATCGTTTGTACAGACAGACTTTTTGGGTGCTAAGATCCGGTGACGTACCCCCACCAACAATTTTGACCCAAAAAAACCCACCGATGGCTGCAGAAAAAAAAACGGTAAAGGAGAGTATCGAAATGGCGACATGTTAGATAAAATGGAAGTTAGAAGTCGGTGGATGATTATGGTGGTGGTGATGGTGATGGTGATGGTGATGGTGGTTTGTCATAGCCACCTCGATACCATAACGAAGCAAAACAATGCCGATAGGAATGTACGGCGCAAAGCGCCGAGAAATCCACTAGTTTTAACTAACGTGCAACTACTGCAGTAGGCGTCAACGAAAAGACAATTTAAATGACGCCCTTGGTTTTACACATTTTTAAAAGGAGTCTTTAATTATTATTTATAACTAAAGAGTAGGTTTTGCAATACAAAAGGGGGTAGCGGTGCAACTTGTGGCCCGTTTACCTACGTATCACTTGTAATTGGCTGTCTTTGGTTTAATATAATGTTATTTCACTTTATAACAAGTTAGATACATACTTCAATTTTTTATTCACTTCTAGTTAAAACTTTTAGAATTTGTAAGATTTTTAGTCCTATATATAAAAAGGTGTTACAAGATATAAAAATTTAAACTAAATTTTTTATAAGATTGCAAAAGTTTAAACTTAAACTATCTGCGTAAATTTAAAGATTAACCATGTATTTTGCTCAAATAAATAAATAACTCACCATTATTGGTTTTTATTAAAACTGGCATTATTACTCATGTCGCGTTTTTCCCACTTATAGTCTTAAATTGTGGTTGTATACTTTTTTTTAGTTATCGTTTTTACATTTAAATAAAAAAATAAAATTAATAATAAAATCTACCTCACGCACCCCACCCCACCCTACCCTACCATGCTCAACCGGTCAACCCTCCCCTCTCTCTAAATCTCTAACATTGTGCCCTCGAGTTTCATTTAAGGAAGGAAAAAATATGATTTGAAAGGATGTCAAGAAAAAATCATGTTTCACATTTTTTTAAAGAGAGAAAGGGAGGGAAATGGAACGAAAATTTTGATTAATTTCCTTCCTTTCTAATCCTTCCAATTTTGAGAGTGAAGGAAATGGTTTTTTAAACATAAAATACTTACTTTTCTTTTCATTTCCTTCAAACTTAGGAACACACTACTTAGGTAACGTTTGGTATGAAGAAATCAAAGGTGGAATGGAATAGATCATTCCCATGAAATGAAACTAAACATATTTGGTTACCATGTAGTAATGGAATGGATCATTCCATAAGGAATGGGATTCCTTCCATTTTAAAATTTTTCATTCCTTGGTAAGGTGGTGTTTTTTTTTCATTCCTTCAAGGAATGGAAACAAATATATTATTATTATTATTATTATTATTATTATTATTATTATTATTATTATTATTATTATTATCATTACAACCCACCATCATTGTTATCATCCAACCACCGCCGCCTATTGCCACCACCCACAACCATTGCTACCATCGACGTAACCCACCATTGTCGCCACCGTCCAACCACCACCACCTGCGTCACTGCCACCCACTGCCTCCACCACTTCATCGCCACCACCACCCACTGTCACCACTGCAACCCACCACTGCTGTCGTCGCCCACCCACAAATCGTCACCGCCATCGCCCACTGCCACCACCACCGTTGCCGCCGCCACCCACCACCACCGTCACTGCCGCCACCCACCACTCACCATCGATTTTATATTTTCATTTTTTCTTACGTACCAAATAACACAAAGTAAGAATCCATTCCATTCCCACATGATAACCAAACAAGACATTGAATGATAATGATCCATTCCATTACCTCTTCCATTCCATTCCCTCTCTCATTTCATTACCCCATACCAAACAGACCCTTAATTAAATCTTTCATCTCCAACTAATCATCTCTTCTACATTATACCCCAACTTCTTTCAAATTTCTCACAAACTTCAAATTTCACCTATAATTTCAAACCCCATACAACCCTTATGACTTTTTTGTTACGACTACAACCACCCAACATCGGATACCACCAACACCTAACTATAGTTACTAAAGTGTGAGCCCACATAATCTACCACCAACAGGGAGCTGTCGAAAACAATTGTCCTCACAGTAAGCTAACAACCACCACCATAAGAAAAAAAAAAATCCCCAACTTAAATATTTGCCTAATTGGTTTGTAGTGATTAAAGGGAGTTTGATGATTTCCCCTAAAAATTAATGGGTGCTTGTAGTATTCTTTGTTTTATTGCAAATGGAATGAAGAAAAGATGACCAATGGTAATAATTTTTGGGGTTTAATGTTGATTTAAAAGATTATTGTGTTAAAGGAGTGTGACTTGATCAAAGAGAGTTTTTTTTTTTTAAGAGGTATGCAAAAAGTCAAAAGTGCCCCTCAATTAATGTTACATTTTAATTGTTCGGCTCCTTCTCAATTTCTGGACTTTCCAATCAGTAACTTCAATCGGCCCCTCAATGAAGTGGAGTTGATCATCGATGTGAATTTCTTCGAGAGGTGAATGAAAATGACAACAAGTAATTGAATGAAAATGACAATAAATTGCAAACCTTATCGGCTCAATTGCAAAAAATAAAAAATAAAATAAAATAAAATAAAATAAAATAAAATAAAGAAAAGAAAACCTTCTTGGATTGACATGATAAAAATATCCAAACCTTGGTAACAAAAAAGTGTGAATTCTAGAACTTATATCGTACAAATGAGAAAGCTAAAATGTTTTTGCATACTAAAACAAAAAGGTTAAACAAAAACCCTTTAAAAAAGAGATGAAATAAAAACATAGATGGAAAAAATGATCAGGGAATAACAAAAAAGAAATTAACCAAAAAAAAAAAAAAAAACAGGAGAAAAAAACCCACCCAAGATTTGAACTTGGATTGATGGAGGGGTAGAGGTGCACAAAAAACCAGTTTGGGAGCCGAAACTGGTCAAAACTGGTTTTACCTAAAATCGGCACTAAAAATAGCAAACTGAAAAGCTGCCTAAACCGACGCGAAAACCTGTTAAACGAACCCGAACCGAAACTTATACCTCTAAAACGGTTGAAATAAGAAAAAACCAAAACCGAACTGGTAAAACCGTTGAAAAGTGTTATTTAATTGAAAAGGAGAAATAAAATGTAGTTTAAAAAAGAAATTTTTTTTTTACCAATTATAACCTGAAATTGAAACTGTCCAAAGTGAACCAATGACTAAATAGAATCGTAGACACATTCTTCAGTTGTATAGTTGTATAATGATATTATTCATACAAAATGTTAATAAATTTGTGTGTTAACAAAATGGATTATTAGTAAGTGTATTAAAGTCTATCTCTTAAAAAGTCTTCCAATTATAGGTATGTATGTTTATCATAGGTGCATTCACGTTTTGATCTATTTGATTCTGAGATTAACTTTTGGCCAAACCACGGTCTAGGGAAACGACAAAGCAAACCAAATTGGTGGGGTTGGCCGGGTATGTAAGAAGTTTAATTTTTCAGTTTTGACGGTTTGAAGATTTTTTTTAATTTCAAAAATCATTATTTATATTAGTTTTTTTTATTATAATTCATAGAAACGATTTGAAGCTAGTCATGTTTAAAAATTGGTTCCAGGTTTCTAACCAATCTGTTAAGCTAAGAAAATCAAATTGTAAACCAAACAGATAGGATCACAAAACGGCCGGCTTGTTTGGGTTTGGGTGCGTCAATCAGTTTCATCGAATTTTAAACATGCTTTAGTCAATGTGTTTGTCAGTTCTTAACAATATATTGTATTTATACATGTTCTATAATGTGTGTGGACATGATTCAAACTAAAATCTTTAAAAGCAGTTTCTTATATTTTTTTTTATGATGGGTATGGGCATGTTTTCAAACTAATTTCTTTAAAGAATAGTTTCTTCGCTATGCCAAGTAGCCAACATGTTCAAACAATGACAAATCCACATTTGTTTTTTGCTCTGTTTCCAAATCTAATTACATTATTATTAACCCAAAATCACAAGAAATTCAAACTCTAAGAATGATGCTAGTATGACATTTTAACTTTGAATGAAATAAAATAGCGAGGCTAGACTTAACTTTCTATATATTTAACACACTCTCTATATGTGTAAAAGTGGATATATGATGTAGCTAATTTAGTGTTGCTACAACAAATAACTGCCTAACGATAGTTCTGAGTCACAAGGGAGGTTCAAGGGTTCAAGGGTTCCACTTTGCCTAACGCAGGTCGTGGTGTCCTTCTACGTTGCAAACGTAGAAGGAGGTTCAAGGTTATTTTTCTTGTTTTAGATGCTTTAAGGTTCTGGCTTGAGATGTACTCGAAACCAGAAATAGAAGTTCTAGAGATCCGAGTTGAGAGAAATATTCTTCCACGTGCAAGACCAAAAGAATTAGAAGAGTGAGGTGAGAGTGATGGTGATGGTGTCTCCAGAGCTGAGGAATCAGCCTCTGATTTATAGAGAAAGGAGATCTCCCTAAGGAGAAAGCATCTTGCCTTGAGCCTTGTTGCAACTAAAGGACATCCCACAAATGGTAAGTGGCTGCTATGGACCTGCGGTCTGTTGGCTGATGTTACTCCATCAGCTTATCTGTCTTGATCGATGAAAAAGATGACGGGACAAGTCATCTTTTTGACTTAGGATGCTCCTGGTTGTCCGAAGCCTTGTAGGCTTCAACCCTTTAAGCATTTGTTTAGTAATGTTGTATATTTATGTTTGCTTTAGGCTACCCACGTCATCAGCCCCCCAAGTCAGAAGGTTTGATGAGGTAGCTTGAAAGCTTCTGACTGTTTTCCTAGATTATCCTTTGCTTGAAAGGTTCGAGGGTTCGCTGTGATTTAGGCGGTTATTACTCAGCAGTTTCAATGTTGATTGGACTGTTGATGTGACATCTGGCAGTTCGCTCAGACTAATTACTGCATGTCATTATTATTACGGTTTTTTGAATTAAATAACCGTTTGATTTTTTCTTTTTTTAAAACTTTTATACTTCATTTTTTACTTTACCTTTTTCTTTTCTTCATCTTCATCCTCTCAAACACTTCATCCATCTTAGGGTTTCGTGATTTTTCACCACCGCAGGTTAGTTTTTCTTCTTCTTGCTTTGTTTACTGATCATCCTTTTGAGCATAATGGGCGCTAAAAAGGACATGGCCGTTACGTTTTCAACTCTTTCTCAGAAAGAGGTAGAATCGTTTTGTGCCGAATGGGATATTGATTTGTCATTCAAACCTGTGGCTCCTGGTAAAAAACTCTCTGTTTCCGAGTGTCCGTCTGGTTCTATTGCTTTGTACTGTCGTCATTTTGAATTTGCAAACCTTCGTTATCCTTTTCTGTATTTTTGTTGAATGTTCTTGAGTATTATAGGGTTTCCCTTGGTCAGATCCACCCACATGGTGTTGGCCGTGTTTTACACTTTGAATGTCTTTGTAGAGCCCTAGGGTATGATCCCACTCTATTGATGTTCAGGCGATTTTTTCGCTTTGCCAAGAATGGTGACTGGTTCACCTTCGAGGGGTCATCAGTGGAGACTAACCTTCTTTCTTCCCATGTTACGACGGTTGGTCAATGGAAGAATAGGTTCTTTTGGGTGTCTGATTCTATTTTCCCTTTTAAGCCTGTGTGGAGGCATCCTGAGGCCGTTCTTAATGAAGGGGAACCCTCAGAGTCTGAACTAGATGATACCTTCCTAACGACTCTTAGAGCCTGTCCTTCAAGGCTTCGTCCATTTGCTGAACCCTTCTTAGTATTATCCGGTGTTAGCACTCGTTGGGACAAGCCGGGTAGAGATCCTGTTGTGATGAAGGATGGTCAGGGTATGAATTTTGTTTATTGTTGATTTCTTTTGCTTTCTTTGTTTCTTCCTTATGTGTTCTGTTTTTTGCAGTTATGTCGGCTCTTGACTTTATCAAAGGTGATGATGCTTCGGGCGTTGTATTTTCTGATGCTGAAGCAGCAGATGGGGAAGATGCACTGACCAAATATCAGAAAGGGAGGTATGATGGGACCAACTATGTTGATGTCCCTAATGTGAAGGGTTTTGCTAAAGCCAGTTCTTCCAAGGCTTCAACAAGGAGGTCAAGCAGGCGACTTTTGAAGGCTGCTAAGCCTGCTGATCCTTCTGAAGCAGTGACGGTTAGTGATGATATTGAGGATTCTGAAGATGAGCATGATCAGACCATGGATGATGTTCCTGTGGATGCTATTGTTAAGAAAGGTAAGGGTAAAAAGGTGAAGGTTGGAGTGGTGAAAGAAACAGATGTGTCAGCTAGCTTTGATGAGGAAGGTCTGTATGTTCCTGGGTGGAACGTGAAGTCTAGTGACAACTTTAAGTCTTCGGCTATTTGTGAGGAGGTTCTTGCACACTTTGCTACTCCTGGTGCCAAGGCTTGTCTTGAGGGTTTGGATGATGATGCTCTGCTGGCAAAGATGATGGTGGGTACCTGTAACCTTGCTGCTATGCTTCCAGAGGGTATTAGTAGGTTTAGGAAGGTTATGGGTAAGTATAGTGACTTTGCCAAGAAGAAGAGGGAGATGAAACAGTCCATTGCTGACATGAAGAAGGATGCTGAGGAGTATGCTAAGAAGGAGGTTACTCTGATTTCCCTTATTGATGAACTGAAGAAAGGGCATGAGGCTGAGATGGCAAGGCATGAAGCTGCTATTCTTAAGGTGGAGGCAGATCAATTGGCTTTGGAAGCAGAGAAAAAGACTTTTGAAAGTGAAAAGAAGGGGTTGGAGGCTTCCCTTGCTGCTGCCCAAAGTGATAACAAATGGCTGATTGAAGAAGGATTTCAGCAAGTCGTTACCTACCTTCTTCATTCCACCGAATTCAACTCTGCCCTTGGGGAGGTATATACCAAGCTTTTGACCCATGGTAAGCATGATGGTTTTGTTGAAGGGTTTAAAGCTCATGAGTCTGGCCAAGTTTTGGAAGAATCTCCTTTTATCAGCCTGACTCCTTGGATGTTTTTAAGGAGACTGTCCTTAAGATGGAACACTCCAGCTATCCTTATGTTGCACAAGTCTCTTCCTACTATGGAAAACCCTTGAAGGAGCTGAAAGAATTGAAGCCTGCTGGTTTAAACGAAGTTGTTTCTGCAAAGGTGCTTCAATCTGTTTCAAGGAAGAGGGCACATTCTGGTGATAGTGAAGAGACGTTGGATGTGGCTGAAACATTTTCCAAGGATGCTAGTGTTGAAGCTTCTGAAGCTGGACTTGTGGAGAAGGTTCCAAAGAAAGGGAAGAAGGCAAAGAAGGCGAAGGTGGTCAAGGTAGTGAATGAGGATGAAGCCTCTAAGCCTTCGGAGTCTGGTGGTGATGTCTGAACTTCCCATTCGTAGCTTTCTTAGCATCTTGGTTTGTTAAAACAATTAACTTTGTGTTTGTGTTTCTAAGTACTTTTTATCTTTTGTTGGAACCTTCAATGGTTCCTTGGTAGTTATGGGCTGTAGCCCTTTGAACAATTATGCTACTTGTTGGCTTTGTTAAAAGCCTCTAAATGTTAAGTCTTTGTGGCTGGTGTTTAAGTTTTATTGTTGTTTTTCTGTTGTCATTTATGTTTGTCTTTGCTGTTTGGGAATGTTTATCCGGTAGCACCTTCAAAGGTTGAATGCTGCAGTCATTCATCCTTAAGGTAGTCTAGGCAAACATGTCACCATCTATCCTATATACAACACTTAATCAAGTGTTTTCGATATATTTTCGTAAGTTTGTTTTCTAAACTTAAGGAACGATTGGTGTAGGTTGTTCAAACCTGTCTATGAGATTCTTAAAAGTGTTTTTTGTTTATCTCATGGAGTAGGATTGATTTAGGAACTCACCCCTTATATAGGTTCGTTTATCCCTCGAATCTATTGAGCGATATGGCCTGGGAGCTCATCCCCTTACATGGTCTCTACCATGGAGTTTCTTGCAAGGTTCTCAACCTGAACTTAGGATAGAAAGACAAAGTTTCTAAAAGAGGATCAAATGATCCTTTCATTCATTAGATGGGATAACATTACATCATTTGGAAAAGAACAACATTTTGTTACAACTTAAACAAAGAACCTTTTGAGGTTCTTGCCGTTCCAGTGACGGGGGAGTTTTTTGCCTTCCATGCTTGCCAGTTTATAGGATCCCCCTTTGTGGGATTCTAGGATAGTGTATGGGCCTTCCCACTTGGGTCCTAGCTTCCCTTGACTTTCCTTCTTGCTTGCTTCGTTGTTTCTCAAAACCAGGTCGCCGGGCTTGAATCGTTCGTGCTTAACTCTGGCGTTGTAGTAGGACTCCATCTTTTGTTTGTATTGAGCTTCACGGATTGCTGCTGAGTCCCTTGCTTCTTCCAGGAGATCAAGGTTAAGCAGTGATTCTTGTTCATTTGCCTGGACATCGACATGAAAGGTTCTTGGTGTGGTGATTCCGATTTCAGCAGGTATTACTGCTTCAGATCCAAAGGTAAGGCTGTAAGGCGTTTTCTTGTTGCTTGTCTTTTCAGTGATTCGAATTGCCCAGAGAACGCTCGGCAGTTCTTCCAACCAGTTTCTTCCTTGTCTGCCTAGTCTAGCCTTGATCCCTTCAACCACACTCCTATTCATTCTTTCGACTTGACCGTTCGACTGGGGGTAGGCCACAGAACTGAAGACTTGGGTTATCTGGTACTCCTTGCACCAAGCACTGAATGGTTTCTCTGCAAATTGCTTGCCGTTGTCCGTCACAAGCACCCCAGGTAGGCCATACCGGCAAATGATGTTTTCCCAAACGAAGTCAATTATCTTTTTCCCATATATTTTCCCCAAGGGCTTCACTTCTGGCCATTTTGTGAAGTAATCTACTGCCACCAATAAGAATTTAACCCCTCCTTTTGCTGGTGGGAAGGGTCCAACGATATCCATTCCCCATTTATAGAACGGCCAAGCTGAATTAACAGGTACCAAATCATGCTTGGGACTTTTGGGGACTGGGGCGTGAAGGTGGCAGGCTTCACATCTTTTCAGCTGTTCTGATGCATCACGATGCATGGAGGGCCAGAAATATCCCAGGTTCATGAGTTTTGCCACAACTGACCTTGGACCATAGTGGGCTCCGCAGATTCCTTCATGAACTTCCTTAATCAGGTACTTGCTCTGTTCGGGTCTGACACATCGGAGCAGTGGAGCTAGATACCCTTTTTTGTAAAGCATCTCATCTTGTATGGTATACTGCTTCGATTTGTTTCGGATCCTTTCAGCTTCAACAGGGTCCTGTGGTAGTTCTCCCTTTTGAAGGAACCTTACAAACGGAGTCATCCAGTTTGGTTCATTTTCAGTGATGACGTCTTGGACTTCCAACTCTGATATGGCAGGATGCTTGATCACCTCAACCAATACTTTCTTAGTGAGATGAGCAAAGGTTAACGAGGCGAGCTTGCTTAGCGCGTCAGCCTTTTTGTTGTGAGACCTTGGAACTTGCTTGATCTTGCATTGTTGGAAAGTGTTCATGATTTCCTTGGCTTTCTCTTTGTATTTTTTCATGTTGGGTTCTTTGGCAATGTAGCTATCGTTCACTTGGCTAAAGACCAGTAGTGAATCGGTGAACACTTGAAGCTTGTGAACCATCATCTTTTTTGCAAGCTTGAGTCCTGCGATCAGAGCTTCATATTCGGCTTCGTTGTTTGTTGTCTGAAATTCCAAACGAAGGGCATATGTGAATTCTAACCCTTCAGGACTGATTAATATAAGACCAGCTCCCGAGCCTTCAACGCTGGAAGCTCCATCTGTGTAAAGCTTCCAGGCTTCAGGATCGAGAGGTTCGTCCATGGTCATGTTAACCTCAGCAGTTTCTACCCTTGGAATTTCAGCAATGAAATCAGCAAGTATTTGTGCTTTTATTGCTTTTCTCGGGACGTAGGTGATTTTGTGTTCACCTAGCTCAACGGCCCACTGGGCTAGTCGTCCCGAGGTTTCAGGCCTTTCAAGCACATTCTTGATTGGTTGGTCAGTGACTACTTGAATAGGATGTGCTTGAAAGTACCTTCAAAGTCTTCTGGCCATTTGTACCAGGGCCAAGGCTAATTTTTCCAAAGGAGGGTACTTGACCTCTGCTAACTTTAAGGTTTTACTGAAGAAATAAACGGGTACCTGGGCTTTTTCTCTTTCGATAGTGAGAACAGCGCTGAAGGCTTCTTCAGTGACTGAAAGATAGACAGAGATCGTTTCCTCTGCTTCAGGTGCTGCAATGGTGGGAAGGGAAGCCAAGTAATGTTTCATAGCGTTGAAGGCTTCTTCTGCTTCTTCTGTCCACCTGAAGTTCTTTTTGTCAGCACAACCTTTGAGGGTCTTGAAGAAAGGAAGGGATTTTTCAGCAAGTTTCGACACAAAACGTTTCAAGGCGGAAAGCTTGCCGTTCAAGCTTTCCACTTCTTTCTTGGTTTGTGGTGACTTCATTTTGAGGATGGCTTGAACCTTGTTCGGGTTAGCTTTTATGCTTTGTTTTCCTACAACATGACCCAAGAATTTCCCTTCTTCAAAACCGAAGGAACACTTGATGGGATTTAGTTTCATGTTGATCTTCTTGAGATTGTTGAAGGTTTCTTGTATATCTTCAAGCATTTCATCCTCAGTCTTGCTTTTGATAACCAAATCATCCACGTATGCTTCCATGTTCCTACCAATTTGTTCGGTAAAGGCTTTGTCAACCAACCTTTAATAGGTGGCACCTGCATTTTTTAAGCCGAAGGGCATCTTTTTATAACAAAATATACCCTTGTCAGTATGGAAAGCAGTCTTTTCTTCATCTTCCTCCTTCATTTGTATTTGGTGATAACCTTTATAGGCATCCAAAAAGCATTTGAAGGGGAAACCTGTTGAAGGGTTAGCTTGTAAGCATGCATTATGTGAAAAGAAACAAATTTGGGAGGTGTTGAATAACTTAAAAGTTGTTTTTAGGTTCAAAGGTAACCTGTCAACGAGTCAACTTTCAAATCCACCTCCGGTAAAGGATAGCAATCCTTTGGGCAAGCTTTATTGAGGTCCTTGAAGTCTATGCACATCCTCCATGAGTCGTCAGGTTTCTTAACCATCACTGGGTTTGCAACCCAGGATTGGTGATACGCGGGTGAAAACTCAAGGTTTGTCATGCTTAATATTGCATGTTTCATGTGATTTTATAGTCGTGAACACACTACTTTGATTAGATTTTGTATTTTGCAGGTTAATGAGGCTTAAGGTGTGTTTTGGAGCATTTTGGGAACTTTATACGGAGCTAGATGGTCGTGGAATAAAGAACAAAAGTTGTTCAGCGCGTCGGCGACTCCACTACAGCGCGTCAGCGACCTAGAGGATCATGAGTCTACCACTTCGTAGACAGTGAGAAGTGGAGTCAGCTACACAAGCGCGTCGGCGACTCCTGTCCAGCGCGTCGGCGACTCCAGAGCGTCAGCGACTCCACAACATCACGTCGGCGACTCAGGTCACTGGTCAACAAACATGGAAATTCGAATTTAAGCTATTTTTAAGGGACTTTATGATGGGTTTGACCAGGATTTCGAGGGGAGGGTGATAAAAACATATATTGGGGATCATAATCATCATCTTTGACTCCCCAAATCACAATCAATATCACCCTATTACACAAAAATCATTGAAGATCATCATTTTTTTTTTCATCATATCTTTCACTACCAATCCATCCTATCATTGAGGTTTTCAAGATTCAAGACCCGCTTATTTGAAGAATCAAGTTCCATGGCCATGAGTGGCTAATCTCCTTGTATCACGCCTAGGAAGTAAACAATTGAAGCTTTAGGGTTTAAACATTTGGGTATTACTTTAACTTTTTAATTGTGTGATTGTGTGTTTGAATTAACTGTATTAGATTGCGATTAATCTTATGTTGAATTCATTTTAGTTAATTGATCTTGTGCCAATTTCTAGTGTCATGAACATGTTTTCTTGCTCTAATACAAACATAGGGTTGTATGTTCTAGGTAATGAAGTGTAGTTTAGTCCATCTTTGATGTTGATAAAACTTGACACCTAAGCCTATTGAACAATCACCCCGTTAACACCAATTGCACTACATTTGTTTGACCCATTTGTGAAAACCTTAGACTTCATTTGTTGAAACCTAGATGTGATCCTTTTAATTAAATTGCTTACAATCTAAATTGTTTACTATTTTTTTCTATTACATTTCTATTTCAATTTTTATAAATCAAAACTCCTTCCAACTAAACTTTCTTAAATGAACCAAATGCAATCTTCATAAGTTATATAGCATCTTCATAAGCAATAGTTTCCAATCAACTAAACAATATTCACTGACCACATGCTCCTTGGATTGATACCCTATTTACCCTAACTACATAGGTTAATTAGGTTTTGCATGACCTTTACACCATCTTCTCCATTAACTCTCTATAAACCCTAAACCTTCAAGTCACCATAACTTTTTCATTCCTTAACCAAATCTTACAATTTTTGGGTCTATTCCACTTATTTTTTCGAGAGCTACAAAACCCCCGTAATATTTTTCCTTGAATCTCAACGAGTTGAGAGCAGTTACAGTTTTAAATTTCGGGTTTAGTGGGTTCTTCAAGTTTTTGCTTGAATCTTCTAGCTTTTGTGAATTCTTAGTACAATAACCCTCGAAGGTATGTTCTTTCTTTGTTTCAAGCTATACTATTACAGATTTTGTAGATTTCTTCCATAATTTTGAACTTCATTGTTTGAATATAGGTTGAACATAGACAATTGATGAGTTAGTGGCTTGTTATTAATTAAGAGTTGTTATTTGGTAGTTTTGACACCAACAAGTGTGGGCATTCATCTTCTTACATTTGTTCTTGATGATTGGGTTAACTAAAACATTTAACATTAAAAGGAAATCGGAACTTTTTAAAGTTTAAATTCTTTTTCCTACACATATTACACATAATTCAGCCCAATGTTCAAATAGTTAACCCAAATTTATGGTTTTGCATGAGGTTGTTCTAATTCTAATTTGGGATATATTTTTTTTTTGTGTGTTCTTACAGAAAATGTTCGGGAAGAAACGGAGTAAACCGTCCTCCGGTGAGGGATCATCTTCCTCACGTGCTGTTCGGGGAAAAGGAAAACAATCTAGTCAAGCCATAGACAATGTCGAAGCAGAAAGAGAAAGAATGGAACGGGAAGAAGAGCAGGTTATGGCCGTTGCTAATGCAGCTCAAGAATGGTTTTGGCTTGACGCTAAGGAGGATCCTATCATCAAGAAATGGGAAGTTGACAAAAGCAAAAGATTGTCAAGCTTCAAGAATAAGGATTGGGAAAAGCGATTGTGGAGATGGAAAATGTGTGACTTAGAAAAAGGGGTCTTAGATGTGTGTGTTTATGAGCGGGCGGTCAACTTAGAAGAATTAAGATGGTTTAATTTGACTCAAAAATTTGAAGCTTTAGGTTGGGAGCGTGCTTTGGATTGGTGCAAGAATGGTAGAAAGAGGATTTATTTAAAGTCTGTATGTGACTGGTATGCTTCATTGAAGATTGAAAATGGCACGGGGCATCCAAGCACGTGGAAGTTAATTGGTGAAGCAAATGGAAAGAAAATGACCATGAGTTTCGAAACGATGAATAGGATAGCCAATTTCGATTCTCTTGGAATTGGTGCTTACACTTATCCTAAAGCTGATGACTTTTGGTGCACCATAGCGCTTGAATCAGATCCACAAAACCTGCATGCAGTCACATGTCCTGAATATCTTGACAAAGGAAAAATAAATAGGCATGAAATGACTTTGGAAGGAAAGCTTATTCAAAATATATTGTTGGATAATTTGTTGGTGAGGTTGGGAGATCGAGGCCACGTAAGAACGTGGGATTGTAGGGTTGTTTATGCTATACTCACTGGAGGCCCTAAGTTTTCGTTTAGGCATATTTGCATGATGAACATATGGGACACGCGCAAGACATACGCGCGAAAAATGATCCCGTATATTCGTTTAATTAATGAGATGTTGGTGGATCAAAAGTGTATTCCCGCAGGGACATGTTGGGTGGACAAGCCGGTGGATAATTTCGATATTAAAAAGTTGAAGAAGTCGAGAATTCTTTATAGTATGGCGGACTACAACCACACTTTGAAAGATGAATCAACCAATAAGACTTTTGTGGTGCGCGATACTAATGCACCACCGGTTGAGGAGGTAGAGATGAGGAGGATAGAACATGATGCTCCGGTTATTCCTCCGCGACAGAGGACGACAGCACGGGGTAGAGGGATGAGCATAGAGATGACTCGGTTGATTAATATGAACCGACCAGGAGGTTTTGAGACGTGGACCTCCGCCGAACGACACATCTTTGATAACACTACATGGACCCGATTGGAAGCTGAAGCAAGAGAAGAGAGGAGGTTGGAACATGAAAGAGAGAGAGAAAGATTGGAGGATAGGCGCTGGGGCGCGTTGGCTATGGCGGTCGAGCAAAACCGGGTGAATCAGTTTGTTTTAGAGAACCAAAATCGATGCCATAGGGATCTGAGAGAAGGACGGCCATATGAGCCGTATTCACCATGGGTGGATTATTCCACCATTCGGGGTGCGTCACAGGAGATTCAGGATGCGGTCCAGTGGCCACAAGGGGTATCATCAAGTTATTTACCAACTCCGCCACCTCAACCCATGGAGACAGGCTCTTCCACATCTCCACTTGAAGATTATCAAGAGATGTGGGGAGAGCTCTTAGGACTACCATATCAACCATACCCACCACGAGACCCGAACGAACGTTACTACCGTTAGAGGGTAAGGTATGCTTTATTGTTGTTGTACATTTTTCTTTTCAGTCTGTTTGTGTGCGGTTTTCTTTATTTTTCTCGGTGTGTTTTATTTTATGTTTTTTTTAAGTACATAAATAAGCGTTGTGGGTGTGTTTAACCCTCACGAGACCTCACTCGTCCTCATAACCGTAATGTCGGGAGGTTTAAAGGATCTATCCCTAGTTAGTTTTTTTTTTTTATTATTATTATCCACAAACCAAAAATTGAGTTAAAAGTATCTGGTAAGTATCTTTCAACAAATAATAAACCAGCAACCCTTAATTTCTTTTGTGAGAAGCATGCTTCTACACATTTGTGAGTTGTAGGTTCATTCACAATGGAATGGAGCATATTGTTGAAAGCGAAGAACATGGAGCATAAAAATCAAACCAGGTGCACCTCTCCTCATTTCTCTATTTTTGGTTCTTTAGTTAGGAATAAGTGGATTGTGTACTATTTTGAACTGGGTGAATCTTTGTGGGTGGTTATCACATTCCCGTGCATCCTTTTAGTCTCTTCCTACACATTGAGGACAATGTTGGACTCTAAGTGTGGGGATGGGAGAGAAAATTTGAAAATTTTTCAAAAAAAAAAAAAAAAAAAAAAGTCCTTGTTTAAGCATTCTAAGAACGCAAGTAACTAAGTCAACACGGGACAGTATGAACCATTTTGGTCTTTTGTCATGGTCAGGTTCTGAAAAATTCGCATGATAACTCTCAACTAGTTTTGGTAAAAAGAATTACGGGTGGTTATCTGGGAGTAGTTTGCTTGAAAGGTCGATTTATTACACACATGTCATATACCTACCCATATTTCCATGTGAGATTTTGAGCCACCACAACATGTTACACTTTATAAAAAAATTCTATCCATTTTGCATGTTGTGTTCCTTTGAATTGAGTGTGCCATTATAGTTGCATACGGTAGAACTTGCACCTTTAATACGTTTACCGCCCTAGACCGATTGTGAACACAAGAATGATTAAGGCATTAGGTTAAACCTTTTATTTTTAAACCATTTTTTATCATCCCTGACCCATTCAAATATCCCTTAGTTAACCAATCTTGAGCCTTAAACATTTTTCAATTGACCACCCATATCAACCCAGTTGACCCATAAGCCTTTTTCACTTTAAACCCGAGTGATGAAAATTCGATTGTAGGTTGTTCCTTTGTGTTGTAAATAGTTTAAAGTTATTATTGTTAGTTGTTTGTTGAAAAAAAAAAAAAACTGCAAAAGCATTGAAAAAGAGCAAAGTCTCAAAAAAAAAAAAGCATCAAAAAAGAGTGGAAGTTATTATAGAAAGCTACAAAAATATATTGTAAATAGTCATTGAATAAAAAGGCGTAACATTGCCTTATAGTTGAGTAGTTGTTTGTTCTTTTTGATTAGTTGTTTGATGTTATAATAGTCGAATTTTCATCACTGTAGTCACTTTTAAAAAACATCCCATTCCACACCCTTTGCCCAGCCACGTTACAACCCTTTTAAAGACCTTTTGACTCGTGTTCGTTTTTGAGAAATTTGGGGAAGTGCGATTAAGTTGCAAGCATATACCAATATGCATTATAATCGGTTTTGAGAGTACCATATATATTCTAGTACATCAATACTAGTCAATTAAACCGAGTGGAGAGAATATTGTGAGGGATATGTGTGTGGTTTGTTTACTTTAGAAGGTAGGCTAATCTTGGGTAACCACTTGCATTTTGAAAAGATATTCATTGGAAGTTGGGTAGTCTTGATTGTAGAAGGCATAGGAACCGGGTATGACATTAGACCTTAACTCTTTGAGAATGGGGAATATGTTTTGTGTTTGGAATTGTGAAAGTGTAATAAGTTTGCTTGAGGACAAGCAAAAAGATAAGTGTGGGGATGTGATACGCGGGTGAAAACTCAAGGTTTGTCATGCTTAATATTGCATGTTTCATGTGATTTTATAGTCGTGAACACACTACTTTGATTAGATTTTGTATTTTGCAGGTTAATGAGGCTTAAGGTGTGTTTTGGAGCATTTTGGGAACTTTATACGGAGCTAGATGGTCGTGGAATAAAGAACAAAAGTTGTTCAGCGCGTCGGCGACTCCACTACAGCGCGTCAGCGACCTAGAGGATCATGAGTCTACCACTTCGTAGACAGTGAGAAGTGGAGTCAGCTACACAAGCGCGTCGGCGACTCCTGTCCAGCGCGTCGGCGACTCCAGAGCGTCAGCGACTCCACAACATCACGTCGGCGACTCAGGTCACTGGTCAACAAACATGGAAATTCGAATTTAAGCTATTTTTAAGGGACTTTATGATGGGTTTGACCAGGATTTCGAGGGGAGGGTGATAAAAACATATATTGGGGATCATAATCATCATCTTTGACTCCCCAAATCACAATCAATATCACCCTATTACACAAAAATCATTGAAGATCATCATTTTTTTTTTCATCATATCTTTCACTACCAATCCATCCTATCATTGAGGTTTTCAAGATTCAAGACCCGCTTATTTGAAGAATCAAGTTCCATGGCCATGAGTGGCTAATCTCCTTGTATCACGCCTAGGAAGTAAACAATTGAAGCTTTAGGGTTTAAACATTTGGGTATTACTTTAACTTTTTAATTGTGTGATTGTGTGTTTGAATTAACTGTATTAGATTGCGATTAATCTTATGTTGAATTCATTTTAGTTAATTGATCTTGTGCCAATTTCTAGTGTCATGAACATGTTTTCTTGCTCTAATACAAACATAGGGTTGTATGTTCTAGGTAATGAAGTGTAGTTTAGTCCATCTTTGATGTTGATGAAACTTGACACCTAAGCCTATTGAACAATCACCCCGTTAACACCAATTGCACTACATTTGTTTGACCCATTTGTGAAAACCTTAGACTTCATTTGTTGAAACCTAGGTGTGATCCTTTTAATTAAATTGCTTACAATCTAAATTGTTTACTATTTTTTTCTATTACATTTCTATTTCAATTTTTATAAATCAAAACTCCTTCCAACTAAACTTTCTTAAATGAACCAAATGCAATCTTCATAAGTTATATAGCATCTTCATAAGCAATAGTTTCCAATCAACTAAACAATATTCACTGACCACATGCTCCTTGGATTGATACCCTATTTACCCTAACTACATAGGTTAATTAGGTTTTGCATGACCCTTACGACAGGTCATCAATTGGTATTTGACCTCTCGGAGGATTCCTGCTTCGACCAGTTTGTCAACCTCTTGGCAAGCTGCTCTGCTTCGTTCTGGTGCAAGGCTTCTTTTCTTTTGCACTATTGGTTTGATGTTTTGGGGAACTTTGAGTTCATGTTCAGCAATATCACGTGGGATCCCTGTCATGTCACTGGGACACCAAGTGAAAACATCTACATTGTTTTTTAGCAACGCTTCAAGCTTTGAGAGAATTTCCCTAGGGAGGGCTGTGTTTACCCGTATCCTTTGATCAGGGTATTTATGATTGATGCTAAGACCGAGTTTGCTTTGTTCTTCAACAACCGTTAGCACAGAGGCTGATGGTTGGAGGGTTCCTACTCCTTCTTTGGTGGGGAACTTGGCACTCTTCCTGCTGATGGAAACGGTCATATCGAAAGCTACTACACCGGGTCTACCAATGATGACATCGTAACTGGATGGTAGGTCTAAGACAATGAACGTCAACGGTTCAGTTCTTCGCATTTGCCCATCGGAGAAAGTCACATTGAGTACCATCTCGCCCAAGGGTTTGATGGGAATGTCAGCTATGCCTTTGATGGCAGCTTCGGCTGGCTTGAGCGTGGAGCGTTCTTCATGGCTTAGAAGGTTGAAGTATTTTGCAAACATGATTTCAGTAGCAGCTCCGGTGTCTATGTAGGCTTTTTGTGTTTGACGTGAACCCACAAGGGCTTCAAGGACTAGTGGATCACAATGTTTTTCTTCGTTGGTACAAGGGAAGTAGATGCCTTGACATTCCCAATCCTCCAACCTCTGTCGTTTGCTTGGCGTTTCACTTTCAACAAACACCATGGCAACATCTTTCTTCTTGCCATCAGCTATGTTTTCTTTGACACCTTTAACCAAGTGGGCCAGTTCGCCAGATCTAACTGCTTCTTCGATCCTCTTCTTAAGCTGGAAGCAGTCGTTGGTGTGGTGTCCCTTTTCTTCGTGAAACTCACAATACTGGTTGGAGTTTTCGTTTCTTTTGCTTTTAGGCAAGGGACGAGGTGGTCTAAAGGTGTGTTTGACTTCTTCCGTGGCTAAAATTTCTTGAGGAGTTTTGGAGAGGGCTATAAAGTTTATGTTTCTGTCTTTGCTTGGAGGGTTCCTGCTTTCCGACCTTCGAGGCTCAGATCTCCTGGATCTGTTGTCGTAGGTACCATAGTTTCCTCTTTTCCGAGTAGGGCTGTTGCTTCTCCAGTTGGAAGCCCTCTTTCTTTGCTCCTTTATGTCTACAGCCTCTTCTCCTCTGATGTGGGCCTCGGCTCTTTCCAAAGCCTCTTCAAGGGTTTTGGGGAGGCTTTTGTTAAACTCCCTGGTGAGGTATTTTGAGTTGATGGCATTCATGAACCCTGCAACCTTCATCTTTTCATCTGCACCAACGTAGGTAAGACCTTCTTTTTTGTATCTCTCAATGAAATTCTTCAGGCTTTCATCATCTTTTTGTTTTATCTGGAAGATGACGGTTGCATCCTTGACACATCTTCTCTGTTGTGAAAAGTTGGCTAGGAATCCTTTGCCGAGTTCATCAAAGGTTCAGATGCTTCCAACCTTCAGGCCATTGAACCAGATTCTTGCAGATCCAACAAGGGTTTGCATAAACATTAAACAACACTCAGGATCACCCCATTTTTCGATCCGAGCTGCCCCTGAGAAGATCTGAAGGTGATCTTCTGGATCATCAGAACCATCATATGTTCTTATATGAGCTGGCATCTTTAGCTTGTTAGGAAAGTCATAATCTGCTATTTCTGGTGAGAAGCAAGATAAGCTGTTCGGCTTGTAGGGTGGGTTGACAGGGTGTTATGTCCTGTTGTTGGTCATTCCGACCGGAGTCCCCTATTGAGCAGCGATGGCTTGACTGATGAGCTGCTGCCAAGGGAAGTTAGCCATCACTTGTGATATCATATAAGGCATGAGGTTAAAACCTTGGAGGTTTTCGGTTGTGGCCACGTTGCTAGTCACCGTGGGGATGCTCATGGAAGCGTTCCTAGCCATGGGGAGTGAAGCCATGGCTTGATCCCATGAAGTGGCTACCGGTGGTGGGACACTGGATATTGGTGACTGTAGAAGCTGATCCAGGGTGACTTCATGTCCAAGTGGTGTGCCAGTAGTGGCAGCTTGGGTGGTAAACAGTGGGAAAGCGGTGGGGCTGGACCTTGTCTCATGCTGAGAAGTGGAGAATGTGTTGCTGGGGCCAGCGTTACTGCTTCCGAGTCGTGGTCTATGACTGTAGGTGGCATTTAGAGGAGGAGGAGGAGGAGGCCCCGGTGAGAGTGATACCTCCTCTTCCTCGCCATAGTCTAGACGGAGGCGGACTCCTTTATCCCTTTCCTTCATGACGTACTGGCTCAAAAGGGATCTAAGCTGCAGGAAGTTTCTTTCCACTCCCTCAGGGGTAAGATCTATACGTTGGGGAGTCTGTGCAAGATCAGGGAGAGGAGAAAACACCCCTGAGCGAGTGGGAGGTGGAGTCTGTAAGCTTGTTGTCCCATGATGTGCAGGTGGGGACTGAGTTCTAGCTGGAGTGCCTCCTGGAGTGGAAAAAGACACAGATCTGGCTGGAGAAGTCTGATCTGTGCTTGGAGAGATCTGGTTGACTTCCTCTTGGGACTCAGGGTCAGACATGGAGAGAGTCGGAGCTACACAACTGATTTTTGTAAAGGCAATGGCGTAGCCCCACGGTGGGCGCCAACTTGTTGCTACAACAAATAACTGCCTAACGATAGTTCTGAGTCACAAGGGAGGTTCAAGGGTTCAAGGGTTCCACTTTGCCTAACGCAGGTCGTGGTGTCCTTCTACGTTGCAAACGTAGAAGGAGGTTCAAGGTTATTTTTCTTGTTTTAGATGCTTTAAGGTTCTGGTTTGAGATGTACTCGAAACCAGAAATAGAAGTTCTAGAGATCCGAGTGGAGAGAAATATTCTTCCACGTGCAAGACCAAAAGAATTAGAAGAGTGAGGTGAGAGTGATGGTGATGGTGTCTCCAGAGCTGAGGAATCAGCCTCTGATTTATAGAGAAAGGAGATCTCCCTAAGGAGAAAGCATCTTGCCTTGAGCCTTGTTGCAACTAAAGGACATCCCACAAATGGTAAGTGGCTGCTATGGACCTGCGGTCTGTTGGCTGATGTTACTCCATCAGCTTATCTGTCTTGATCGATGAAAAAGATGACGGGACAAGTCATCTTTTTGACTTAGGATGCTCCTGGTTGTCCGAAGCCTTGTAGGCTTCAACCCTTTAAGCATTTGTTTAGTAATGTTGTATATTTATGTTTGCTTTAGGCTACCCACGTCATCATTTAGTAAGAATAGTGATTACATTCAGTAAAAACAATAGAATGAATACGTTTAGCACAACCCACCATCCACAAGTTCGTACTTTGTAGCATCGATTCAAATTCAATAAATCACTTTGAAACTAAACACCAATGTACCTAATGAAACTCAATACAATCAATGAAATCATTCATGTGTGGCCATATGTTTTTAGACTTTACGAATATAGAAGTTTAAATAGTTCGCAATCTAACATGAAATCAATACGTGCAAGATGATGACCAAGCTAAAACTGACGCAAAAACCTGTTAAACAAACCTGAACCGAAACTGATACCTCTAAAACAGGTTGAAATCGGAAAAAATCAAAACCGAATTGGTAAAACCGGTTGAAAAGTGTTATTTAATTGAAAATGAGAAATAAAATGTAGTTTAAAAAGAAAAAAAAGTCTTCCGATTATAACCTGAAATCGAAACTGCCCAAAGTGGACCAATGACTTAATAGAATCATAGACACCTTCCTCGGTTGTATAGTTGTATAATGATATTATTCATACAAAATGTCAATAAATTTGTGTGTTAACAAAATGGATTATTAGTAAGTGTATTAATGTCTCTCTTTTAAAAAGTCTTCCAATTATAGGTATGTATGTTTATCATAGGTGCATTCACGTTTTGATATATTTGATTCTTACGTTAACTTTTGGCCAAACCACTGTCTAAGGAAACGACAAAGCAAACCAAAATGGTGGGATTGGCCGGGTATGTCCAGAAGTTTAATTTTTCAGTTTTGACGGGTTTGAAGATTTTTTGTTGTAATTTCAAAAATCATTATTTAAATTAGTTTTTCTTATTTTAATTGATAGAAACGATTTGAAGCTAGTCATGTTTAAACATTGGTTCCAGGTTTCTAACCAATTTGTTAAACTAAGAAAATCAAATAGTAAACCAAACAGATGGAATCACAAACAGCCAACTTGTTTGGGTTTGGGTGCGTCAATCAGTTTCATCGAATTTTAAACACGCTTTAGTCTATGTGTTTGTCGGTTCTTAAAAATATATTGTATTTATACATGTTCTATAATGTGTGTGGACATGATTCTAACTAAAATCTTTAAAAAAAGATTCTTATATTATTTTTATGATGGGTATGGACATGTTTTCAAACTAATTTCTTTAAAAATAGTTTCTTCCTTATGCCAAGTAGCCAACATGTTCAAACAATGACAAATCCCCATTTGTTTTTTGCTCAGTTTCCAAATCTAATTACATTATAATTAACCCAAAATCACAACAAATTCAAACTCTAAGAATGATTCTAGTTAATAAAAAATAGTGAAGCTAGCCTTAACTTTCTATATATTAAACACACACACTCTCTCTCTCTCTACAAGTAGAGAGATGATATAGCTAATTTAGTAAGAATAGTGATTACATTCAGTAAAAACAATAGAATGAATACGTTCACAACCCAACATCCACAAGTTTGTATTTTGTAGCATCGATTCAAATTCAATAAATCACTTTGAAACGAAACACCGTTGTACCCAATGAAACTCGATACAATCAATGAAATCATTCATGTGTGGCCATATGTTTTCAGACTTTACGAACATAGAAGTTTAAATAGTTCGCAATCTAACATGAAATCAATACCTGCAGGACGACGACGACCACAACAACGAGGAGAAAGAAATATTCTAAACCGCAATGCTCATAGAAGGATCCGAATTGTCTTTTTGATAGAAAATCACTCATTACGTATCTTATCTATAGCAATTATTGTTGACGACAATAATTCTAACGTGCGACAGCCGACAAGGGTAGGAACCCCACTCTCCTACGGCTACGTCCATTGAATAGACAAATCAAAATGAGGGGCAGCCGTTTACCAAGAAAATAATGAAAAATATGAAAATTCCTCAAATAAGTAATCATTATTATTGTATGTGAAAAATTATTGATGATAAGATGCATACAAATTTGTGTTTAGTGTAACGAAATAGAAAACTAATAGATATTCTTTTATTAGATACACCGAATCTGGTGTATTACACGGTTTAAGTTATAAAATCTTTGTAGGGATTCTACCTGAGGAGATCCTCAATCCAATTAAAATGGGTAATCAGTATAAGCTGACCTAAGGTTTTAGGCGAAATTCCACTGGCTGCACCACTTACCGTTAATTTTTTTTTTATAAAAACTTGATTTTGTTTTTGTAATTTTAAATGTGTAAGATCCTAAAAGACATATGAGGAAAATGAGAATCACAGCTTTTGAATCTATAATTTAAAAAAATAAAAACAAAATAATAGTGAATTGTATCTATATTAAATAAAAGACACTTGAACAGTGTTTTAATAGTTTATTTATTTTCTTATTTAAATGTTATCTTATTATTTGAGAGATGAATGGTTGTGAAATTTAGGATATGTTTTGTAGAGTATTAAAATGTTTGGACTGACGGAATATTCTTCGTTATTATTGGCTCGCGTAATTGGCCCACCTATTTGAAGAAAATTGCAAACGTGATTGAAGATTATTGGGCCACGTAATTGGCTCACCTATCTAAAGAAAATTGCTGATGTAATTGAAGATTATTGGCCCATGTAATTGACGAAAATTGCTAGATAGCGGTACGACACTTATTATCGCTAATAATGTTATTTTTAATGTCCACCAAACCTATGATGACACGAGCGTCCCGCAGCGAAATACGGGTAACTAAAACACTAGTTAAAATTATGTACTATATATTAATAATGTATGCTAATGAATAGTAAATCCTCTTGACCATCCATGCAATCCACCTACACACTACACACCTCCCTTTGTACCTGTGTGTCCATCTCGCCATATATGCAGGGGCACAGGTTTTAAGGGATAGGAGGGGGCGACTGCCCCTTCCCCCCTCGAATTTTTGTTTAAAAGTTCTGATTATATAGTATTTATATATAATTTTTTAGATATATACGGTTTCGACCCCCCGTTTTTTTTTTTTTAAAAATAGGTATATTATATAAACCAAAACTAACGATATATCGGACGGTACAAGGTTCCCAAATATCGGTTGTTTTATCGAATTTATCATTTTTCTTTGTTTTTTTTTTCCTTTTAGGCCCATTTTGAGAGGTACAACCCAATTGTTTGATTTTGCTCATATTTTCTTTAGGGAAACCCAATTAAAAAGCCCAATTAAAGCCTAAACCTAAATAAAACTCTAAGGGGCTATTTGGTAAGCCTTTTAATGAGGCTCTGAACCATTCAGCGCTGAATGATTCAACATTCAGCATGTTTGTTTCAGCTTCTGAATAGAATGGTTAAGGCTGAACCACTAAGACTTGAGATGTAGCTGAACCATTAAGCACTGAATGAGAGGTCTTTACCACACTTGTGATTTTTCTATAGATACTGTTTTGTGGTACTGAAGAAACACCTATCTAACAATCCGATATAATAATGCTAATGTATGAATATAAGAAAGGACGTGATTCTCATTAATTGATAAGACAAATACAAGACACTGTTATAGGATTATTACAGAGTTTCGACTATAATCTATTTCTCACAGCTTATGATATGAATTCTTTCTTGATTAACCGATCCTCTCTTCTGATGACGAAGGAGGGTATTTATAGGCTCCTCAGGTGGCCTATGATTGGCTGTAAGAGGAATGGCAGCTGTCTTGTACTATTGTGACCGTTGTCATTTCTTGTGTTGTCCCTCTGCGATTGGTCCACGTATCCTGTCATTGTCCTTTTCGTCCTTTCTCGTACCTCGTACTGGCAGGCAATCATGGAGCAGGGAATTCACGCCTCTGATTGGCTATGTGTCCTGCTCTTGTCGGGTGACACCTGTCCTTTTTGTGACTGCGTGTGCCGTCTTATAGAACTCCACGTCACGTTCTTGCGCTGACGTGCATGTGAGCTTCTTTTCTGCGCACGCGTGGGTACATATCTCTTCAAGTCCACCTAGTCCAGTGTGTTGTATGCGTAGTATGCGAGACGTTGGACTCAGAGTGTTAGGAGCGTTTGTGCGCGTTCTTTGGCGCATCGGTTCGGCGTCTGGAGATTATGCGCGGTGTGATGCAAGTGGAGAAGCTGCGGACGTCTCGTAATTAATGTGCACATCAATATTGTCAGTCCGCGTGTGTGACGCGACAGGTTGGTAGCCGAAAAGTCTCTGACGGTTGTACAGTGTCAGGGACGTGGTGGGCCCATGTGGCCTGTTCGGGTCGCTTGTTTCTCTTTCTTCTTGTGACGTGTCAGTCACTGATTTGTAGCCTTTTCAAATTCGAAACCGTCAGGCCACGTGTCTTCCACGTGTGGTTCCCCTATTTAATCCCTTTGTCTCATCCGTTCACTTTACTTTTTCCATCATTTCTTTCTCACTTTCTCTGCATTCTTCACCGTCGGAACTCCGGCTACTTTATTTTTCTTTAAAAAAAAACTGCTGTGTTTGTGAGAAAATGGAACATATTACAAATATTCCCAAGAAGAAACGTGGAGGATCCAAGAGGGGTGACGATGGATCGAAGAAGAGGTCGCCTCATGCCGGAGAGGTGACGGATGTTTGGGGAAAAGATGAGTTCAGAAAGTTTAGGAAAGGGGTTGGGTTCCCTTCCTCATATGGCGTGGAGATGCCTGCCCCGGACAAGACCATATTGAAGCCCCCCGTTGGAAAGATTGGATTGTATGCTTGTTACTTCCGGGACTGCAATTTTAGGGTTCCGATTACCCAATTTCTGGGCACTTTTATCCGGGCGGTTGGTGTTCATATCAACCAGATCCACCCCGGCCTGATGTCAAGACTCATGTTTTTTGAGTTTTGTTTCTGTGCCCACAAGATTGAACCCTTGGTGGACATGTTTTTTGTTTTTTTATAGTCTGAGTTTCGTGGAGAGTTGGCTCTCCTGTAGGCCGCGTGCTGGGGTCTCCGCATGCGCTGGGGCTGGAGTGAAGAGTTTCCGGGAGTGGAAACCCAAGTTCTTTTGGATCAACCAGGGGGTTATCCCTATAGAGATGGGTCGGTTGGACCCGGCCGAGGGGATTGGGAAAATTGTGCTCATAGAGTATAAGGAGCAGGAGTGGTTCAAGACTTTGACCAGCCATCCTGTTGATTTGTGTGAGATCCCAGAGACTGGCCTGGTGATGGCGGGGATGAGTATGAAGTATGATGTGAAGGGTCGCAATCCGCACCTTACTGAAGATGGCAAAGGTTGGTTGTTACTTGTCTTTTCTTTCGCGCTCCGCGCGAATTTTATTTTGTTATTGCGAATTCACTTTGGTTATTTTTGTTGGTTACAGATGTCAGTTGCTTGTATGACATGCTGTTGGGTGGAGACAATATGGGCTTCGCCTTTAGAGAGCTGGCGGACAACGAGCTGTATATCCTGGAGAAGGCGTGGGACACACTCATCCGTCCAAAGCTGGATGATGTGTCGCGGGAGCCTGCTCCATCGCAGCTGCTGATTACTGAAGTAGGTGAGTCCTCACCGCTTTATGATAATCCTTCGCCCGTCAACATGTTCATGCGGACGGGCTTTCCTTTAATTGATATCTAGTGATGAGTCTTCTGACTCATCTGTGCTTTCGCCACTTCCGTCGTCTGCAGGCGTTCAAGACCCGCAGCTGTCTCCTGCGCATGTTGAAGATGACTCCGCCAAGGAGTCCGAAGAAGATGACTCCCTTGTACATCGCATCATAAAGCCACAAACGGATGCGACTGGAGGTGAAGACTATTCTTTCATTTTAAACCACGAAGTGGTTAATAGGTATTTCGAAAATTATCAGCCTTTTGAACGAAGCTACGTTGAACTTTCAGATGCGTTCGTGCAAGGGGAGTCTGTGGAGAAGCTGACTGAAGAGGCCCAGGGCGCGGTGGTGACTAAACCTGTTTCTGCGGGGATATCTGAGGCTGGGCCCGTTGCTGCTGATGCGCCCTGCCTTAAGAAGCGGTCTAGGCGATCGGGTGGTAAAGGGAAGAAGGTCGCTGGGGAGTTGACGCCTCCCGTTGAAAAAAGGATTAAGTTGGACGACCTTGTCCATTCCGCAGAGGATAGTTTATTGGGTAAGTGTTTGAATCCGCCCTCCTTTGTTTATGTAGTTTAACTTTTTTCTTGTTGTTGACCCTTGGCTTTATATTTTTGCAGCGGATTTGTTGAACATTAGCGCATCGGAAGATGTGCTAATTGCCCCAATTGCTGAGGGGTTTAATGTTGAACCTGCAAGGCCAGCGTCTCCCGCTGTGCAAGCTGAAGAGCCTCTGCATGCTGAGGTTCAAGGCGATGTTCTGACAACTTCCCCTTCGGTGCGTCAGTCACCGCCCTTGCGTCAACCCACACCTGTGCGGGAGCCAACGCCTGCTCCTTTGCCCACGTCTCCGCGGTCGCCGACACCCGCGCGGCTCCCCACCCCGGCTTAGGATATTCCAGAGGGTGGTGAAGGACGGGTGTCGCCGGCTGACATCAGCGAGGGGTACGGGCATGGTGTTGACATGACCGTCGACGATGATGAGGAGAACGAGAAGCGGGTGACAACAGAGCCTGGGCCTAGTTTTTCAAGTGCCCTTCCTGTTGGGGGCGGTGAACCGTCCGCTGGCATATTTGTGCCTAGCTGGACTCTGACACCGGCCACCCGGTTTTTAAATGTTGAAGAATGTCGTCAGTTTCTGGCGAACGTCATCCCTCCTGGGGAGCGCGAGCATCAAGCTACGCGTCCGCGCGGGGAGCTCATGGATGACCACATCCTAAGTGTGGCCAACATGTTGTCGACTTCTGCGGAGATTGTGCGTGAGTGGGGTTTGATGGCGCATGACCGTCACAAGTTCCATCAGGACTTGCAGCGGGTGACTGAGGAGTGCGATCGTATGCACTCAGAGCTAAAGCGTGCCAAGTGAAACGCTGTGACATTCCGCGAAGAGCGTGACAAGCTGCAGGAGCACATCTCTGAAAGGGAAGAGCAATGGAAAATTGCTTGCGCGAAGACAAATGCCAAGATGGAGGCATCTAAGAAGCGCATTAGTGAGGTTGAGGTGGAGAAAGAATAACTCTACAAGGAGTTGGATGTGAAGGGAAGACTTGTGATTTGTGAAGCATCACTATTACAAACTGCTTGAGGCCCGCGACTTGCTGCGGGAAAAGGATAAAGACATTGATCAATGGCGGGAGACGCACGAGGGGTTGGACAAGGAGAACTTGTCCTTGCAGCAAAAGATCCTTAAGTTAGAAGGGCAGCTGTTGGATGCCCAAAATGAGAAGGAAATTGCGGAGGAGGATCGTGCATGGGTGCTTAGCCGCTGCGTCCCTGAGGTTTGTCTTTATTTTGTGTTTATGTCTTCCCATCATTTTATGCGTGTACGCTTACTAAACATGCTTTTTGAATGTTTGCGCAGGTTGCTCATCATGTTAAGAATTGTGCCCAGACGCGCCAAGCTGTGGCCGCGGTGAACGCTGCCGCGAAGTTGGTGGGGCGCAAGGCTGGTTTCCTTGAAGGTTATCAGCACGCTCAGGCTGGCAAGCCTTTGGAGCAGTTCGCGCTGTACAGGAAGGATTTGGATGCTGTATTCGCCAAGAAGGCCGCTGAGTTCGATGAGCTGAAATATGAACTGGATGATTTCGTCGTTGGTCATCGCAACCGGCCAAGCTGTTTCGAGCTTAAAGAGTCATTTGACAAGCAAGGCCTGACGCACACACGGCGCGATTATGCCATGAAGAAGATGAAGGCGGCTGACTTAGCGCCCGGCGAGCAGCCAGAAGGTAGCGAAAGGCTGGATTTGTCGGGGTCGGATGAAGACAATGATTTCAGCGATGCGTCTTCTGAGCCCAAGAAATGAAGCTAGATTATACTTGTTCATTTTCTTTTTCCATGCTTGTTTGTCAATATTTCTCGTAGTTGTAATCCTGACCTGTTTTTGGATATATATATATGTTTGTTTTTGAAATTTGGATGCGCAAGTAATTTATTTTATGCTAACGTGAAGCATATGTTTAAGTGTAGATTTGAATTATATACACATGACTTGCTTGTATTTTGCGTTTCACATTCTAATAGTGCGACGGTTTTGGCTAGGGAAGCATGAATTAGTCAATTCCCATTTTGAGTTTAGGACATTGTAGTTTAACCATACAATGTTTAGGGTGCGCGTTGCGTCTTAACCATGCAACGCGCAGTTTAGGGAAATTGCAGATTTCTCGATGCAATTTCTAGTTTTAAGACATTGTATCTTAACCATACAATGTTTAGGGTGCGCGTTGCATCTTAACCATGCAACGCGCAGTTTATGGAAATTGCAGATTTCTCGATGCAATTTCTAGTTTTAAGACATTGTATCTTAACCATACAATGTTTAGGGTGCGCGTTGCATCTTAACCATGCAACGCGCAGTTTAGGGAAATTGCAGATTTCTTGATGCAATTTCCAGTTTTGAGACATTGTATCTTAACCATACAATGTTTAGGGTGCGCGTTGCATCTTAACCATGCAACGCGCAGTTTAGGGAAATTGCAGATTTCTCGATGCAATTTCTAGTTTTGAGACATTGTATCTTAACCATACAATGTTTAGGGTGCGCGTTGCATCTTAACCATGCAACGCGCAGTTTAGGGAAATTGCAGATTTCTCGATGCAATTTCCAGTTTTGAGACATTGTATCTTAACCATACAATGTTTAGGGTGCGCGTTGCATCTTAACCATGCAACGCGCAGTTTAGGGAAATTGCAGATTTCTCGATGCAATTTCTAGTTTTAAGACATTGTATCTTAACCATACAATGTTTAGGGTGCGCGTTGCATCTTAACCATGCAATTTCCAGTTTTGAGACATTGTATCTTAGCCATACAATGTTTAGGGTGCACGTTGCATCTTAACCATGCAACGCGCAGTTTAGGGAAATTGCAGATTTCTCGATGCAATTTCTAGTTTTGAGACATTGTATCTTAACCATACAATGTTTAGGGTGCGCGTTGCATCTTAACCATGCAACGCGCAGTTTAGGGAAATTGCAGATTTCTCGATGTAATTTCCAGTTTTGAGACATTGTATCTTAACCATACAATGTTTAGGGTGCGCGTTGCATCTTAACCATGCAACGCGCAGTTTAGGGAAATTGCAGATTTCTCGATGCAATTTCCAGTTTTGAGACATTGTATCTTAACCATACAATGTTTAGGGAGCGTGTTGCATCTTAACCATGCAACGCGCAGTTTAGGGAAATTGCAGATTTCTCGATGCAATTTCTAGTTTTAAGACATTGTATCTTAACCATACAATGTTTATGGGATGAAGTGTGTGTAAAGTAAAGAAACTGCCATATTTCATTTCATTAATTGGCGCGTCGGTCTTCGTTACATCATGGAATAGTATTACATATAGCATTTTCGTAATTGGGCCGCGTTCCATGTACGGGGAACTGGCTTTTCTTCTAAGGTTTAGAGCTTGTAGGCTCCCTTGCCGAGGACCTCCTGTATACGGTATGGCCCTTCCCAAGTTGGGGTCAATTTCCCTTTGGGGAAAGCGCCGCTGGCCTCGTTGTTTCGTAAGACGAAATCCCCTGTGTGGAACGTGCAAGGTTTGACCTTCGCGTTATAATACCTTTCCAGCTGTTGCTTGTAATTTGCTTCTCTTATTGCTGCTCTTTCGCGACGTATTTCTGCGAGGTCTAAGTATGTGCGCAGCTCTCAATCATTGTCTGTTGTGGTTGCTGAAAGGACTCTTGCAGATGGGCATCCAATCTCCGCGAGTATCATGGCTTCAGAGCCGTATGTGAGGCTGAACGGGGTTTCACCGGTGCTCGTTTTTGTTAGAGTGCGATTGGCCCATAGCACGCTCGGTAATTCCTCTGCCCAAGCCTTTCCTTTGGTTCCTAGTCTGGACTTGATGCCTTCTACAATGCTTCGGTTTGCACGTTCGACCTGGCCGTTGCCCTGAGGGTGCGCGACCGAGGTGAATGTGGGTTGGATGTGCAAGTCCGCATACCATTTTAGCAACCCCTTGTCCGCAAATTGGGTCCCATTGTCTGTGACAATTGACATAGGTAACCCGAAGCGGCAAATGATGAATTCCCAGATAAACTTCTTCACATGATTGGCCGTGATCTCAGCAAGTGGCTTGGCTTCGACCCATTTGGTGAAGTAGTCAATGGCGACTATCAGAAATTTTCTTTTGCCTGTCGTCATTGGAAATGGTCCCACCAGGTCGATGGCCCACTTCTGAAATAGCCATGCTGAGGTTACTGGGATAAGATCGTTTTTAGGGCGCAGGGTGTTGGGGGCATGGCGCTGGCAAGAGTCGCATTTGCGGATGATTTTCAAGGCGTCCAGGTGCATGCCTGGCCAGTAATATCCCGCATTCATAATCTTTGCGACCACCATGCGCGGCCCGGCGTGTATCCCGCATATCCCTTCATGTATCTCATGCACCAGATAATCCGCATCAACCGCATCCACGCACCGCAGTAATGGCCCCAAGTATGACTTCCGATAGAGCACGCCATCTTGCATTTGATACTGTAGGGCTTTTTGTTTTATCTTCCTGGCTTCGGCGTGTTGTTCGGGCAGTGCGCCGGTGGTTAGGTAAGAAGCTATCGGAGTCATCCAGCTGTCAACACCCGTTTGGATGACATTGACTTCCTTGGGTGGAACAGACGGTTCGCTCAAAGTTTCAATTCGGACCTCTTTTGCTAAATGGCTGAAACTTGTGGAGGCCATTTTGCTTAGAGCGTCCGTCGGCTTGTTTTGACTGCGTTTAATGTGGTCGATGGTGCAGCTAGGAAAGGCGGCCATGAGCTCTTTGGCCCGCTGGAGATACATGATCATGGAAGGTTCTTTTGCTTCATACTTCCCGGTGATGTGACCTGAAACCAACATTGAATCGACGTGCGCGAAGATGTGTTTTACGCCCAGCTTTTGCGCAATGCGTAGTCCGGCGAGGAATGCCTCATATTCAGCCTCGTTATTGGTGGCTTTGAACTCAAGTCTGATCGCGTAGGTGAACTCTGCGCCATCCGGACTGACTAAGCGTATTCCCGCACCTACACCATCTTCGTTTGAGGCCCCATCTGTGTAGAGATTCCAAATGGCCTTTTCATCGCTTGTTGGTTGCGGTTCCTGTTCTGCTTTGCACTCTTCAATTTTTTCTTGGGGTACCTCCGCTATGAAGTCAGCTAATACTTGCCCTTTGATTGCTGGGCGCGTTTTGTAGTAAATGGTGTGCTCACCCAGTTCGATAGCCCATTTTGCCAATCTCCCGGAGACTTCCGGCTTTGATAGGACATTGTTTAGCTTGTAGTCGCTCAGCACATTGATGGGATGGCCCTGGAAGTAGCGGCGCAACCTCCGCGATGCGTGAACGAGGGCTAGTACTAGCTTCTCCATGGTGGTATACCTGGACTCTGCGTCCGTTAATACCCTACTGACATAATAGATGGGTGTCTGGACCAACTTTCTGTCTACCATCAATACCGCGCTCACCGCCTGCTCTGTGGCGCATAGATACATCGTTAAGGGCTCCCTAGGGAGTGGAGCGGTGAGTGTCGGTAAGTCCATCAAGCATTCCTTCATCTCTTGAAAGGCCTTCTCGGCCTCTGCAGTCCATTTAAAATGGTTCTTTTTTAGGCAGTTTTTTAGCGTTTCGATGAATGGGATGGATTTGCTTGCGTGGTGTGACAGGAAGTGGTTGATTGCTACCAGGCGCCCGTTCAATGTTTGAACTTCTTTCAGGGTGGATGGGGAGGGCATTTGCGCGATGGCTTGTATTTTTTCAGGGTTTGGCCTGAAACCGTCTTTAGTGACCACCACGCCCAGGAACTTTCCCTCTTCCATCCCAAAGGCGCACTTGCTTGGATTCAGTTTCATGTGGATTTCTTTCAAATGCTTGAAGGTTTCTTCGATATCTGTCAGCATTTGATCCTCTTCCTTGCTCTTGACGACCAGATCATCCACATAGACTTCTAGGTTTCTCCCTATCTGTTTGACAAATGCGCGGTCCATTAACCGTTGGTATGTGGCCCCCGCATTTTTAAGGCCGAATGACATTTTTGTATAGCAGAAAACCCCCTTATTAGTGCGGAAGGCTGTTTTATCTTCGTCCTCTAGCGCCATCTGGATTTGATGGTATCCTTTGTAAGCATCCAGAAAGCATTTGAAACGGAAGGGCGCTAGGGAGTCTATTTTCAGATCGATCTCCGGCAAAGGGTAGCAGTCTTTCGGGCATGCCTTGTTGAGGTCGGTGTAGTCCACGCACATCCTCCAACCACCATTGCTTTTCTTTACCATTACTGGGTTGGCAACCCAGGTTTGGTACCGTGTTTCCCTTAGGATTCCGGCTTTCAACAGCTCTCCTACTTGCTCATTCATCGCTTGTGTTTTCTCGGCGCCCATGCTTCGGCGCTTTTGCGCGATGGGTTCTACAGAGCGGTATGTGTTGAGTTTGTGTTGGGCGAGTTCGCGGGGGACGCCGGTCATGTCTGACGGCTGCCACGCGAACACGTCCATATTTTTTCGGAGGAGTTGCTTCAATTGATCCCTAATGTTTTCTGAGATTGCTGGTCCCAGCGTGATGGTTTGATCAGGGAATTTTGTATTCAAGATCCACTTTTCCGGCTCTGTGCGTGGGCATGACTTTAGCATCTTGGCTGGGTGGGACTCTGTTGCCATGGCGCATTCTCTGTTAGCCCACACGATTGCCACACCACTTGGGGTTGGGAAACCGATTGCGCCATGGACTGTAGAGGTGACCATGTTGTATGAGGCCATAGAGTCTCGTCCCAGGATGATATCATACTTGGACTTTGTCGGGATGACAAGGAAGGTGACTTCTTCAGTTCGTGAACGCCCATGTGCTCCCAAGGTGAGGGGGAAAGAAATCTCCCCGAGCGGGGTCACGACTTCGTTTGAGAATCCCATGATTGGGGAGTTGATGGGGCGCAGCCTTTGCTTGTCTTCCTTGTCCAATAAGTCGAAGCATTGCCCGTACATGATATCCGAGTTGCTGTCGGTATCCATGAAAGCTCTAGTAGTTCTATAGTGGTCAAAAATGGCTGTGACAATGATTGCCCGCGTAGCGGACGGGCCGCCTTTGACCATTAGGAAGCATACTTGTTGCTCTTTCCACTCTGCGGTGGTTTCTGGCTTTCGCTTTTGAAGTCGGTACCCACTGCTATGTATCATCATACTCACATTTTTTATCTTTTTGGGCGGTGGGCCCGCTGTTTGTTTACGCTCCACGTTTTGCAGCAGATGTCCCAGTTTACCGGTTTTCAGCGCATCCTCGATTGCTTGTCTCAGCTGATAGCATTTGTCAGTGTCATGACCAATGTCTTGATGGTAGGCGCAGAATTTGTTATGGTCGAGCCCTTCCCTGCGCTTGATGACCTTTGGTTCTGGGAAGTCGAAATTTTCTGTGGCTAAGACTTGCGCTGGTGTTTTTGTTAAAGGAGTCCAGTTGTTGTGACTCCGCCTACCGGATTTATGCACAAGTGACGTGTTGTGCTGATATTCTTGGGGTGCGGTGGGCTTAGTCACTGTCTGGTTAGTTCCTTGGAGCCTCGTCCAGACATTCCCTTTTCCCCTTCGCTCGTTCCTATTATTTCTGCTGCGCACTGCTTGTGCTTGTGTGTCCGTGTACTGCGGCGCTTGAATTCTGCTCCAAACAGAAAGTTCTCTCTCAGTTTTAGCGTAGTTCTTTGCGCCGCGCATGATCTCTTCCCAAGTGTTGGGCATGCCTGTACATCCGGCTAAAGTGCGGATCAGTGAGTCACACCTCACTCCTTGGGTGAATGCTGCTTTCATAAGTTCGAACCCAATCGGTCCGATCTGCAAGGCCTCTCGATTAAACCTGGTGATGTAGTCTTCGATGGATTCATTCTCACGCCTCTTGACTTGCAAGATGTCTGTGGAATCGCGCTCAATCCTCTTGTTTTGGCTGAAGTGGTCTGAGAATTTGTCAGTCAATTCTTTCAGATTGTCAATCTTGCCGTTTGGTAGGCTGTCGAACCATACTCGCGCTGCGCCCGTAAGCGTCTGCGCGAACATGTGACACCATGCTGGTAGGCTCCACCGTGCGCATTTTCCTGCGATTTCGAAGCTTCTTAGGTGGTCGTCAGGATCGCCGGTGCCGTCGAACTTTCCTAGAGTACTCGGGATTTTTGTTCGTGCGGGCAGCGTGGCAAGCGCGATGCTCGGTGTGAACTTTGATTTTTCACTGAATGAGGGGGGATAGTAGGGTTGTGTGAGATCGTCTTCGCCGGACGCTTCTCTCAGCTGTTGTTCTTTAATCTTGTTTATGAATGCTTGTTTCAGAGCTTCTTTTTGCTGCGCATACCACACCTCCTGACTAACCATCGGCGCGGTCTGACCAGCGGGTGAAGCTTGAACATTATCAGTTGCAAAATGAAACGACGGGGTTTGCCTCGTCCCAGAGGACGGAGTGCGGCCCACATCTGTGCCGTGAAACTGCTCCTCCGTGTGACTATCGGGCTGGCTGGTGTTTGCCTGAGCAACACCAGTGCCAGACATGCCCATCGGGGAGTTCATTGTTGCTGGTAAAGAACTCATGGCTGGTTTTCTGAGAAATAGAAGTTTTTTAGTTGTTGTTCTTGATAACTCAACCCACGGATGGCGCCAATGAAGAAACACCTATCTAACAATCCGATATAATAATGCTAATGTATGAATATAAGAAAGGACGTGATTCTCATTAATTGATAAGACAAATACAAGACACTGTTATAGGATTATTACAGAGTTTCGACTATAATCTATTTCTCACAGCTTATGATATGAATTCTTTCTTGATTAACCGATCCTCTCTTCTGATGACGAAGGAGGGTATTTATAGGCTCCTCAGGTGGCCTATGATTGGCTATAAGAGGAATGGCAGTTGTCTTGTACTATTGTGACCGTTGTCATTTCTTGTGTTGTCCCTCTGCGATTGGTCCACGTGTCCTGTCATTGTCCTTTTCGTCCTTTCTCGTACCTCGTACTGGCAGGCAATCATGGAGCAGGGAATTCACGCCTCTGATTGGCTATGTGTCCTGCTCTTTTCGGGTGACACCTGTCCTTTTTGTGACTGCGTGCGCCGTCTTATAGAACTCCACATCACGTTCTTGCGCTGACGTGCATGTGAGCTTCTTTTCTGCGCACGCGCGGGTACATATCTCTTCAGGTACAATGTTTTTTTGTTACAGGGCCATTTCGTAAATTCACAAATATAAAACAAACGTATTTGTTCATCTTATGAACGTTGTGTCACTATTCTAACCATGTGAGGTTAAAGCTTAAAATGACAAAAATATGTGTACAAAATTTTGATTCTAATATTCTATGAAGAATACTAAGAATCTTTTTTTCAAAATTTAGTTGCTTGGATTTTGGTTGTCCAATATTCTAAAAGGAATCTTTTTATAGCTTTGAACTTTTGTTCTAGCATTATTTACTTTTAAGAAAATCATTCATTTCTATTTGTTTTTAAAACACACTGGTGGAAACCCGCGCGATGCGGTGGCGACAAAAAATGACATTGATTCATATGCTCTTGCTGCTAATTTTTCTTCGTCATAATCTCTTTAAATTTTAATCAAACAATATAGCAAACTTTATGGTGTATAACACATTCCTTATACAAATCACCATCATACTCATAAAGGCTTATAAAAGTATGTCATTATCAAGGTTAATGAACACTATGATAGACTAATATGGTGATAATAACACTTAATTTGATGCAAGATAAATGCTCTCTGGCTGCTAAACTTTCATGTTTTATATTAATAGAACATCATGTCAAATTTCTAAATCAATTAAAAACACGTTTGTATATTTAGACTCTTAACTCTTTATAGACCATCTTCAATAACTTTGACACAAATCGTGAGGTTAATCCTTATTCCAACTTAGATAACAGCATCAATGTCATCTTTGACTTAACTTCAATCTCATCTATGAAACTTAATGAGTTGGTCCAAACGTTTAGAATAATACATGGGTCGAAAGGTCTATACCATTGATTAATGATAGTTTATGACGTCATACATAGGAATAATAATGATGCTCAACCATGATTTATATTATTGTATCAGAAGCGCAAATTATAATAGTTTGAAAGATTTTTTTTTTACTTATTCAGTTTTTTTCAGGCATGGGATATTTTTGTTTCTCTTCTTCAGGAAACAATTACTATAAAATTGTATCATATGTGTATAAGTTAATAACCCGCATATTCAAACACCATAAAACAAGAGACATAACTCAAGTATTTTATATTTTCCAGCAAACCTTAGAATATTGTAACCTGTAAACCTATGATAATCCGTTAGATGTGAATAATTTATTATATACATTGTTAAACTTTTCATATGTTATCATAAAAATATGTTCATCTACCATATGAGGCTAAGATTTGATTTTTGTGTTTTTCTATTAACCAAATTAGTTATATCTTACTTTATTTACGAGTTCTAATCCTATATTATATATAAAAAAAACATTATCAACATTGATCTCATTTTAGTTCCCCACGATGATATAGTTATCTATACATGATTTGATGATATAGTTAATCTAAATCTCTTATTATAGTTGACGAGGTTATCATGACTAAGGCAAAATAGGTGTTTGTCAAACTGAAGAGAAAGAAAAATGATGTAAAAATATATATACCACAATACATGCATATACATGTTTATAGAAGTTAAAGCTCTTACAACATCATCAAATCAGAATAAGAGTAGACAGAGATGTCTTGTATGAACCCAAAAAAATCATCTTTTTAAAACTAAATCCAAAAAATACATACAAACATAGCCAAAGTAAAGATAAAACATACAACACTTAAGTAACCTTGCTTGTCGAAACACCTTCACTTCTTTCGATGTATTCAAATGGAAAGCATCTTGCTTGGTTGTTTTCCCTTTACATTCACCTTCTATTTAACCATTCTTTTTATGAACTAATAAAATTAATTTATAAAAGTTTGTTGTCTCTTTAGTTTTCTCAATTAATTACTAAAACATTTAATTTTATATATAGTTGCATCTTTTCACTTTCTTCTTTTTAATTATTGTCATTTTACAAGAATATGATAAGATATTACTATTATATAATTTAAAGCAATTTAATTGTATTTATCAATTTATCCAACAATTCATTTATCAATTTAATGGTTATATAGAAAGACCATATTGCCCTTTACAAACATTATTAAGTTATTGTACCATAAGTATAAAATGTTGTAATTACTTAAATTTGCATGGTATCCTTGCTAGATGCTTTATAATATAGTATAGATAGTGTGTAAACTAACATTTTTGTCCATGTAGTTTGACAAAAATTTTCATTTTAGTCCAAAATATTTTTTCGTGCCATTTCAGTCCATGACATTTTCAGAACATGTTAGTTTAATCCAAAAAATTAACCACCAATAAATATAGCTATAGAAAGAGGGGTAAAAAAGTCATCATACATGTTTATTTTATTTCCCATTTTATTCTTCATTAAATGAGAAAGAAAAACTATTAAAAGTGACTATTTAACCCCTCCTTTAACGGTCAAAGTTCACAACCGTTAAGTTTTTGGATTAAACTGACATGTAGGGCTATAAACGAACCAAACGAACACGAACGTGATCTTGTTCGTGTTTGTTTGTTAAGGAAATAACGTGTTCACGAACTGTTCATGAACACTTGCCGAAAAAGATTTTTTGTTCATGTTTGTTTATTAAGGAAATAACGTGTTCACGAACTGTTCATGAACAATTACCAAAATAGGTTTTTGTTCGTGTTCGTTTGTTATGCAAATGAACGCGTTCGTGTTCATTTATCTGTATATGTTAAAATTTAGTTATTGGGCAAAAGCGAACAAAAAAACACTAATGAACGTAAACGAACACAAACATGCATTAATGAACAAAACCGAGCACAAATCAACACATCTTAAATTTCAAAAATTTCATCACGAACATTGTCCAGCTAAAATATACTAATCTAATTACCCAAATATATACTTGACATAATATTGATCACATAATGTCTCATAAAACATAAAATTATCATATTAAACTTGAAATCCTAGTTTAATACACCTAAAATAACAGTTAATTAAAATAGTTAAATTAATATTAATATGTGATACACTAATATATTTATCACTAGAAAAGTTGAAGTACTTAAATTAAAAACAAAAAGTTAAAAACTCTAATGAACTATCAAACACAAACAAACATAAACGAGCACGTTACCGAACGTTCATGAACATAAATGAACGAACGCGACCTCTGTTCATGTTTGTTTGTTTAACTAAACGAACATAATTTCTTGTTTGTGTTCGTTCATTTATTAAACAAACGAACTTCCCCGCCGAACATTTCACGAACTGTTCGCTGAACGTTTGGTTTGTTTACAGCCCTACTGACATAATTTGAAAACGTCAAAGATAAAAATGACCAAAAATTTTTTTGGTCTAAACTAACAATTTTCATCAAACCATGGGGATAAAAATGACTATTTACTAAAACATAACTGTTATTTAATTTTGTTAAGCTTGAAACAAAGTGATAATTTTCCCTGAAAATTATCTTACTTCAAGTGAAAGGAAAAAAAAATAAACATTAGTTATTTAATACATTAGTTAATAACAATGTTAGTAAATTGTAATATTTTTGGTTGTAGTTTTTATATAATTTATCCGGTTCGACTGATCCAACCCATCGGATCAATGAATCATTCAGGCGTTCGGTTCGTTGTCCTGTTATGAAAACATTGACGTTCGAGGGTACATGGAGACTAGGAACGCGTCCTCCCTGAAAGCCGAGCGCCTGACCCCTAAAGCTAGAGATAGGTAATGGTCAGTACTGTAAAGACGTAAACGATGTCCTTTCAGGTATACATGATCGATTGATCGGGTCAAACTGGGTGGTTCGGATCCAAACAGACCCAAATAAAAGGTTACCACTACATCAAGTCATAAACCATTGTAATTAATTATGCTTCTTTTCAAGTGCTAACTTAACTTAGTATATAGAGCTCATAACAAAAGTTGTAACAAATGAAAAGGTGTTAAAAACATTCCACAATCACATGTTAAACTCTCGACATCCCGAGCTTCCGCTCAAACAGACGGATGAGAAGGTACACCTGCAATACGCTTGCGCCGATCAGAGCTGCTGATTCAACAAGTGCTTTGTGCATCGCTCTGCTGCTCATCCCTTCATTTACTGCAAAACCAAACGCATCAATCAACCATGTTATCTTAGTTTCATTTTAGGTTCGGCCTATTAAAAGCCCGAACGGACCAAGTAAAGGTTGCAGAACTCGCTAGGCGCTACCAACTCGGCCGACCGAGGAGTTGCGAGTACTCGGGGTTGAATCGACCTATGCGGGGAGTACTCGGAATATTTGGCCAAATCGGCTATACTCGGTGACCCACCCTGTAGCGAGTACTCGGCGAGTAATCGGTCAACTCGGACGACTTTTACAACTAAGCCCAACTGGAAGTCTGAAACTGCCCCCTATGGCCCTCTAGGCCGAAAACACAATTTCAGCCAAAAAATTGATCTCAACGCCTGGACCGGTTCTAGGCGTGTTCTAACCCGACGAAGCATAAAGCCTAGATCCAAAAAAGACTTGAGGCCCGATCGCAATGGTTAAAAGTTAAAACATTGCCGGGCGGTTCTAGCAGTTGGCCCGAGCATCTGCATGAGGAACGGGGCATGGAAAGAAGTCTATGTAGTTCATTTGTGTCTCTAGAACCAATAACACGCTATTCTACCGAACCTTAATAGATAAAAGGGGTGAATGCGTATAATAACAGATTTCAGCACTTTTACCATTGTTTGCAAAGTAAATATCAGAAACAGCAATGTACTTTCACCGACAACAAACATACTGCAATACCGACTTTTTGGCGTTTTCGGTACCGGTACAAGTACTGGTTCGGTACGGTACCGGTATTTTACCGATTTTACCTTTAAATACTGGTACCGTACTGTAAAAAGCATGTTTGGTACGAGTACCCAAATTTGGCAATTTTTGGTATCTGTACTGAGCTCATCCCTAACATACGTTGCTATTATTGGTAAAAGAAAATTGAAGTATGACGTTATGATTGATAAATGTACCTCTATGATTGGTTATAAAATGGAAGTGTTTAGCTATTTTCAGTAATTCTAGAAGTATATTTCTTAATTTCTATAACGTGTGAAAGAGTTGAGAGGTCATACTTAATGCCTGTCGATCAGTTTCAGCCTCGAGCCAATGTTGTTCAAACTGAATGTTATATAAAGCATCCTCTAACTTCGAGATCTGTTCAAGAATGGGTTTGAAATGATCTGCAAAACAAAAGATCATTCAAAATAAATATTGGGAATCGGTCAATCAATCGATGAGTACAAAACAAAGAAATAGACCTTTTGAACTATTTTATTTGTCTTGTAAAATGCCCAAAAAAAAAAAACGCGCTATCTTTTGCAGGCATAAGGATTGATCAGAATTGTTTCGCAACAAGAATGGTTTGTTTATAAGCAGAACCCAAGAACGATGGCTTAAAAAGTCTCACTTTATAAATATGTATTGCCAGGCGTCGATGCTGTCAGCCCCCGTTTTACTTAAAAAGACTCACTTTATAAATATGTATTGCTTCCGTAAGCATGCGGCATGCCTTCCACGTTATATACACAACTCAAATAATACTTGATAACAAAGTGTGCAACCCAACCCAACCCCACCGTTTTGAGTCAAAGCAAAAAATTTATCCGTTTTAAACAGCTATCCAACCCACCATACCCCATTCATTTAGCCACCTCTACAAAGCTTCAACAAGATATGCATCCCTTACGGTCAACTATTTCAATAAAATCAACATATTCTAAAAATATATGCAAATCTTGGGAGCCAAAGAATGATGACTCAAGGAAAATTATGTAATTTAAGTAAGAGTGCATAAGGAGGCCACCCAACTATCAGGTTTTTTCATTAAGGCCACACACCAATACACACTTCTTTACATGCCACCAATGTTGCAGAAGGCGCTAGGTGGTGAGGTCTAGCCTAGGGACTAGTCGGGATTAGGCGAAATTAGGCGTTTTAGTATTTTTTATACGTATTTTATATATATACAAAATTTAGGTGTTTTTTGAAAATATGTTAAGATATATACACATAATACTTAGAAATACTTAGATATATACACATAATACTAAGAAATACTTAGAAATTTAAATAAAAAATAAAAAAATCACCGCCTCGGACCTGCCTAATACCCAAAACGCCTAGACTAGCAACTAGGGGCTTATTCCAATTTCTATGGCGGATGGCCGACTAGGGACTAAGCGGCGCCTAGGCGACCGCCTAGCCCGCCTTTTACAACACTGCATGCCACCCAAGTATGCATCCACTATCCAGATTTGCTCTATACCAGATCTAACAAAAAAAACGGCTAGATGAAGAATATAACTTGATTTTTTTTAAAGAAACAAATATACCCGTGTGGGTTGTGGTAACTTTTTTGTTTTTGTATTGTAAGGTAAACAATCATCGAATGTTAAAATATCATTCAGACATGTTTTTGGTAAGATTTGGCATAAACAAAATTTGATACATATTAGAGTGTTCCGTAAAGTAGTTTCAATAGTTTGATGGCCTTGATGAGAAAACTTGAATTGTTGGGCGACCTCCTTTTACATTATGCCTAATTTTATCTAGTACTGGACTAATAGTACATGACATCCACACATAAAAATAACACACAAGCAGGTAACGAAAACAAAGAAAAGCAAAGGTCTCACCATCTTTTGCATGCTCAACGTCGTTATAAAAGTGGCTAGAATGGACATCAAAGTCGATCGTTTCGTGGTACGGTGACTTGTTTGTGAAACAAAACTTATAAAGCCCTTCATCATGCACCACAAAATCTGATTTGTCGCTTGTCTTGTCCCGAAAATCTTGAATTTGCTCACCTTTTGGTCCTTTCACCTAATAATCACATAATCATCACAATTCATTGCTAAAGAAAAGGCATAACAATCATTGCACAAGCCTTTAAAAGCAAACAACAAATGTAAAAAAAATAAAATAAAATAAATCACAAATATATAATATGATCCAACTTAGGGATGAGCAAATGGTACTGTTACCAAAACCAAACCAAACCAAACCCGTCCCGAATCAATTTCGGTTGCCACCTTTTGCGTTGATTTATCTTCAAAAAAATACCGTACCAAGCTCACCCATAATCCAACTTTTTACTCTCCTCATCAATGACCCACCCATCCCCCCAGGCGCGCGCCTCAAACGCTTAAAGCGCGCCCCAGGCGCGCTTTTTTAAACCAAGCAACTTAGAGGTTGCTTGGTTGATTAAGTGCTGAATCATTAATATGGTCTGAATGGTTAAAAGGCTCTGAATGGTTAAGAGCTGAATCATTCAGCATCCCCATTCAGATGCTGAAACAAACAGTCTGAATGCTGAATGATTCAGAACTGAATGGTTAAGAGGCTACCAAACAGCCCCTTAGTCAACCCTAAATTCCCAATTTTGACTTTCAAGTGTAAGAATTTGGTAATTTAGCCATTCTTTTACCCATAAACAAAACATCAACAACTAGATCTAACAACTTTACAAACAAAAGATTCAAAACAATGAATCTTTTAAAAAAACATCATCGGAATTAACGAACTATGTATCAAACACAAATCAACTAAAAAGAAAGTGGCAATTAAATAATTACCACAAGATCAACACCATCTTCATTATAATGCCAAGCACCTTCAACCTTAATAACAACAAACGAATACCGAACAGTTGAACCATACTCCGCCTTATGCGAGAAGCATTCTTCCCTATCTATAACGAACCTGATCCCCAACACCATACCCATGTTCGCCGTTAGGACCAACAGTACGGCCGCCATCACAGCCGTTGATAGCTTCCTCATCTGAAACAAACAACACACAAACAGTTCAGTTCAAGAAACATCATGGGAAATTGAAGATTTAGAGTTAAGATCGGTGATTTGTTTTTACCTCTGATTTGGGTTTGGTGAATATTATTAGGTGTGATTGAGGATGGAGCGGATTAAGGTAGAACAGGAGACCGAAGTAGAAACAGGTTAGAACACAAAGGTGAACAAAAGTCGTACGTTAATCTATTTGTGTTTGTGTTTTGTTTGACGGGTGGGTATATGTCACTGACCCATAACTTACTGAGATTTGGGCCCGGCCCAGTAAGGGTATTTATTGTGAGATCCGTAATTCAAATTTGAGTTTAAGGTGGTGTTTGTTTTTTCTGCAGGAAAGGTCTGCAGTCTGCGGATCACATACATCTGCAGGAGAAGAGGTGGACCAAAGGTCTGTAGTCTGCAAGAAGAAGACTGTTTGTTTGTTAATGTCTGCAGGCTGCTGAAATAAACTGAAATTTAAATGAACTGATTTTTTACAGCAGTCTGGTGGTAGTGGACCATGGTGGTGGTGGACGGTGGTGGTGGTGGGTGGTGGTGGTGGACGGTGGTAGGTGGTGGTGGACCGTGGTGGTGGTGGACGGTGGTAGGTGGTGGTGGGTGGTGGTGGTGGACAGTGGTGGACCTTGGTAGGTGGTGGTGGACCCTGGTTGGTGGTGGTGGTGGTGGACTGTGGTGGTGGTGGTAGACGGTGGTGGTGGTGGACCATGGTTGTGGTGAACGGTGGTGGTGGTGGGTGGTGGGTGGTGGTGGTGGACGGTGGTAGGTGGTGGTGGACCGTGGTGGTGGTGGTGGTGGACGGTGGTAGGTGGTGGTGGGTGGTGGTGGTGGTGGACAGTGGTGGACCGTGGTAGGTGGTGGTGGACCGTGGTTGGTGGTGGTGGTGGTGGACTGTGGTGGTGGTGGTAGACGGTGGTGGTGGTGCACCATGGTTGTGGTGAACGGTGGTGGTGGTGGTGGGTGGGTGGTGGTGGATCGTGGTGGTGGGTGGTGGTGGACCGTGGTGGTGGGTGGTGGACCATGGTGGTGGTGGACCGTCGTGGTGGTGGACCATCATGGTGGTGGGTGGCGGCGGTGGTGGTGGGTGGCGGCGATGGTGGTGGACCGTGGTGATGGTGGAAGGTGGTAGGTGGTGGTGGACGATGGTGGTGGTGGTGGTAGGTGAGGAGAAGAGAAGTGGAGAAGTGCTTTGAAGACCTTAGAAGACTTTGGAACAAGTCTGCACCAAGAAGAGGTCAGGAAGACCTTTTTGAGTGAAAGGTCTTCCAAAAAATAAACAATCTGCAGACCCCAAACGTCTGCGCGCGTCTGCGTGGTGCAGACAAAAGAGGTCAGAAGTGCTTCTGAGCAAAAAACAAATAACACCTAACACTTCACTCCGCTGTTTTAACTAGGGTGGTGTTTGTTTTTTTTAGAGGTAAAAAAAAGCATGGATTTGGTGTTGGGGATCAGGTTTGTTATCACCCGACAGCCCTCATCGTGTATTATGTTGTCAACCAAAACCATAACCGAGACCCCCACTTTGTACTCTGTTGTCACCCGAAACCATAACCATAACCCACCCAAAACCATAACCCATCATACCTTTGTAATCTGATGGCGGAAACATCGGGATGCCACGTAGTGATGATTGTTCAATAGTTCATGGTACTAAATGAAAATTTAATATTATTAAACGATTTACAATTGTCATACAAATAATGATTAAATAAACTTAATTAAGATAAACTAAAGTCCAAAGCTCCTATGATTTCCAAACCTTGTACAACTTCCAATGGCAATTAAGACCTGAAACATGTTAAGTTGAAAAGATATGGGGTCAACTATAAATAGTTGGGATTATCCTGATCCAGCAATAAAGTTCGGATTATTATTGACCAATGGGCCAAACTTTGGATTATTTAAATTCAATACCCCTATTAATTATAATACTTTTTGAACGAAACAGTGTATGCTCACCAATACATTATATGTGTTGACAAAATTATTTTTGTACATGTTTCATGTTATTTATGAGACGACTTTTTAGCTTTTGGAATTTTTTTACTTAGATTTTGGATTCTTTGTATTTCAGTTTAGATTGTTAGTTTGACACTTTAGAATCATTGTATCTTTGTATTTCATTTCAATGTAATAAACTATTTATTCAATGTATCAATATTTACACTTTAGTACCATGAGCTATTGTACAATCGTCACTACGTGACACCTCGATGTTTCCGTCATCGGTTGGGGTGTTACAGTCTGATATATATATATATAATTGATTTATTATATTTTTATAAAAAGAAGGTGAGGGGTAAAATAGTAATTTTGTAGAGTTATTAACAGGTCTAACCAAACAACCCATTACTGGCTTATCATTTATTGGTTCCGAGCTTCTTACCCATTCAGACCTCTTACCAGTTCAGCACTTACGAAACATCCCCTCAATAGATTAGTAGATGTATTGTTTGAGATTTTTTTATTGTGTGGAAAGTTGAGTTAAAGGCTAATGATTAATGGTTTGAAGTGTGCTCCCTCTCTCATGCTTTGGTTGGTAAGAAGATATTTTATGTGTTGTGTGGGATTACATTCAATTATCAACCGTCAGTAATCAACATATATTATTATGTTTATTCGGGTTGAGAAAAGAGTGATGAGAATTACTTTTTTTTTATTTGTGGTAATATATATGGTCAGAAAAAAAATGTAGTATTGATAATGAATAATAATAAAACTGTGTCTAAATATAACAATAATTTTGCAAAGATAAAAAACACAAACCTTAAAAACATATTTTTAACCAAACCAAAACCCAATCTATACATCTATCTATATAATAAACCAAAACACTAGGGTTGAATCCTAGCTTTTTAGAGGGTCTTGAAGGATCCAACTTCTATATGGAGCTCCAAGACTAAGACCTATATAAACCTCTTTTATTTACTTTTGTCAACATCCATTTCTCATTACTCATTCCTCTCCTACTAATTCATTTCTCCTTCCTATCTCATTGTCATTTTTGCAAGGTATGTTCTTCATCATCATGTTTTCAATCATCTAACATAAAAGATAAAAACAAGAAGATTGTATCCTTATTTATTTACAATCAGAAATGTGAATCCTATATCTAAATCCTTATTTTTTTACAAACAGAAATGCGAATCCTATATCTAAATGGCGTGCTACAAAACATCCAAGATTTCCGGTTGACTTTTCTGATTCATTTGAAATCCGTAAAGCAAATGTTTCAAACCATTTTACATATATAATAAATACAATCGTGTTCTTATTAAAACAACTTTCAAATCGTATTGTTTTTCGATAATGTTTAAACCAAAAAGAATCGTTTTTTTTTTTATTAAAACCATTTGATAATCTTTTTACAATCAACTCTATGCTTTGGATGTAATCGATATGCGAGTAATTCTGCTCAGCTTTAATCATTGAATATATGATTGTGTTTTTTAATAAACAGATTGCAATTGAAATCGGTTTTGAGTATGTGTGAATATAAGAAACAAGTATATAAAAAAAAAACAAAATACCGGATTTCATAAAAGAAGATAATTAAAATCAGTTTTTAGTATGAGTGACTTTATGTATATACTAACAAAAGTTTGTTTTTTGCATACGAAGAACAGGATTTCAGTAGGACACATAACTTCGATATGGCTTATCACAAGGGTGACAAATTCTTCAAGGTTATTCATGACCCTTTGTTTAGAAAAAAAAGAAATTGGGGTGTTTAATGTTACAACTTTCAACAAGAATGGTCGCCAAATGAAATTATTCAAAGTTTTGAATAACAATTTGTTAGAAGAGGATAATAATGTTTTGGAACCACCAGTTGGTCCGAATACGCAAGAAATTCAACTTTCCAAGTACGATGGTTTACATGGTTTTGCATCCCATGTTACAAATGAGTTGGTATGGTTATTTTTTTTTATGTATGGTGATTGCCTAATTTTATTTTATTTTTCTTTTGCCTATTCCATCTACAAATTTGTATTCATTATTCATTTTGGCGATTATGTAGGTAATTCCTAACTTGATTGCGGAAATTGCCGGTTTAAATCAATCATCCAAGATTAAGATTAAATTTACCAATGGGTATTTGTGGTCTCCTATGGTGCATGTAGGTGTTCATTATCAAGTTCCTAGGTTTGTGTTTTTTAATTTTTACCGTCTACATTTTCATTTATTTTATAATTATGTAAATTGCTTTACCTCTTATATATTTTTGTGTTGTTGATTGTTTTGTTAAGGTTTACTGTCATTGGATGGGATGTCTTGCGTGAATCAGAAGGTATTTCTATTGGAGACTACTGCCTTTTCAAATGGTGTTCGCATAAACGTAGGCTTTTTGTTACCAAGATTGACACACAAGAATTTATTGATTTCTCACAAATCAATTAATCCCTGTTAAATGTAATTTTTCGTTCATTCCATTAAACACATATTTCCATACACTCGTATGTTTATTGTTAGTTTTTTATGTATTTTTATTATATTTCCTTTTTTAACTTATTTTAAATAAATTTTACTGATTATAAAAATGTGTTTTGACCTTTGATTATGCTATAATACTTTAAATTCGCCATTAATGATTTCAATGCTTGACATTGACTAAATGTAATCAATACATTAATTTATGATTAGACTTTAAGTTCGGCTTTAATGGTTTAATTCTTGACTTTGACTAAATTTATTCAATACATTAATTAATTTATAACAATAATATATAAGAGCTAATTCAGAAGCTAATTATCCTCCACTCTTTCATCCATTCCTTATTGTTGAATTGATTGCATACCTATATTATGCTTTACATAACATGTAAATAACATTAATTTTTCGTTCATTCCATTAAACACATATTTCCATACACTCGTATGTTTATTGTTAGTTTTTTATGTATTTTTATTATATTTCCTTTTTTAACTTATTTTAAATAAATTTTACTGATTATAAAAATGTGTTTTGACCTTTGATTATGCTATAATACTTTAAATTCGCCATTAATGACTTCAATGCTTGACATTGACTAAATGTAATCAATACATTAATTTATGATTAGACTTTAAGTTCGGCTTTAATGGTTTAATTCTTGGCTTTGACTAAATTTATTCAATACATTAATTAATTTATAACAATAATATATAAGAGCTAATTCGGATGCTAATTATCCTCCACTCTTTCATCCATTCCTTATTGTTGAATTGATTGCATACCTATATTATGCTTTACATAACATGTAAATAACATTTAGTTTAGTAACATTCAACAGATAAAAAAAAATAACATCACAAATATGTATAATCATATGAATTCGGCTTTAATGGTTTAAATTCTTGACTTTTACTAAATTTAATCAATACATTAATTTATAACAATAATATATAAGAGTTAATTCGAATGCTAATTACCCTCCACTCTTTCATCCATTTCTTATTATTGAATCAATTGAATACATATATAATGCTTTACATAACATGTAAAGAACATTTAGTTTAATAACATTGGATAAAACATGAGGAAAAAAAATCAATACTAGGTATAATACTTAAAATTCGCCATTAATTATTTCAATGTTGACTTTGACTAAATGTAATCAATACATTAATTTAGTTTAATAACATTGAAGAAATAAAAAAAAATTCACAAGTAGGTATAATCAATAAATGATTGACCTTGACTAAAGTGAATCAATACATAATGTTATAACCTTTAAATATATGCTAATTCAAATGCTAATTAACCGCCCACCATTACATCCATTTCCTATTATTCGCTAAATTCATTTAGTTTACTAACATTGATTCAATAAAAAAAAAACAATTCACAACTAGGTATAATACTTAAAAGTCGCCATTAATTATTTCAATGCTTGACTTTTATTAAATTCAATCGATACATAATGTTATAACAATAATAACAATTCTAAGTCGAATCCTAATTACCCTCCACTCTTTCATCCGATTTTTATTATTCAATTGATTGAATTCCTATATAATGCTTGACATAACATATAAAGAACATTAGTTAAATAACATTGAAAAACAATGGTTGAACTGACTTGAAAACACTATTAGTTATAATGGTGAAGCATTGACTTTGTGAGGGGAGTGTTCCCAATAGATTTTTTATGTTGTTATATCTAATTTATTGCGTTTACTTGCAAGGTTGCCAACTGATCTTACTTGCAATGTTCATTTCTCTTTGTTGTTGGTAATTTTAGTGTTATCAACATTCATGGTGATATTGGATTAACTTGTCGAATGGTTTGATCTCGTTAGTCATTAACCGAGTTAGGAGATGCAGGAGTGCGGGCTCGGTTGTCACTAATGAGATTGTGTGTGTTATCGGTTTAAGTAGTTAAAGTATAAGTTCATTGGAGTTGGGCCTATTGGATTAATGGCCTAATTAACTAGAGTCTAGTTTATTAATGGGCTATTAATTGAAGGGAATAAGGATTGGGCCTTGTTTGCTCTTAGAATTGCCTACAGGCCCAATGATTTTAGCCTATGGATATATGTTTGTTTTCAACATTGGATAAGTGACAGGAGGAATAGTTCTTTTCTTTTCCTTGAGAGAGTTCTCTGGATTTGGAGGATTTCTATACACACAAAAACCAATTCACATCTTTGATTATCGGTGCAATAATACTCAAAGAAATTAAATCCGATTCTTGTGTATATACTACGTTTAATCCGTTCAAACATTTGATTGTACCGATCAAATAGTTTGTTCTGATAGTGATTACACGACTCGTAGTATAATCCAAGTGATTTTAGATTTCTTCTACGGTTTCGGTTCAATAAAACCAACAAAGAACAAACTATTTGAATTGTTGTTCAATTCTGTATTGAGCACATATTCTGATTTGTTGTTATGGGAAGAAATTAGGTATAAGATGCGTGGTTTGTTCTGCGCCTCTGTTCAATTATGGAATTTCAATTGGGTTCACTATTTTGATTCTGTTTATTAAGATGTATCAAATTTAATGACCCTGGCAAGTCTCTGCAAACACAAAATCGGTTGGATAAGGATGGTTGCAATCTTTATTAATTAAAGAGAGAATTACACAGATTGTCCTTTAGTTATACATGAAATTGCATCTTATGTCCTTTTTTCGAATTTTTGACTCCTTATGTCCTTTGTTTTATACACTTGTTACACCCTATGTCCTTTATACGAAACCCAGTTAAAAAACTCTGTTAAGTTTGTCACGTGCCCCTCACGTGAGGGGCAAACCTGTCTTTTCACCCTCATCCTCTTCTCCCCTGCAAGTTTATAATTGTAATAATAATAATAATAATAATAATAATAATAGAAGAAGAAGAAGATCTTTGGTACCTGCGAAACTGGTGACACCACCTCATACTCTTCACCAACCTCAACATTTGTCAAACCCACAAGTCTTGGTTCGACCCGGACCAAAGCAGGCTCGGCCTCACCATCTGACCACCATCGTCACCATCACCGGACCACCTCAAAAACCTATCAGAAAACCCACCTTCACCATCGAACCTCCTCCCCCCCTCCCCCCTGTCACCATCATCGAACCACCATCACCACAATCCTCCTCGTGTCACCTTCATCGGACCACCATCATCACCCACCACCATTACGTCTGTTTTTTTAGCTAGAGAGAGAGAGAGAGAGAGAGAGAACCGGGTGTGTGCAAAACCCACCACCCACCACCACCTTTCTGCAAAACCCACCACCACCACCTACGTCCTACCCTCTGCAAAACCCACCACCACCTACGTCCTACCCTCTGCAAAACCCACCACCACCGTGAACCACCATCGTCCTCCCCCCTGTTCTTCAGATCTGAAACACAATCAGATTCAGATCCACCCCCTCATCGAACCACCACCATCACTGGACCCCCTCCGAACCTCTGCAAACCCCCCGTCTTCATCATCACCACCATCCTCACCCCTCAAAATATATGGTTTCTGTGTGGTTTTAGAGAGAGAGTGTGAGAGGGTCGGTTAGAGAGAGAGAGAATGAGAGAGAGAGAGTTGTGTGATGGAGAGAGAGGAGAGAGAGAGAGTTATGATGATTATTATTATTATTATTATTATTATTATTATTATTATTACACAAATAGTCCTTTAACGAGGGTGAATTGACAGATTTGCCCCTCACGTGAGGGGCACGTGAGCTACTTAACCGAGTTTTCTAACTTGGTTTGGCTTAAAGGACATAGGATGTAACAACTGTATAAAACAAAGGACATAAGGAGTCAAAAATTCGAAAAAAGGACATAGGATGCAATTTTAGGTATAACTAAAGGACAATCTGTGTAATTTTCTCTTAATTAAAATGAATTTCATTCATTTAAATATCATTTTTTTTCAAAATGACTTATACGAAGTCAATCATGTTCATTGTTCAATATTTAGATTTAATTATGAAAAAGCAAGTATTTTGTTTTCTTTTGTTTTGATTAACCCATCACATGATAATCCATAGCCGTCAAATTCTATTTCATATGAAATCAAGTTGAATAACAAAGAATTTTAATTCTTTGTTGGGGTGATTTATTCGACGCAAAAAGACGGAAAGAAAAGAAGGCCGTGACCGGTTCTGTTTGAAATTATGTGATCACATGTTTATATTCGCTTAGTTATTTGGTATTCTGTTTATAATTAGCAACGGCCGTGGGATGAAATTTGGATTATTGTTGATAAATATTCAAATTTCTTTGTTATAGTTGCTGGTTCATATTCGAATTTGTTGGGTTCTAACTATTTTATTATTCGATTTTCGATTTCGTGTTTGGGTTGCTTTGTTTGAGATTTGATTGACGGTTATGTGGTCGATGAATCTATTAGAAGTCGAAATTCTATGGAATTATTGTTTGTGTATGTGGAGTTCAACTTTGTTGGTACAAATCACAAGAGTTCGACCGGATTTGATGAACGAATTGTGTGTGGAAAATCTAGTTCTTCAACAAAAGGGAAAATGATTATTTTGATTTTTGGAATGTCAAACATAATTATTTTATTTTAACTTTGAGGCTGAAGTCAACACAATTAATATTGGAAGGGTTATTGATTGCCATGGAATGTCAAACATAATTGTTTTGATTTTAAATTTGGATTCTTTGATTGAAGTAAGAAAACAAATTTAAGGGGTGTTGATTGCCATGTCCTTTGAATCAACACAGAACCAAAGTTAGGTTCTTGGTGGGGTGACAATATTCAACCAAAGACTTCAAAAGTCAAAGTTGTAGACTGTGTATTTAAGAGGAAATCATATTTTAGTTCGTTGATTTCTTGTCTGGGCAAAATCAACACAGTTTGATTAACAATCTCTTGTTCATGGTATAATTTGACAAGGGGATGTCATCTTATACAACTAAGGTTAACTTATTTCTGTGTTGTGTCATATTATTCTGGATCTAGTTTTGAATTTCTGAGTCCAATTCTGAAGTACCGTGTTCAAAAGCTTTGTACGAATATTGACGGGTTCGTCATATTTTGTTCGTGGATTAATTTCTGTGTGATCGACTTCTGTTCGATTGAAGATGGCAACTAGTGAATCTTTGCGACATATACAAGTAAGTGATTCATTATTTTGTTCAGTAAGAATCTTGTTTTGATTGATACTAGTGTAGTTGTGATAATATTTAGAAATATGTTGATTGTATGCAAGTTTGTTTTTCAACTAGACATGTGGTTCTGTGAATTTAGGAACATGTTTTTATAAATTATAGTGGCATAGAAAATCTCATGTGGATTGATTTTACCGTAGTGGGTCAGATCACTAAACACATGTTTTCAAAATTTTAAATTGTGGATAGATTAAAAGTTTCCAAGTATATTTAATATTATTTTGATATGAAATATGGAATTAATTAATGATCCATAGAATTTTGAAATTCAAAGGCACATGGAAATATGGATTGAATTTCCATTTAAGAAAATGCTTAATATATAACTTTGTAAGGATGGTATTATTCTTGCCTATGGTAGAACTTGCATGTTGATTAAAATACTTTATGTTTTAACGATATTAAAAGAGAGTCAAAGCTATTTGAAAACCACTTTATAATGATCCATGTGATTTTTGTTTGGAAATTAATTTTATGTATAATAAAGTGGTATGTTCATGCTTTTATAGATGTTTTCTCTAGATTTTGCTTCGCATACTTGTTGCATGCAAAAGACAAAGTCTTAATCAAATTTACATTGTTTTAAGACTGAGATGGTTTTTATAGAGGAAATGGTTGATAACTTGTTGTCATATTCATGGCTAAGTAAAGAATTTTGGACTATGTTACCATGTTATTTATTGAATAAAGTATTTAATAAAAGGACTAAGGTAACATCGTATGAAATTTGGTACAAAAGACACCGGATTTGAGTTATCATATGGGTTTGGAAATGTAGAGCCGTTATGAGGCTTATTGAACCTAAAATGAGAATCATATGTGAAAGAGGCATAGATTGCATAATCATTGGGTATGTTGAACATTCCTTTGTTTACATGTTCTATGTCATAAATGATTATGTATATGTTCACTCTCTAATTAATTCAAGATAGTTGACTTTGATAATGAGGATAGGTTTACCTCGGTACCTGAACTAAAGGATATGACTAGTATAAAAGAATTTAGAATCACTAATGCCTATGGTGATAAATCTGGTAAAATCAAAGATGTACCTATTTATAATACTGAATTCCAGAAAATGTACTATATTAAGAAAAGCTTAGTCTTTTCTTATATAGTGGTATCATAATTTGATGGAGTTGTATTGTCAGATGGTTTGTTTCTTAACCATGATAACAAGTATATAGCAAATTTGACTCTTCAGGTAAATGAGTCATATTTGTCTATGTATGGATGACATGTTGATCTTTAGTACCAATCAAGATCAAGAGGATAAAACCAAGAAATTCTTGTCGTCTAAATTTGCCATGAAGGACACGTGGGAGGCAGAATTGATTCTTAGTATTAGAATCACATGTGAGAACAATGGCATTTCAATCTTCTAACCTCATTACATTATGAAGATTTTAAAGAAATTTAATATCTAAAATTGTTCACATGTTGGAACTCCCACATAACCTTATATTAGCCTTATGCCTAGAGATTCCTATTTCTAAGTTGGAATATTCTAAAGCAATAGGTTGTTTATTGTATGTTATGATTAGCATAAGGCATGGTAAGTTCTATGTTGTGGGAAAACTAAGTGGATTTACTAGTAATCCAAGTACTTGGTATTGGCAAGTTGTGAATAAAATGCCTGAAAGGAACCATGATATGTGGTTTGTGTTATTCAGGCTTTCCTTCAGTTTAGAAGGGTATTTTGATGCAAGTTACATAACTAAGTAGAGTTGAATGCTCTCTTGGGGAAGGTGTCAATTCTTAGGCAATTAGGATTTGTACATGCATAATTTACAATGGAATGTGAGTTTGCAGCAGCTGGTAAAGAAGCTGAGTGGCTAAGAAACTTGTATTGTGAAATTCCATTGTGGTCTAAACAGGTATCACCAATATCTATCAAGTATGATAGTGATGACTAATGATTATAGTCGGGTGTATAATGGCAAGTCTAGATGGTTGTGTATTATACATAGCATGATTCATGAGCTCATCATGCATGGTGTGATATCTGTTGAATTTGCAAAATTTGAGTATAATTTGGCTGATTGTCTAACTAAATAGTTAGGAAGAGATCTCGTGAATAAATCAGTCATAGGGATGGGTTTTAAAGTCCACACTTTAATATCCTATGTCAAGATACCCAATTCCCATCTAATACAACGTTAGATGCAGAATTCAATGTGGAAAGCTTGCCATAGAGATATTGGAACACATATTTAGAATCATCCCAAAGTTTGTGTTCAGACTGCAAGATAAAGTAGGCTGAAGTATAACTTCTTAATAGTCCTTTACATTTGCAGGTGCAAGAATAAAGAGACTACCTATAAGAGTATGAAGTTTAGCCGCTTCAAGAAGCTTGGACTTGGCTTTGATATACTCTTTGAAGGATTGGACACTGGCTAGTAAAATATAGTGTCAGGTAAGAACATATGGATTTATAAACTTATGTGTATTTTACCTTCAAGTATTCAAATGGATAGCAAGGGTTCAATCCATAGAGACACCCCGATATTCGAATATTTGGATCGTGTAATTTACTAAGATGGAAATTCAATCCTCAGGACATTTCCATTTATGCATGAGTTTGATTTTCTTTAAGAATTAAGTTAAGTTAATCAAGGATATCACTAAAATGGGGGAGGAATGTTGGTAATTTTAGTGTTATCAACATTCATGGTGATATTGGATTAACTTGTCGAATGGTTTGATCTCGTTAGTCATTAACCGAGTTAGGAGATGCAGGAGTGCGGGCTCGGTTGTCACTAATGAGATTGTGTGTGTTATCGGTTTAAGTAGTTAAAGTATAAGTTCATTGGAGTTGGGCCTATTGGATTAATGGCCTAATTAACTAGAGTCTAGTTTATTAATGGGCTATTAATTGAAGGGAATAAGGATTGGGCCTTGTTTGCTCTTAGAATTGCCTACAGGCCCAATGATTTTAGCCTATGGATATATGTTTGTTTTCAACATTGGATAAGTGACAGGAGGAATAGTTCTTTTCTTTTCCTTGAGAGAGTTCTCTGGATTTGGAGGATTTCTATACACACAAAAACCAATTCACATCTTTGATTATCGGTGCAATAATACTCAAAGAAATTAAATCCGATTCTTGTGTATATACTATGTTTAATCCGTTCAAACATTTGATTGTACCGATCAAATAGTTTGTTCTGATAGTGATTACACGACTCGTAGTATAATCCAAGTGATTTTCGATTTCTTCTACGGTTTCGGTTCAATAAAACCAACATTTGTAGTCTTTTTATGGGTTCCTATTAAAATGGATAATTTTGAGTCATATGGGATCCTCAAGCGTATAAGTGAAAGAATATATTGAAGTGCTTCAAATCGCACGTTTTTCACTGGAAAATATTGGGATAGTTTGGCTTATGTAGGTAAAAATGCCATGCAGAATGGACATTATCATAAAATCTAACTTCTTTTAGATGATGTTTATATTCCTGGTGTATTCTTACAGGTAAAGCGATTTTAAGTATTTAAGATGAGATAACCTAATTTACCATATGAAAAACATATATATTTAATCGTGAAACCATTAGACCTTAATTATGCATTCATGACTAATTATTTGTAAATCTTGATCGGTGAAGCTTACATTATGTGTTTTATGAATCGTGTACGGAAGTAAGCTTTTTTACTTTTAACAGCTATGGATTACAATAGATAATTTGATGAATATTTATTGTGTATTTGTTGTTATAAAACTTATTTTTCCCACATACAATTGCAGGGCTCCTTAGATGTACTTTCAGAAAGGAATGATCAGTAAGTTAGAGTTAGAAGTAGCAAAGGCTAGAAGCCTGGATAACTTAATGCAGTACTTAGGGTATGTGTAGTGGTGGATAGTTATGTTGGGGTTATAGGATTAAAATATTAAAAAGTAATAGAAAAGGTGTTATGTTGGGGTTATGGAAAAAGAGGGTGTAGTGGGAAGGAGGGTTATGTTGGGGTTATAAATGATTGGTAATGATTGGTTAATTATTGTTTTTTATTTAAATAAGAATATTAAATAGTTAATAATATTTCATTAAATATAAAAATAATAATAAAAATAAAAATTTAAACTCAAAGTTTATTAAATTAATAAAATAATAAAAAAATATTTAATATTAAAAAATAATATTTAAAAAAAAAATCTTGGATTTCAAACACATTTTAAAAAAAGCACAAAACACAAATGTTACTTTCCCAAACCAACAATAACCATATCATACACCCTACATCCATTCCAACTTGTACAACATGCATCACAACTTGTACCCTAAACTTTTCCCTTCTCTAAAACCACTCCATCACCATCTTCTCCATTCACTCACTCATTCTTCTCTGCAACTCTCCTAAACCCTAACAATGCCTACCACAAACAAACCCTAATAATAATAATAATAATAATAATAATAATAATAATAATAATAATAAAAAACGGTTTCTCTCTCCTTCCAACACACAACGCTCGTTGTCTGCAAAACATTTCATCCCCAAAACGCTCCATAGCGCCGGAGGGGGCGGTGTTCCCGGCGCTATGGAGCCCCAAAACGCTCTATAACGATCCCCACTACACATACTCTTATGATGAAATGGGAGCTGTTCTTGGCTACTATGTGAAATAATGACAAAGATCTTATCATGTTCAAACGCCTCCTTCAGTTTTCATTTTATTACATATAAACTGTGGCATCTTTTTTTTTTCTTTTTTTGTAAATTTCATGCTAAAGGTACAACAAATTTGCATCTTATAAGCTGAATTCTTATTTACACTCGCAAGGGTTTTGGCAAAACAAATGGATGACCTCAAGTTACTAAGAACCATGGTTGAACCAAACTGTAAATGTGTCTATGAACCAGATTTTGATTCGATGAAATGTGGCATCATAGTTATCATAGTTCGCTGTTAATATAATGTTGCGAATTTGAAATTTGTTTCACTGTTTGATAAACATTTATTTGGTTTCAATTTTGACATGTATTTGGATTATTTATTAGGTTAAATTTGTGTTTTTAAGCTTCCAAAGTTTGTTGACTTCTCTTAATGTGTAAATTACTCCTATCACAATGTTATGAATTTAAAACAATAGTTCTTGAAATTATTAAGGGGTTAAGATTGGTTTTCCCTCTGAAGTTAAAGTTATTGTTGTAATGTACAAACACATTTAAGTTGTATTCTAATTTTTTTATTATCCACTTTTATCAAAAAAAAATTATACTGTGATCACTTTCTATTGTAGCTAATTTTTACTCTTTATGAAGATTCACATAAGGTGTTGTAGGATTTAATTGATTGTACAAAATCCCGAATTAAAAGAACAAATGCAATAACTAAACAACTCAGAAGAGTGATTTGACTACATAACATGGTCAAATATAAAATATAACATATGATAAGATTTAACGCAATATTCCTTTAATTTTTTATAGTAACATAAATTATTTTGAGACTTATAATTAATACATTTGACGTTGTTTAACCCGTGTAGCACACGGGTACTTAAACTAGTTATGAATAATAATAAAACCGTTTCTATAAATATGCTTGGCTACTACCCCTTCACCAAATCTCAATTACTTCGCTGCCTTGGTATTCCCCCTGATTCCTTCCCCATTCAAAGTACCCACATACCATCTTCTGTCCCCATTCAAAGTATCCACCCACTCTTCTTTTTTTAAACGGTGACAAACACTTTCATCTCCCTCTTCTATCCCCACCTCAACTCTCTTAGCAAAACAACAAATTAAATCCCAATCTGCAAGTAAACCATTGTAGTTGTTTGTAATCCTAACACCCAGATTTAAAAATAGTGGCGAGCCTAGAAACTTTCTTTTACCCTTCTTCAATCATTTCTTCCTTTCGATTCGAAGCCGCGTCTTAAAAGCATTTTCACATCGCCTTTTGCTTCTTTTATCTACTAGTGTTTCTCGGAAAATGGACGTTGAAAATGAAAATGGACTAAGTCCGAATACCCGGCTATTCGGTTTGCGATGCTTAGTAGCAACCATTGTGGTGATTGTACTACTTAGTCTTATAATTACATTCGTGTGTACCTGTTGGCCCGTTTAATTCTTGACCCGGGTTGGACTAAATGAACGGGCCGAGAATAAAAGTTAGAAGAGTCGGTGCAAAATATAGTAGATAGAGATAAGTTTGAAGTAGATTAGTTATCTATTAGTTTGAATTCGAGTCGGTAGCTTTAATCCTAATTAGAATAGGTTTCTATTTTCATAAGTTTGTTTTTGTATTTAAAGGGGTGCATTGTAATTATTTATTGCGTTGAGCTTTAAAGTTTAATAAAGCATCAGAAAGAGTCGATCATAGTTTGATCAATAATATCGCTTGCTGTTTGTTGTCTTTATTGTGTTTGATCCAATTGATTACTTCAATTGGTATCAGAGCATCAGGAGTTCTTCGAGGAGGAAGATAGCGGTTAGGCTAATTCCCAATCGCACCAGACCTGAGTGAGTATCGTTGTGATCGAGTCAAGGATCAAGAACGATGGCAGATGGAGAGGCAGCACAACGAGCGGTAGTTCCAGTGGCCAGGGAAACAAGCAGCGTCTCAATCCAATGTCCAAAGTTGTCAGCAACAAACTATGTCGCGTGGTCAGTGATGATGAGCACCGTGCTTGCTGCAAACGGGTTGAGAGAAGCAATAGACCCGGTAACGGGTGATGGCGTGGAAGACAGGAAGAAGTATACGGCGTTAGCGTTACTTTTCCAGTCGATACCGGAAGAGATTATCCTTCAGGTTTCGAAGTACAATGAGCCGAAGGATGTCTGGGAGGCGCTTCGTGTTCGGTATCTAGGGGCTGAACGAGTTTAGAAAGCCCGTCTCCAAACATTAAGAACCGAACTTGAGGCCCTCCAGATGAAAGAATCAGATTTCATTGATGACTTTGCTGCGAAACTTGGAGAAGTTCAATCAAAGTATAAAGCCTTAGGAGAAGATCTTGAAGATGTGGTTCTCGTGAAGAAGTTCTTTGTGACACCCGGCAAATTCTGGTTAACAACGCTGTCTAGATTAAAGTCTACCTTAGCGAGTCACGCGTATATTATACTTAACTGTGATAGTTGAGTCATGTTACGGTTCGGGAACTGTTAGTTTGGTATAGAGGATCATTAGATGTTAGTCTAGAGGCTCATTAGATGTCGGTCCTTAACCAAGTGTACAAAGGGTGACGATTCGTAGAATCGTCAGAACATACGGAACATACAAGTCTCGAGTCCCGGGAATTGGTGAACGAGTGTGAATATGTTTGTTTGCAAGTATTATGTGTTTACAATCATTATGTGACTTGTCGGTATGTGAAAATGTGTTAACATATGTTAAAACGGGGTTTAACGCGCAAAATACACAGAACCAACCCCTATAGGCGAATAGGGAGTCCTAATCGCCTATAGGGGGGCGAATAGGGACATGCTATAGGCGAATAGCATGCTAATCGCCCCTACTATAGGCGATTAGCATCCCTATTCGCCTGATGATGCTGCGTAATCGCCTATAACGTGCTGGACGACTAAAAACGCCTATAAATACAATACTTGACCTCCTAAACTTCATTATAACAACCCTAGTCGTCCCACAACTCGTCCCAACACACACACAACCTCTGGAACACGATTTTGGATCAAAACACAAGATTTCAAGCCTATTACATCAATCTATCATAAATCTAAGGTGTGGTTTTCATTCATGCAATCTTTAATAATGTTTTATTAAATCCCTAATGGTCCAGACCTGTTTATAAACGTAAATGTCTTCTGAAATTCGTTAATAATCGTTGTTAATTGGATTCTAACTATTATGCTTGTTGTATGTGGGTTTATGATTAAAAGATAGGGTTTTTATGATTCAAGAAGGATTAGTAACATGATATTAAGGTAGTTACAGATTAGTAATGATAGCATGTTGATGAAATCTGAGTAATTGTTCATTGGGGTTAGGGTTATGCATGTTAATGTGATGTTTCATGCTATATGTGTTGTTTTTGGGATACATGGTTGCATGCAGGGCTGATAGAACGAGGTTAAATGAAGGATTTTGATTGAAATATGTTTGATATGGTTGTTTGATTGATGATTGATGTTTACACACGTTCTGGATTTGATTTGGAGTGTTAAACGCGCGAAAAACCGGAACAGCTGTGCTATAGGCGAATAGGAACCCTAATCCCCTATACTATAGGCGATTAGGAGGTTATTCGCCTGAAGGGGAGCCCTAATCGCCTATAGTATAGGCGAATAGGATCCTAATTGCCTTTACTTCATGCATTTACGATCCTAAATGCTAGTTAAGCCCTGAATTGCATGCTTTACGACGTAATCGCCTATAAACTCATAAATTGCATACCAGATAGCCCTAATCGCCTATAGTATAGGCGATTAGCATTCCTAAATGCCTGTTGACCCACGTAATCACTAGTTGACTTTTCCTAATCGCCTGTACTGCTGCTGTATGTGTAATTTAGCATTACGGGACCCGATTTGACACCTAGGAACATGCTAGGAACCCGTAACATACCTAGTAACTTGGCAACATGTGTTCGGACTTAATTATGTGATACTTGAACTACGTGCTATAACTTGTTGGACTTTAACGTATGTTAAGTGTGATTGCATGATTGTGTGTTTGTGAGTGCAAGTATAACACGGGGAGTCTCGGGTCACCAATGGGATGTCGAGTCTTGTACATTGGGTTAATTTAACAGTCACGGTGTTTTCAAACGAACTTGGTTATGGTCTGGACATCTAGGGACTAACTAACCTACGGGTTATTAGTCTAAGTACTTGTAACTGTCATATGTTAGGTCGCTGCTTTACGGGGCTAGCATAGCTTGCTGATATTATTCGTGTTTCGAAGTAACGCAACCTAAGGTGTGTTTACGGCCCCTCTTTTAACTGGTTTCACTTTTTGGGGGAGAAAACATGTGTTAAACTTATGTTTTGGTAACAACTGTCATACTATGGGTTTCTATGGTTTACTATACGATCTTTGGAAGTCCCGGGGGAAACCATGAATGTGCGGGTTAGCACAACGGGGAAATGTGAATAGATCTATTGGGAGTGACCAACCCCGCTCGTCGGCTTGGAGGGCCGGGCGAGTGCATATTGTCTCAAACAGGAACAGGTTTACTATTCGGGCACAACATCTGGTTTGCGAGTTAGTAATGGTTTTCCAATCGTAGATGTAACAAAACATACGCCTAGCTAGCGTACTTTGGTTTGCAAATTGTTATAGTATGGACAGGTTGAACTTGGTACTTTGATTTCAAAACCTGTGAACTCACCAGCATTTTTGTGCTGACGTAAACTCTTACATGTTTTCTCAGGTCGCTAAGGTAGCACTATGGAACTAGGGCGCACGCGTCTGCACGGCGTCTAGTTAGGATTGCATGGTTTTCAAACATTGAATAACGTGGTTTACGTTTGGATTATGTTTTGAGAATAAGCTTCCGCTGTATTTGGGAATTTTAAACTATGTTTTTGAAATTGCATATGTTCATTTAGACTTGTTTATTGTGATCGTTGACTTGGATCCTGGTTTGTCATGCGCCTCGCGGTAAAACTCCGCAAGTGGATTTTGAGGGTGTGACAGATTGGTATCAGAGCCAATGGTTATAGTGAACTAGGATTGCATGTAGAGTCTAGTCTATAGCCGAGTCGCACACACTAGACGATCACACAGTACTAAACATTATAGTGGATTACGTATGGCCTTGTCGGGGTGTCTCTAAATCATCTGACCTTCCTATGTTACATCATCCTTTCTATCTTAGTCGGGTTACTTGCTTTCTAGGCAGTGTGGTATATTGGGGTAAATTGTGTACTCTTGAGATTTGTCCAAGGCTCGGACATCTCCCTTTCATACTCCAATAGAAACACTTGCCATAACTACCGTAGCATTACGGTGTATAGCTAAGAGTCTATGTTCGGTGATTTGAACTTTGAACTAGGAGAACACTTGGAGGACCATGTAGAGCGGTTTATCATTTTGGGTGCACACAAAATCATAAACCGAAATGCATGAAAGCCCTAGTGAGCTCTGGGTTTGAATGGATAGTCCTGAGTTGGATCTAGCTTTGATCTTGTGAATGCTAGTGGTTACCATTAGCTGTGAAACTAAATTTTCTCGTTCTTTCTGTCAGAATCATGTCTGGAGTACGAGGAGGACGTGGAGGTGGCCGCAATGGTGGGCGTGGTGGTGGTCGCGGTGGTGGTGGTGGTCGTGGAGGTGTGAACCTATCACAGGAAGATCTGAACAACTTGCTGCAAGCTGCCTTTCAGTTAGGGCACAATGGTGGTGGTAAGTTGATTTATCCATTTTCTTTGCCTCATTGGTGAACCTTGTTTACATCCTTCGTGGTTTCTCATGCGTTTTTATTTCAGGTGGTCCTGTTAACCCACCCCCACCCATGTGTACCTACAAGATGTTTCGGGACTGTAAGCCCCAGGAATTCTCTGGCACTGAGGGTGCAATGAGCTTGCTCAGGTGGCTGGAAAAGGTGGAGTCAGTGTTTCTGATGTGTAACTGTCTCCCAGAGGATAGAGTCCAGTACGCTGCTGCGTTATTCCAGGATGTTGCTTTGACCTGGTGGAACAATATCACCCAGAATATGGGTATAGGGGAAGCGTATGCTATGCCTTGGGAAAATTTTGTTCAACTGCTGAAGCGAGAGTACTGTCCAAGGGAAGAAGTTCAGAAGTTAGAGCACGAGGTGTGGAACCTCAAGATGACTGGGTCCGAGATTGAAAAGTATACGGTAAGGCGTAATGAGTTGGCAGTACTGTGTCCTGATCTGCATGTGCCAGAATACAGGAGGATCGAACACTATATCTCGGGGCTAGTACCAGAGATCGCAGGGTTGTTGGCTGCGGGGAATCTTCCTACATACTCAGAGGTGGTCCGATCGGCTCACAGGATGACAAACTTGAAGGTGAATGAGGGTATCTTGCCTGCTAAGGGTTCGACTGTCAAGGCCCCGGAGAGTAACAAGCGTAAATGGGATAATGAGGGGAAAGGATCTGTGCCAACACAGTAGGGTAAGAGATTCGATAGCGGGGGTTCTTTTGCTGGTAACAAACAGGGTGGTTATGCGGGGAAATTACCTAAATGCAACAAGTGTGGGCGTCATCATCAGGGGGACTGCGACCGTAATCGTTGCCATCGCTGTCAGAGACTTGGGCATTTTGCTAAATATTGTCGGGCGACACTTCCATCGACCCAGGCCCCAACTACTAACTCGGCTCCTACTACTCAAGGAACTACGGGAAGACAGGGATGTTACAACTGTGGGGAGACTGGGCATTACAAGAAAGAGTGCCCGAAACTGAAGCAGGGCGGGAACAACGGTAACGGGAACAACGGGGGCGGCGGCAGGAATGCACGTGCCTTCGTCATTGGAGCCGCTGAGGCTAGACAGGATCCTGACACAGTTACCAGTACGTTCCTTCTCAATAATCGCTCTGTTAGTGTTTTATTTGATTCCAGTGCCGATAAAAGTTTTATATCCATGGAAGTTAGTCGACTGCTAGATGTAGTACCCGTACCATTAGAGGCTAAGTATATAATTGAGTTGGCTGACGGTAAAAAGATTGAAGCTACTTGTATCCTTCGGGAGTGTCAACTAGAGTTGTCGGGTTTGTCGTTCCCTATCGACCTTATGCCGGTACCTTTGGGTAGTTTTGACGTTGTGGTAGGCATGGATTGGTTGTCTTTGTATCGCGCGGAGATCGTTTGTTACGACAAGATTATTCGGATTCCTCTCCCTGATGGAGAATTCCTTTCTGTGTACGGTATCAAGGGCGGTGTTCCGCTAAATCTCATCTCCAGCATGAAAGCCCTTAAGTATCTTCGAAAGGGTTATTCGGCCGTTTTGGCACTTTTATCTGTTTCCTCTACCGATGAGAAGAAGATCGACGATATTCCTGTTGTACGCGAGTTTCCTGATGTATTTTCCGATGATTTATCTGGTCTTCCTCCCCATCGTCAGGTTGAGTTCCGTATTGATCTTGTACCAGGGGCTGCTCCTATTGCTCGGCCCCCTACCGTCTTGCACCTCCCGAGATGCAGGAATTGTCCAGTCAGTTACAGGAACTCTTGGACAAGGGTTTCATCAGACCAAGTTCTTCCCCTTGGGGAGCCCCGATTCTGTTCGTTAAGAAGAAGGATGGAAGTTTTCGATTGTGTGTGGATTACAGAGAATTGAACAAGGTGACCATCAAGAACCGTTATCCTCTTCCACGTATTGATGATCTATTCGACCAACTACAGGGTTCTAGTTACTACTCTAAGATTGATTTGAGGTCCGGTTATCACCAGTTGCACGTAAGGGAAGCTGACGTTGCAAAGACTGCCTTTCGTACACGTTATGGCCATTTCGAATTCTTGGTCATGCCTTTCGGTCTCACAAACGCACCGGCGGTTTTCATGGATTTAATGAACCGCGTTTGCAAACCATATCTTGACAAGTTTGTCATCGTGTTTATTGATGACATCCTGATTTACTCCAAGAACAAGACCGAACACGAGGAACATTTGCGTTGGGTTTTGGAACTTTTGCGACGGGAACAACTTTACGCTAAGTTCTCAAAGTGTGACTTTTGGTTACGCGAAGTTCAGTTCCTAGGACATGTGGTTAATGAACTGGGAATTCATGTCGATCCAGCTAAGATCGAAGCGATCAAGGACTGGGGAGCACCAAAGACGCCGACTGAGGTGCGGCAATTTCTAGGCCTTGCGGGCTACTATCGTCGTTTCATTAAGGGGTTCTCGAAGATCGCTCAACCCCTGACCACTCTTACTCAGAAGGATAGAAAATTCGACTGGGGTGAACCACAAGAGTCGGCATTTCAAGAACTGAAGTCTAAACTTTGTTCTGCTCCTATTTTGTCCTTGCCTGAAGGCCCTGATGATTTCGTTGTTTACTGTGATGCTTCTATTCATGGTCTCGGTTGCGTGTTGATGCAACGCGAGAAAGTGATTGCGTATGCTTCTCGTCAACTCAAGGTGCACGAGAAGAACTACACCACCCATGACTTGGAGTTGGGTGCAGTGGTTTTTGCGTTGAAAATTTGGAGACATTACTTGTACGGTACCAAATGCACCATCTACACCGATCACAAGAGTCTTCAACATATTTTCGACCAACAACATTTGAACATACGACAACGTCGTTGGATTGAACTTCTGAATGACTATGATTGCGCCATTAAGTACCATCCTGGCAAGGCGAATGTAGTAGCAGACGCCTTGAGCAGGAAGGAATCAATTAAACCTCGTCGCGTTCGGGCGTTGCAACTCACCATTCATTCCTCTCTACCTGACCAACTCCGTTCTGCCTAGTTAGAAGCTTTGAAGGAGGAAAACCTTAAAGCTGAGACTATGCACGGTGCCGACAAGCACCTCGAGCGAAGGCTCGATGGCCTGCACTACTTCGCAGAACGCATATGGGTTCCTTTATTCGGGGGACTTCGGGAGCTTGTTTTAGATGAGGCTCACAAGTCCCGGTATTCTATTCATCCTGGTTCGGATAAGATGTACCAAGATCTGAAGGTGCTTTACTGGTGGCCAAACATGAGGTCGGATATAGCCTCATACGTGAGCAAATGCATGACCTGTGCTAAGGCCAAGGTGGAATACCAGAAACCGTCGGGTCTCTTGCAACAACCTGAAATTCCGGAGTGGAAATGAGAACGGATTACAATGGATTTTGTCACGCAACTCCCTAAGTCACCGAGCGGGAATGATAAGATATGGGTGATTGTTGATCGGTTGACGAAATCAGCCCATTTTCTCGCTATTAAGGAGACCGACACCATGGATCGTTTGGCTCGTCTTTATCTGAAGGAAGTTGTTTCTAAGCACGGGGTGCCGGTTTCTATTAGTTCGGATCGTGACTCCCACTTTACTTCTCACTTCTGGAAGTCTTTGCACAAGGCTTTGGGTACCCAGCTAGACATGAGTACCGCATATCACCCACAGACTGACGGTCAGAGTGAACGCACGATTCAAACCTTAGAAGACATGCTGCGAGCATGTGTGATCGATTTTGGCAAAGGTTGGGAAGCTCATTTACCGTTAGTAGAATTCTCTTACAACAACAGTTACCACACGAGCATCAAGGCAGCTCCGTTCGAGGCACTGTACGGGCGGAAATGTCGGTCTCCTCTTTGTTGGGCTGAGGTGGGTGAGAGCCAACTCACTGGGCCTGAGCTAGTGTACGAAACTTCGGAAAATATCGTACAAATTCGTAACCGGTTAGCAGCGGCACGGGACCGGCAAAAGAGTTATGCTGATCAACGTCGCAAGCCATTGGAATTCCAAGTTGATGACAAGGTACTTCTGAAAGTTTCACCATGGAAGGGCGTCATACGCTTTGGGAAGCGTGGCAAACTCAACCCTCGATATGTCGGCCCATTTACAATTTTGGAACGGATTGGGCCGGTGGCATATCGTCTTGATTTACCGACGGAGCTCGGCAACGTACATAACGTCTTCCATGTGTCCAACCTGAAGAAGTGTCTGGCTGACGAGTCTCTTATTGTTCCACTGGAAGAGATCAAGGTTGATGATCGTCTTCGGATTGTGGAGGAACCTGTTGAGATTCTTGATTATAAGATTCGTAGCCTACGTCATAGCAAGATTCGCATTGTTAAGGTTCGCTGGAACTCGAACCGGGGACCAGAGTACACTTGGGAACGGGAGGATCAGATGAAGTCTAAGTATCCTCATCTTTTTCCTAAGGAAGCGTTCGAATCGAGATATGTTACCACTGCTGCTGAATGAATCTCGGGGCGAGATTCCTTTTAACGTGGGGATGATGTGACAACTCGGGTAAATCTCATTCTTGGTTTCTATCTTTTGTCTGTTTCTTTTGTTATTCCTTTTGGTACTTGTGCAATTTTCGGGACGAAAATTCTTTTAACGTGGGGATGATGTGACACCCGGCAAATTCTGGTTAACAACGCTGTCTAGATTAATGTCTACCTAAGCGAGTCACGCGTATATTATACTTAACTGTGATAGTTGAGTCGTGTTACGGTTCGGGAACTGTTAGTTTGGTATAGAGGATCATTAGATGTTAGTCTAGAGGCTCATTAGATGTCGGTCCTTAACCAAGTGTACAAAGGGTGACGATTCGTAGAATCGTCAGAACATACGGAACATACAAGTCTCGAGTCCCGGGAATTGGTGAACGAGTGTGAATATGTTTGCTTGCAAGTATTATGTGTTTACAATCATTATGTGACTTGTCGGTATGTGAAAATGTGTTAACATATGTTAAAACGCGGTTTAACGCGCAAAATACACAAAACCAACCCCTATAGGCGAATAGGGAGTCCTAATCGCCTATAGGGGGGCGAATAGGGACATGCTATAGGCGAATAGCATGCTAATCGCCCCTAATATAGGCGATTAGCATCCCTATTCGCCTGATGATGCTGCGTAATCGCCTATAACGTGCTGGACGACTAAAAACGCCTATAAATACAATACTTGACCTCCTAAACTTCATTATAACAACCCTAGTCGTCCCACAACTCGTCCCAACACACACACAACCTCTGGAACACGATTTTGGATCAAAACACAAGATTTCAAGCCTATTACATCAATCTATCATAAATCTAAGGTGTGGTTTTCATTCATGCAATCTTTAATAATGTTTTATTAAATCCCTAATGGTCCAGACCTGTTTATAAACGTAAATGTCTTCTGAAATTCGTTAATAATCGTTGTTAATTGGATTCTAACTATTATGCTTGTTGTATGTGGGTTTATGATTAAAAGATAGGGTTTTTATGATTCAAGAAGGATTAGTAACATGATATTAAGGTAGTTACAGATTAGTAATGATAGCATGTTGATGAAATCTGAGTAATTGTTCATTAGGGTTAGGGTTATGCATGTTAATGTGATGTTTCATGCTATATGTGTTGTTTTTGGGATACATGGTTGCATGCAGGGCTGATAGAACGAGGTTAAACGAAGGATTTTGATTGAAATATGTTTGATATGGTTGTTTGATTGATGATTGATGTTTACACACGTTCTGGATTTGATTTGGAGTGTTAAACGCGCGAAAAACCGGAACAGCTGTGCTATAGGCGAATAGGAACCCTAATCCCCTATACTATAGGCGATTAGGAGACTATTCGCCTGAAGGGGAGCCCTAATCGCCTATAGTATAGGCGAATAGGATCCTAATTGCCTTTACTTCATGCATTTACGATCCTAAATGCTAGTTAAGCCCTGAATTGCATGCTTTACGACGTAATCGCCTATAAACTCATAAATTGCATACCAGATAGCCCTAATCGCCTATAGTATAGGCGATTAGCATTCCTAAATGCCTGTTGACCCACGTAATCACTAGTTGACTTTTCCTAATCGCCTGTACTGCTGCTGTATGTGTAATTTAGCATTACGGGACCCGATTTGACACCTAGGAACATGCTAGGAACCCCGTAACATACCTAGTAACTTGGTAACATGTGTTCGGACTTAATTATGTGATACTTGAACTACATGCTATAACTTGTTGGACTTTAACGTATGTTAAGTGTGATTGCATGATTGTGTGTTTGTGAGTGCAAGTATAACACGGGGAGTCTCGGGTCACCAATGGGATGTCGAGTCTTGTACATTGGGTTAATTTAACAGTCACGGTGTTTTCAAACGAACTTGGTTATGGTCTGGACATCTAGGGACTAACTAACCTACGGGTTATTAGTCTAAGTACTTGTAACTGTCATATGTTAGGTCGCCGCTTTACGGGGCTAGCATAGCTTGCTGATATTATTCGTGTTTCGAAGTAACGCAACCTAAGGTGTGTTTACGGCCCCTCTTTTAACTGGTTTCACTTTTTGGGGGAGAAAACATGTGTTAAACTTATGTTTTGGTAACAACTGTCATACTATGGGTTTCTATGGTTATAATACGATCTTTGGAAGTCCCGGGGGAAACCATGAATGTGCGGGTTAGCACAACGGGGAAATGTGAATAGATCTATTGGGAGTGACCAACCCCGCTCGTCGGCTTGGAGGGCCGGGCGAGTGCATATTGTCTCAAACAGGAACAGGTTTACTATTCGGGCACAACATCTGGTTTGCGAGTTAGTAATGGTTTTCCAATCGTAGATGTAACAAAACATACGCCTAGCTAGCGTACTTTGGTTTGCAAATTGTTATAGTATGGACAGGTTGAACTTGGTACTTTGATTTCAAAACCTGTGAACTCACCAGCATTTTTGTGCTGACGTAAACTCTTACATGTTTTCTCAGGTCGCTAAGGTAGCACTATGGAACTAGGGCGCACGCGTCTGCACGGCGTCTAGTTAGGATTGCATGGTTTTCAAACATTGAATAATGTGGTTTACGTTTGGATTATGTTTTGAGAATAAGCTTCCGCTGTATTTGGGAATTTTAAACTATGTTTTTGAAATTGCATATGTTCATTTAGACTTGTTTATTGTGATCGTTGACTTGGATCCTGGTTTGTCATGCGCCTCGCGGTAAAACTCCGCAAGTGGATTTTGAGGGTGTGACATTCTTGAATTCTATGCCAGACAAATATCTTCCTATTGTATCTTCGATTGAACAATTTGCAGATATTGAAGTCATGTCCTTTGAAGAGGTGGTTGGCCGTTTAAAATCATATGAAGAAAGAAACAAATTTAAGACCAAAAGTAGTGAAACCCAGGCAAAATTATTGTTCTCCAAAGCTGAAAATCAAAACAAACCGAAGTCAGGAAATAGTGAACAACGAAGTCAAGGCAGAGGTCGAGGCTTCAACAATCAAGACGGGCAGAGACGAGGAAGAGGCCGTGGCCGTGGCCGGGGAGGCGGTCGTGGTCGTACGGGTCGAGGAGGATCCAGTAACAACAATCAAGACAAGTCCAAGTTGCTGTGTTACCGGTGCGACAAACCGGGTCACTTTGCTCGCGATTGTTGGAGACAGAAGAATGAGGAGGTTCACGTAGGAGAAGCTAGAGATGATGATCATAATACAAACCAAGATCATCTTTTAATGGCCGCCACTTTTGAAGTACCAAACAAGCATGTTTTTTTGAACGAAGACAAGGTTCAACCAGAGAAGTTCAAGATGGAAAACGGTGTGTGGTACATGGACAACGGGGCGAGCAATCACATGACTGGAAGAAAAGATTACTTTACCGAGTTAGATGAACGAATTAGTGGCATGGTTCGTTTCGGAGACGGGTCCATGGTCGAGATAAAAGGTAAGGGTTCGATACTACTCGAGTGCAAGTCGGGTGAGCAAAAGATCATTACAGAAGTCTACTTCATCCCCGATTTAAAATCGAATATTCTTAGTCTCGGACAATTCGATGAAGGGGGGTGCAAGGTAATCATGGAGGACGGTTTTCTTTGGTTATATGGACGTGACAAAAAGTTGTTATTTAAAGTGGCAAGGTCAGCAAATAGGTTATACAAGACTTATCTAAACATTGGATCACCCATATGTTTAGCATCACACCTTGCAGACCAAGATTGGTTGTGGCACACGCGGATGGGTCACGTAAATTTTCAATCACTGAACTTGATGACAAGGAGGAGAATGGTACGAGGGGTGCCAATCATAAATCGAGTCAACCAAGTTTGTGAAGCTTGCGCAACCGGGAAACAACATCGTCTTCCATTTGCAGAGCAAACCCATTATCGAGCTTCAAGGCCACTTGAGCTTATTCATTCCGATATATGCGGACCGATTACACCGATGACTTCGGGTGGAAATCGGTACTTTATTTTGTTTGTAGACGACTTTAGTAGGTATACATGGGTCTACATTATCAAAACTAAAGACGAAGCTCTACCGATGTTCAAAAAATTCAAAAGGATGGTGGAAGCTCAAAACTCGTTGAAGATAAAAACGCTTAGAATAGATTGTGGAGGGGAGTTCACTTCAAGCCAATTTAATGAGTTTTGTGCTCAAGAAGGTGTGAATCGGCACTTAACGGCTCCGTATTCGCCGCAACAGAATGGAGTGGTAGAGCGCAAAAACCGAACTATTTTGGGAATGGCTCGAAGTTTATTAAAATCAATGTCAATCCCACAAGACTTGTGGGGAGAAGCGGTCTGACAATCAGTTTATCTAATGAATCGTATGACAACAAAATCATTAGATAATGAGACCCCTTATGAAGCAATGAGAGGTAAGAAACCAAATTTGTCACACTTAAAGGTTTTCGGTTGTCTTTCTCATGTAAAGGTACCATCCAAGCACTTAACCAAACTTGAAGATCGGAGCAAACCCATGGTTCACTTAGGAACAGAAGAGGGGACTAAAGCCTATCGATTGTACGACATCGCAGCCGGCAAGATTGTGGTAAGCAGGGATGTTATTTTTGAAGAGACTAAAAAGTGTGATTGGCAATCCCACATAACTTGAGGAAGAGAAAAGGTTGAGTATTGGGCTGATTTTGTAGTTGAAAACGAGTTTGGAGCAACAGAAGTAGGTCCGAGTAACGTTGAGCCATCGGTAGAAACTCAAATGCAAACAGAGCCGAACTCGGGAGAGCCGTATGAACCATTGACATCAGGTCCACAGTCACCGAGCTTTGTACAAGAGAATCCAGTTTTGGAAAATTCAAATGTTAATAATTTGAGAAAATCGAGTAGGCAGTCAAATGTCCCAAGAAGGTTTGATGACTATATTCTAGATGGAAAAATAAAATATGGGGATAGGAGTTCTGTACATGAAGAGCTTGAATTATTAGAAGAAGAAATAAGTCCAGAAGATGAACCTATTAGATTTCAAGATGCTGTGGGAAAAAAAGAATGGGATTTGGCTATGAAAAATGAGATTGAATCCGTGGAAAAGAATAAGACTTGGTACTTAACCAAGTTACCTGATGGTAATAAACCCATTGGCCTAAAGTGGGTTTATAAGGTAAAGAGAGACGCAAACGGGGCGGTGGTTAAACACAAGGCAAGGGTGGTAGTGAAAGGCTATATTTAGATACAAGGCATTGACTATGGCGAGGTTTTTGCCCCGGTAGCAAGAATGGAAACTGTGCGTCTTATTCTTGCACTTGCGGCTCATGAAGGTTGGAAGGTTCAACACTTAGATGTGAAATCCGCGTTTCTGAACGGGGAGTTGAAAGAAGAGGTATATATCGAGCAACCAGAGGGGTTTGTGAAAAAACGTAAAGAACGAATGGTTTATCGGTTGAATAAGGCTTTGTACGGCCTCAAACAAGCTCCACGAGCTTGGAATCAAAAGCTGGATCAGACACTAAAGGAGTTCGGGTTCGATAGGTGTCCGCAAGAACAGGCTGTTTACAAACGAAGCGGTTCGGATGGAGCAATTATAGTAGGGGTGTATGTTGACGACCTCATCGTAACCGGTTCAAATAAGAAAGAAATCGATTGGTTTGTGAAACAAATGGAGACAAAATTTGATATGAGTAATCTTGGCTTATTGTCTTTTTATTTGGGAATTGAAGTGAAACAAGCAGATCATGGTATAATATTAAAACAAGGGACTTATGCAAAAAAGGTACTTGAAATAGCTAGTATGAAGGATTGCAACCCTTGTAAATTCCCTATGGAGCCAAAATTGAATCTAACAAAAGAAGGTACTGGTCCAGTGGCTGATGAAACCAATTATAGAAGAATTGTTGGGTGCTTGAGGTATCTTACTCACACGAGGCCTGATCTAAATTATGCAGTTGGCTATGTAAGCCGTTTTATGGCGTCTCCAAAAGAAGATCACTGGAAGGCCGTGAAACATATTTTACGGTATATTCAAGGTTCAATTAATTATGGGATTGAATACAAGAAAGGTGGTGGAAAGGAATTAATTGGTTTCAGTGATAGTAGTTATGCTACTGATCGCAGTGACGGAAAAGGAACAACAGGTATGGTGTTCTTTCTAGGGGAAAGTACGATAGCTTGGGCGAGCCAAAAGCAACAAACGGTTGCGCTATCTTCGTGTGAGGCGGAATTCATGGCAGCTACTGCCACCGCATGCCAAGCAATTTGGTTACAAACTGTGTTGAAGGAACTAACTGGTTGGGAAGTGCAAAAAGTGAAACTCAAAGTTGATAATAAATCGGCAATCGAGTTAATGAAAAATCCAGTCTTTCATGGACGAAGTAAGCATATCGAGACCCGGTATCATTTTATAAGAGAATGTGTAGAGAAAGAGAAGATTGTGGTGGAACATGTAAGTGGAGAAGAACAGAAAGCCGATATCCTTACGAAAGCATTGCCAAAGTTGAAGTTCTTGGAGATGAGAGACCTCTTGGGAGTAAAGGAATTTTCGGATACGGGTCAAAATTAAGGGGGTGATTGTTGGCCCGTTTAATTCTTGACCCGGGTTGGACTAAATGAACGGGCCGAGAATAAAAGTTAGAAGAGTCGGTGCAAGAGATAGTAGATAGAGATAAGTTTTAAGTAGATTAGTTATCTATTAGTTTGAATTCGAGTCGGTAGCTTTAATCCTAATTAGAATAGGTTTCTATTTTCATAAGTTTGTTTTAGTATTTAAAGGGATGCATTGTAATTTTTTATTGCATTGAGTTTTAAAGTTTAATAAAGCATCAGAAAGAGTCGATCATAGTTTGATCAAAAATATCACTTGCTGTTTGTTGTCTTTATTGTGTTTGATCCAATTAATTACTTCAGTACCAAGACGGAAGAAAAAGATAGAGTTGAAGAGCTCAATGATACATGACTTACGAGTATACGGATCATTACAAGAGACTTTGAAAGGCTTAGCAACTCCTAATATGGACCGGGGAACACCTTGATAGAGTTTCTGCGTGAGACTGAGGGCGACCTTAGCAAAGTAAAGTCTATGACTCTATCAAATGTTTCCATCATTTTTGGAAAATCAAAGGTTGAAGCGTTTGACATGAGGTATTTTGAAAGTATTAGTCAAGATAACATGACTGTGAACCTCCATATTCCTCATTTAGCGCCACACCTTGCCTTTGCCTTTGCCTCTGAGGATAAATATTCGCCAGTTCTTCGTCTTAATGGAACTGTGTGTTGGAAAATTTGTCATAACTTTGGTGTATGTATGTTAAAGCTTACTATTTTTATGTGTGATGTTATAGTTGATGGTCCAAAGTTTGGATCGTGTAATTTTAATATGGTTTACATTTTTTAGGTTTGTATGTGTGTTACATTCTATTATCAACCGTCAGCAATCAACATATATTATTATGTTTCTTGAGGTTGAGAAAAGAGTGATCGGAATTACATTTTTTATTTGTGGTAATATATATGGTTAGAAAAAATATAGTATTGATAATGAATAATAATAAAACCGTGTCTATAAATATAATAATAATTTTGCAAATATAAAAAACACAAACCGTTAAATTTACATAAGATATATTTTAACTAGACACCATAAATTATACGTATTTTCACCTATAAATTGATCTTGAATTCTTGATGATGGTTGCATCTCACCTCACTTGCAACGATAGAACTGCATGATAAATCATTCAACCAACCCGTTTCCTCTTTAAATATTTTAGTTTATTCTATCATAACTTTTTCAAGAATTTCATTTTTATCACTAATAGTGTAATTCTTATATACATATTATAAGTTATATAAATAGAGTAAAAGGTAATATTAACATATTAGTAAGTGACTAGGGATTGCATATTTTAATTCAGCAATTTTAGTGATTCAGATTGGTTCTTACCGTTCTTAATTAACCTTTGGTTCTCTTATGATCCATACTTTATGTATATTTTAAAAATCAGATAGTTTCAATAATCGACTTGCGACCCTAGTCAAGTTCGCTAACTCACTCGAGCTTGTTGTACCTGTCCATATAGAAGGTTACAAGTAGGATAATAAGTGAGCCTCAAGCTCGGCTTCTTGGTATCACTTATCAAATATTTTATCATTTAAAATTAGGGCTGACAATGGGTAACATGTATAAGACACGATAAGACCTGTTAATTGAAAAGTACACTACGTGATTTTTTTTTTACTTTTTTTTTTTAAATACTTAGAATTAAGAGGCAAAGATCCTTCGTTTCCCTTTTTTTTGTTACATTAAACATAAAACTGTGTTATAAACATGAGATATAAATGAGTTAAACGAGTCGTGTTCATATTTAGAACTTGATTTGTTCGCGTCGTCAGAAATCTGTTAAATCTGTTAAGACACGATTTGTCAGCCCTATTTAAAGTTTAAATTCCGTAAATTATCCCAACAAAGTATTGCTTTACAAAGTGTAATTATCAAAATGGGCCAAGGCCCATGTACATCTTATCGTATTAATACCAAATAACTACAGAAAATAGAAAACAGTTGAAATAAACAAAGCCAGAATAACCGATTTAACTGTAACAGAACCCGGGATCGTTCCATTATCCTTACGAACAAAAAGAGCCCAATACAATGGCATGTTGAGTGCAACCAATGCAGCACAAAATACAACATGAATTGCCATGGTCTCATAGTACACTCCTCTAGTTGTAGTATCCATCAACAATGATTTCATAACGAGCCCGAGTAAACACACAAGATTGAGCATCGATATCGTTGCAACTGTAGTCGTTAGAGGCGATGCCACACCAAATTCCATCATTTCTTTCTCGTATCTCGCTTTAACGTCATTATCCATCACTTTTGAGCTGATTACGAATGACAAGTCTGAGCCCAAAATAGTGTCAAGGAACGCGAAAAGGTATGAGCTTGTACGTTTGTAGAGCCAAATTCTACGGTCGTTCCACCACCCTCTAGTGGTGCCACCACACCAAAGAAATTCGAGGTAGTCGAAAGCGGAGATGGCGAATATGATGTATGCAAATGGGAGAAACCATTCGCTCGTTACCTAGATATGGACCAAATTGTAACATTTAGCCCGAATTCTAAGGAAAAACCCGAAGCCCGATATATTTAGGACAGGTATTAAGATATGGGATTAATAGATGCCATACCGTTGGGAAAAGAGGAACCCCTTTAAGGAGACAAAGTGAAGGAATAATGGAGTAATAGAGAGTTGGTACGGAGGAAGGAGCCCATAAACAGTACATCAAATAGCCCATAATGAGACCAGGGTTAACCTTTCCGAGTCCATACCAAAGCGGGCTATATTTTGAGAGTAAAACCATTAGATCACCCTCGGACCACCGTTTATGTTGCACAAGGGTCTGGTCAAGTGTGGTTGCGGAAACACCTAGAAACGCCTCTCGGGTTGGGTTGTAAAACACTGATTTCCAGCCTCGGCAGTGGATCGATAGGCCCGTTATCACATCCTCAACAGGACACCCATATTTCAAGCCCATCTGTAATACAAAAACACATTGCAATGGAAACTTGTTAAGAGGCAAGATGGTTGGAATGGATGGGTTGTGCAACGTTTTCTAAGTGGGTAATTTTGTTATTTAATATAACGTGTTGGGCCGGGTTAGCCCATACTGCTTTCTCTAAGGTATAATGAGTTAGCTTAATAAAACTATTCAGATGTTTTTTTAGTTGAAACAAACACTCTTAATGTTAAATGATTAAGATGTTTATTAATAGGCTAACAAACACCCGTTAATTATTATCATAAAAACTACATTTTGCAATAAAACTATTGATATAGAAATTTACATTTGGTAACTTTCATTCATTGGAACCATTTTTCATTATGGTTTTCTTTTTATTTAGCCCATTTGACTTTCCGGGTTGACATGCCTAAACAACTTTGTATAAACATGTTGAACCGCTTAGACTATATGGTATGGGCTCCGGCATAGGGGAGGCAAGCCTATGCCGCCCCGGGCTACACCACCCCCTAGGCGCGGCAATGGCATGCCCGGCACCCCATTGCCTCCTATGCCGTGCCACTTAATTGTTTTTTAATAGATTTTTTTTATTATTTTTAATAATTCTGACCAATGAGGAGGCCCGTTATCATAGTGCACACCACCCCCTTGGAGGCCCATCATGAAGATGCCTCTCCTCCCACTCCTACGTGGCACCTACGTGGCGGCCCACCATGAAAATGTCACCCCTCTCCACACGGAAAATATAAAAAAATTGTCTATCCCTCCAACCTTTTAACCCATTTAGTAAATAAAAAAATTGTCTGTCCCTCCAACCTTTTAACCCATTTAGTAAAACTGAGTTATATAAGCTGAGTTTGAGTTACACAATTTTAACGTGTCCAGGTTAAAGTTGATGTCTTTAAGATGAATAAAAATATTGTTCGTGTTAAGGTCTATTGTTTCAACCCACCAACACATTAACCCGACACAGTTATGACATCTATTTCGACCCACTTAATAGGTAGGTCCAAGATTAGAAAACAAGACCAACAATACAACTTAATATAAACCTTTGATAACTAAGAAACACAAAGAAGAACATTACCTCTTTGCCCCATTCGGTATCAATTTCAAAGGTGCAGCTCGCGAGATTCTTTATTTCCTCAATCGTGTTTTCTGTTGTATCGTTGTGATCATTCGCCAGTGTCCAATCGATTCTACTTTCACCATCAAAGTTTTTTCCTAACAGAATATCTCTTCGGTGAAAGCAGCCTGTTCCAACATACATTGGCCCGCCATTTCCATCCATGCCGTGAAAATCTACCTTCAGTAAGTTAAAAAACATGTTAAACTCATGTAAAGATATATAAACACTGTTTTACTTGTTTACTTACAAATTGGTCGACTCAATTATGTTTTAACTTTTACCGATCAAACTAGTAAAAACAAAAATTTATATAAACCCTTGCTATTTATTTATTTTTTTTTGGAAAAAAAACTTGGTTAGAATGAAATAGTATAATTTTTAACCATCTTTAATACTATGACTACTAAGAAAATAAAATTTTAAAAAGTTTGTACAAAATGTGTTTTGGGTCAACATGACATGCTTGCATATCCATTTGAGTCTCTAACAATTATTCCAATAATTACATATCCGATTTGCCCCATGGACGAATATGCAAGCCCATTTCAACTCATACATTTAATTACCCATTTTGACTAGCTATCCAACAAACCCAACCCATCCATTTTTCCGCCTCTTAATTATAAACTTGTCTCACCTCACGAATTACTCTCATAGAACCACCATAAACTTCATTTTTCGTAACATTTTCGAAACATTGCGGGTACTGAACGAAAGCAATCTCGTGGCCTTTTTCTTCATCCATGAAAAAGCAAAGCGCGTCTCTCACAGTGTCACTGCTATTCGAGTACATATCGCAATCAACATTGAGAATTATCGGACCATTGCTTATCTTCGACGAGACCCTTATCTACATTAAACCATCAGGTAGTTATGGGACCAACAATATGAATAATCTGCTTTACGAGTTGTAAAAACTAGTGCTTGGATGTGTTTAGGTTGCTTGAAGTTGTAATAATTAATATAAAATCATTAATTTCAATATTTTGGAAAAAAAAAACTATATTGATCTTTTAAAATTTGTATATATATAATTTAATCGGATGCAAAATCAATATGTCCAAATTTTAAAAACTAAACTAATTAGCACAACTTCAAAACCACAATCCATACTATGTATTTCATAACAAGACTAGTCATTAAACCGGTCACTTTATTGGTCCAGTGGTCTGAGTGATTTAAAAAATAGATGAGGCCATAAATAACTTAAAAATTAAAAAAAAAAAAACAAATTATATATAGTATTAATTTACAAGTGGTTTGTGTATTTATGGTGTTATACATTATGTTTAGCAAGTGTTTTGACTTTTGTGCATAAAAAGATTGTACATTATGTTATGTAGATTGTACTCTACTTTGTTTTTTCTTTACTTTAACCCTAATAGTTTTCATCTTTTACATTAAACTCTTGCACTTTTTTTACTTTGAAATTTATCCCATGTATTTTAAATAGATTTTTAGTTTTACGGTTCAATCCAATTTTTTTAGTTGACATACCACTACGTACGTATGTAGTTCAACGTTTTTACCTCTATTTTTCCTGTTGAACGGTCACGCTGTGTTTTAAGTTTCGGTCTAATTTTTACGCATTATTCCGTCGCAACTGGCGTGCATGGTTCAACATTTTTACATCTACATTTCATTCAGTTTTGTTATTTTCTTTTTCAAATCTTTTTTATATATTTTTTATGAGTTTTTTCAGTGTTGTTAGTCGCTGGCAACAATATGCACTAATGCTATTTAGTACGGTTTTATGCCCTCTGCAGCAACGCGGGGCTTAATACTAGTTTATAACTAATTTAAAACAAATATAAAACAAGAAAATATTAAGAAGATAGTAAATACTTACCAATGCATTCATGGCTCCAGCTTTGAAATTATGGAAATGACTTGGTCTCTTTTCCCTAGCCATATAAACCAATTTTGGAAGCCTTTGCCCTTCGTTATCATCATTATGATCAAGCAAAATCTGCAAAAACACAAGATGACATAAGTTTCATGAATTAGTTTTGATCATTCATTTGAATTTTAAAATCCTAGATTTGAGTTGGAAGACAAGGTTACATAACTCTTAAAATTCAAGCGTCTACCTTAACGATAGCGGCATGATCACGTGGAGATGTAAATGAATCCCATTCGCTAAATCCTTCGTGTTCTAAGCGCAGTTCGTCTGGAACTCTTCCGTTGTTTGTCACATTTTCGATTCGATCTTTCATCTCTTCAAATAATTTCTGCAATTCGAATGAACGCACATTTTTTAGATGTAGAAATTTTGAAATCACGAAATATATGGTTGTTCAAAAAGTTTGCGACTTGAGGCTTGCCCAAAGCTACTTGAAACCAACTCCTTTGTAAAAGAACCAAGCCAACTCAACTCGGTTTGTAAAAGAGCCAAACCGAGCCTGAGCTTAGTTTAAACTAAACCTTTGATATTTATAAATTTAGCATCGCGTGTATGTTAAAAATATATTTTTTATATATAAAATACATGTAAAAATTAAAATTTCACAAATTTAAAAAAAATTAAAACAAAAGAGTTTGCTTGAACTTTTGGGGAGCCGGGTTTTAGCTCAACATTTCAGCTCAGTGAACACTTTGAAAATGGTCTATCATATGATCATTTCATAGCTAACCGTACGGGTGTAAACGAGCCGAGCCAGGCCTGAGCCTGACTGGGCTCGAGCTCGGCTCGGTTCGAGTCTAATACTTTAAGTTCGAACTCGGCTCGAAAGTAAAACCCAAGGGCTCGAGCTCGGCTTGACTCGGCTCAAAATAGTTATAGAACAATTTAAAAGGAGCTAAAAGCTCGGCTCGGGCTCGCTTTGATAGGTTAAACGAGCCATAGCTCGGCTCGAGCTCGACTCGTCAATGTTAAATAGTAGGTATGCTATATATAAAATAATAATAATATAAAATTTGTTTGGGCTCGTTTAGGCTCATGAGCCTAAACGGTCTTTATATGAAAAGCTCGAGCTTGGGTTCGATAATTAAACGGGTCATGTATCAAGCTCGAACTCGGGCTCGGGCTCGTTAAGTCTCGGCTCGTTCGAGCTTTTTACCGATCCGATCCCGAGTAGCTCTCGAGCCGCTGCGCATCATTTACTCCCCTAAGCGAACACGCTAACAATTACCTTAACGGAAATGTAATCGCGATCATGTTTCGTGGTAGAAGGACTAGATGCTGATTTGAAATAGGCAGCTGGAGACCGTGGCTCGATCTTGTAGTTTCGACAGTATGGCAGCCAGTGCTTGGAGAACATGGCAGCCTGAGTGAGAGCATAGAAGGTAAGTTCAGAGCCGCCATCGTCCGAGAGATAGACCGCGAGCTTCTCAGGCGGGTAGTCGTATGCCATCACTGATAAAACAGTGTTGATCACCATCATTGGTGGCTCGATTTTGGGGTCAGCTGTGCATACGAATACGTCCACCCCTGGCAGTTGATGTTCGTACCTGGATTATTATGTTGCCATAGTACTTTCAAAACAAAAATATTATGCAAATTTAATATAACAATTATTTTGAAACAAAAATGTTTAATTTACGATTTTATACTAAAACTTGTAGTTTTATAATATTTTTTTATTACAACTTATAGTTTTATAAGATTTTTTTTATTACAACTCTTTTGATTATATGGATGTTTAGATTGTATGATAAAAAAAAGACAATTATTATTGTATTTGAAAAAGAAAATCTTGTTTTTTATATTATCTCATGTTAGTTTTTTAAGGTAAAAATGGGTTAAAAAGCCAAAATTGTGGTATGGTGTTTTAAATTCCATTGTGTTATGGAATTTTATACTTTTAAACATGTCTAAAAAATTAAAAACACAATGTTTAAAAATTCTTTCACATAAAAATTGGCATTTTAACAGAACCCAGGCCTAGGTTTTGTTTTTTTTTTTTAATCTCTATGGTAGTTATGATCTATCTATAATTTTATACTATACTAGCTGATTACCCCGGGAAGGTCCCGGGGTTGAAAAATTTAATATGATTTAATAAAAAAAATGATAAAAGAGGAAAACTCAAATCACGAAAAGAGTAAATAACATAAACATAATCAATCTTAGTTAAAAAAAATATTTATTTAAAAAGTTAAAAAATAAAAAGCATACACCATATTAAACATAATACAGTATTTAAAGGATAACCTTCAACATATAATTATCTTCACGTAATTTAAAATATGTTACAATTTGACTTTGACTTATATAGATGTAGAATTCATGATGGGGGTTGAAAAATATAACCATTCTAATAATACTAATACTAATAGTAATAATTATTACTCTTGTAATTAAATAAATAAAAAAATAACCTTGCTATAAGGTGATACCATGGGTTGCAGTGTTGCGCGATTCTTTCTCCTAGCTTCTCTTGATGAAGTATACCTATCCATCTTTAGAAGAGTAAAATTCCAATGATAACATGGAGATTGGGCTGAATTTCAGCATCGTAGATAAGAACCTGGTTTAAAAGAAAAAACATGATTAATGAATAACCTGCACACTTTGTGTTTTTTTTTTCTGTATGAACATAACCCCACAAAAAATAGTCGTTTTTTTTCTGCGTTTTTTATATAGCACTATGGTACTCGTTGGAAAGATAATAAAACGCTCGTTAATTTGGAGTAATTTTTTTATTTAAAAAATCTCGAATATAAAATATATTAACGTTTAAAAATTATGGGAGGAACATAAGAGAGAAAAATTTAAATTTGTTTTAAAATTCTTTTTTTCCTAAAATAACTTAATTTAATTTTAGTAATTGAGAATTGAGAGATAGAGAGATAAATTTAGGGTTTTATGTTTATCTTTTTTTTAATTAAAAAAGAAAAAATAATTCAAAAACACTAAAATCTTTCAATTATGATGCCACGTGGCAGTTTCATGGAGAGGCTGAATACACCATTGCACGCCACGTCAGCAATGTTCAATTCTTTTATATATATTAATAGATTAGAGCATTCGCATCCCTCCACCAAATCTCATCCATCAAATTACATTAAAAATCACTACTTCACCGGTCACTCCTAGATCTTCTCTCTCCTAATTAAAATAATAATATTTTTTCATACTTTTATTATTACATTTTCTCTCTCCTCACTCACAACTACTTATAAAAATATTAAAATATATATAGGGGTGAACAGTAGCTTTTCATATTTAGGGTGGAACAATGCTTCCACCAAATATTTTCTCTATCCTCCACTCACAACCACTTACACTCACTCCATATAATTTGGTGGACACACTCACATACATTTGGTGGATGAGATGTTTTTTTTTGAACGATCAACTAAAGTATTGCCGGGTACTCTGTACGCGGCCCCCAATGGCCGAAAGGGGCCCAGACGGCCTCTAGTCCGTACGGACAGAGCCCTTCGGCCCACCCGTCTCCTGTTCCAAGGAAAACCCGGCCCTCAAACCCGCCCGAAGGCACGACGGTAGTGAACCGGTAAAACCTGGAGGGATCAGGAGTCGAACCCATGACCACAAGGGTCAAGGGTCTCTCCATCACTTTCCCAACCACCTACCCCACCACAAGGGTGGGGGTATCCATCACATGCCTCCCGTGGGAATCGAACCCGGCTCCCCCAAAGAGAGAACCGACCCTTTTACCACTAGGCCACATGATCAGGATTGGTGGATCGGATGTGAGTGCTCTTATAGAGCATTTGACAATGATTATATACTATTTTGCCTCTTTGTGTGAGTCATGAAGCGTGTTGTTCAAATTTTTTTTATAAAAAAAACCCGGTCCGGTTCGAAAACAGAGCGGTTCCGGTTCGACCCTCCGGTCCCCGGTCCAACCGGGCGGGTCAGTGCAGGAGCGGTCTTTTAGGGCGACCCGGCCCGTCGTTGCCTCCGGATCCCGGTCCGACCGGTTGAACCAGCCGGTCCGGTCCGGGTTTAAAAACCTTGGTTTTTATTAATTAGCTAATTGGGTGGAGCAATGAACTTGTGTAGGGCGTATATAATTCATTCTCTGTCCCTCATAAGAGTAGTATAAATAAGCTATTTGTATGTGCGATACTCTTAAAAAAAAATCTTATCATTGTGATGCTAGGCGGGTTTGAAGTTACTGACTCACTACTAAGAGGGTGTTTGGGATTGAGTTTCAAAACAACTTATTGACTTATTGGCTTTTTCAAAAAGCCAATAAGTCAATAAGTTGTTTGTGTAACCCAAAAGCACTTTCTGTTTTGACTTTTGGCTTTTGGCTTTTAAGGGTGAAAAAGTTGTTTTTGAAAAGTTAGAAATCCTGGCTTTTGGCTTTTGACTTTTGGAAAAAAATTGCAAATATACCACTCATACAACCAATATTCACAATAAGTTACGCGAAACACTTAAAAAAACAACAATTTATTGACTTTTTGACATTTCTCATCCGAAAAGCTAATTCAAACACTTTTTTTAAAACTCCTTTTCAAAAAGTCATAAGCCAATAAGCACTTTTGACCAAAAGCACTTTTGCATCTCCAAACTCAATCCCAAACACCCTCTAAATCTTATGAATTATGATACTTACAGAGCCAAATGACGCATTTTGCCGTTCAACTCGTATTATAATCATAAATAATACGATCATCCCATCCCACCCATCTCCCACATGGTCACTACCTTATCACAATCATAAATAATTTATTAATAAAAACTAAAATTATATCCAAACTACAATACTAGGCTGTCATCTTCCATTGTTTTCAATAACTAAAACCAACTAGAAAGATCAAAGATTAATAAAAAAAATGTCACCAACGATGGACACTAACCTAACGGGTCTGTGAGCTCTGACTAATAGACACTAATCTGATAATACTATCTAATAAACAAATCTATATCTATATATCTATAATAAACTAAAGCATTTTTAATGACATGTCATAATATTATGTAATCTCTCTTTTGAGAGATGCCACATAGGATGTGATGTGGCAACTCTAGACCAATTAAAAAAGGAATAAATATGGTTTAAATATAATTTAACATAATCTATTAAATACCTAATCTACTAAATGTAAATATTAAAACTTTATTATTTTCTTTCTCATGTTTCCTCTCATAACTTTTAAATGTTAATATCTTTTATATACGAGATTTTTTAAAGAAAAAAATTACACCAAATTAACGAGCGTTTTATTATCTTTCCAACGAGTACCATAGTGTTATATAAAAAACGGAGTAAAAAACGACTATTTTTTGTAGCCAGACAGATATTGTGTCAGGTTTGGAATTGGTTTAAAAAGTCAATAGATTATCTTTTTTTTTAAATGTTTCGCTTAACTTATTGTGAATATTGGTTGTATGTGTGGTAGATTTGTAAATTTTTTTCTAAAAGTCAAAAGCCAAAAGCCAGGATTTTTAACTTCTCAAAAACAGTTTTTCCAACCTTAAAAGCCAAAAGCCAAAAGCCAAAACAAAAAGTGCTTTTAGATTACACAAACAGCTTATTGACTTATTGGCTTCTTGGAAAAGCCAATAAGTCAATAAGTTGTTTTGAAACTCAATCCCAAACACCCTACAATTACTTTGAACCTAATATGATAACTTATGGCAGAGATTTGTTTAAAATAATAATAATAATAATAATAATAATAATAATAATAATAATAATAATAATAATAATAATAATAATAAATATATATTGGTAGATGCCATTTTTATAGTTTGAATACTTCTAATTTTATTCACTTTACTTAGTTTCTCAACCCGGGACGCTCCCGGGGTATAAACTAGTGGTTAAATAGGACAAAAGAATATAACCTTTGAGAGAGTCTTTGCTTGAAGGTGCGCCGGTACGTGTTATTCCATCTAGCCGATTGAGTCAACACCCAATACAAACCGAACCATATCTCCGCCATAAACATGCCCAACCACCACCAACTCCGGCCACCGTTAACCGCCGTTGATGGTGGCTGTTGTGTTGCTCTGTATATCCATATCCATATTATACTCACCAACACCGTTGTTGCAAATACTTTGTGTAGCTTCCTCCCTTTGGCTCTCTTTGTCTCAAATAATATTCCACTATTTTCACCATCCATTTGTTTGTCTCTCTCTACACACAAACATGCAATTCTATCTATTGTTGTTGTGAGTTGTTTGTCTCTGTCTCTCTTTAAATATAGTGTGCTTTTGTATTTATATTATTGCCTACAAATGTTGAATTGACTACTTATTAAATAATTAAATAATGGTAAAGCACGAAAATAAACAATTGACCAGCTTACAAAGGGAAAATGAATTTGTCTTGCGTCTAAACGTTAGGGAACAAGCTACTTTGGTGTTTTACAAGTTAAACCATTACATGTGGAGACGCTTGGATTTTTAAGGTCTGCGTCTGCACTTTAGACTCGAGGCTGTTGCTTAGACGCGTAAGTGCATGTATTTTTAAGATGCATAGACCTTAAAAATCCAAAACGTCTAAACAACATCCTCGAGTCTAAACATTAAAAATTCAAACGTCTCCACGTGTAATGGTCTAATTTGTAGACGCAAAAGTAGGTCGTTCCCTAAGACCATTAGGTGTGGTAGAGGCCCATCATCCATGCCTTGCCTCCACCTCACCTGCCACGTCAGCGTGGGGTAGGAGCATCCTTAGGATGATGCTCCTAGGGGTGTGGAGGAGGCCCAACATCCATTAATGCTATTTCATTTTTTTTTCTTTTTTTTTTTAATTAAATAATATTAATGTTACAATAAAAAGTAAATATTCTAATATTAATATTAAAAAGTAAATATTACATAAAACCATTAAAAATAATTAAAAAAAAATAACTAAAACTAAAGTAACATACTCGACATAAAAAAAAAAATACAAATAATCTACTCTTGCCCGTTGTTCCAAATATATTCAACCAAGTCTGCTTGAAGATTTTTATGCGTGAACTCGTTATGTAACGAGAACTGGTTTAAATCTTGTTGATGTGGGTTGACAGGCACCGTATTCTCCGGCGGGGCATTCTCGTCATACACACAAATGGCGGCGCCTTCGTCTTCAAGTATCATGTTATGCAACAAGATACACGCATACATACAGTAACGTAATTTTTTAGGGTGAACATACGTGCCGGGTGTGAAATGATGTGCCATCTTGCTTGTAGAACACCAAAAAATCGTTCAATGTCCTTTCTTGCCGCCTCTTGATACTTGGCAAATTTCTTTCTTTTTTCATCGGACGGGTGGTGAATAGTTTTAACGATCGTCGAGTAAGGTGGGTAGATTCCATCAGCAAGATAATAACCGCGCCTATACTCCACCCCCGATACTGTAAAGCTAGTTTCCGCACCGGTGCCTTTTATGACATCGTCAAAAATATGCGACTGGTTAATAACATTAATGTCGTTATTCGAACCAGGAATGCCAAAGAAAGCATGCCAAACCCATAGATCTTGTGAACACGCCGCCTCCAATATTATTGATGGATAATCTTGATCCCCTCGTTTGAACATTCCGCGCCATGCTACGGGGCAGTTTTTCCAAGGCCAATGGTAGCAATCAATGCTACCGAGCATTCCTGGAAAAACAATGTTGTTGGTGGTGAAACTGATACAATTGTTGGACCTCACTGGAGTTTGGTTTTCGCAAATATTTTTTGCTGTAAAGCTTCACCACACACTTGCTAAACTTGTACAGACACTCTCGTGCAGTTCTTTCCGACATTTTTAAATACTCGTCCCACGCATCCGCCGTGGTCCCGTACGCTAGTTGCCGAAGTGCCGCCGTGCATTTTTGTAGGGTGGTGAACCCCCTTTTCCCTCTTGCATCGTATCGTAAGGTAAAAAATGGCTCGAAGCTAGCCATATCATCGGCTATACGGGTGAACAATCTTTTACTCATTCGGAACCGACGCCTAAATAATTCCGCCGAGTATAACGCTTCGTCGGCAAAATAATCGGCCACCAATCTATCATGGGCACCTACACATATTTACAAAAATATAAACACACAAAAAATCTACAATATATTTACAAAAATATAAACACAAATAAATTATACTATATATATACAAAAATATAAACAAATTAAAATTACAAAATAAATATAATACTTACCCTCTCGGTCTCTATTTATAGCCGCTTTCCTAGTTCGAGGTGCTGAATCGCCTTCATCTCCTAGATCCTCGGCAATAATCTGCGCCGCTTGCCCCACGATGTTTATAACAAAATTTACGGCTTCGTTTGTAGACGACGAACCCGAAGAAGACGAAGACGTCGTAGAAGATGATAACGACATGGTTGTGGTGAAGAAGGTTGAGAAATTTTATAAAAGTGGGAGAGAGTTTATAAAAGTGTGAGAGAGTTTATAAAAGTTGTGGTGAAAAAGGTTGGATTTGTTTGGTTTAAATAGGTTTTTTAAAAATTTATTTGGTTGATTTTTTTTTTTTTTTTTTATTCAAACGGTCCACAAGCCCAACGGTCAAATCACGCTTCCCAATGCATGACCAAGGCCCGGCTTGAACGGCAAGCTGTTGCCTCCTTTGCCGATGCCGGCCCAGGGGGGCGGTGTTCGCCGGCCCGGCTTGGCGTCGCCGGCCCAATGCCGCTCCCCATACCATGTGGTCTAATGTTTAGATACAAGACATGTTCATTTTGACTTTTTAAGGTGGTCAATAGTTTATTTTGGTGATTTTCCCTAAAATAATTATACCTTGTTTTAGTCAAGATGCTACGAACAAACACATCTAACAGTGTTTGTTACTATCTTACTAAACCTTTTAATTATTAAGCTCTTAATCATTCAGTATTAAGAGTGTTTCTTTCAACTGATAAACAACATCTGAATTGTTCCATTAAGCTCTTTAACCATTCAACTAACAAGGGGTGTTGAACAATTCATACTCTCTTAATGATTCAACACTTAATTAGATGGATCATACCAAACAGCCCATAGTTAATTTAAAAAATATGTATTCAAAAATTAATTTTCTCTCGAGTCTTACAAATTAACATCGTTACCAATACTTACATTTCCACATTATCAACACTTTTTATATTTAATTTAGATTATCAAATTATTTTTCATTGTTAATCCTTTTTTTTTCTTCATATTATTCAAACGAAGAATGATAAATTAAACGTTAGAATGTTAAAACTAAAATATACGTATGTTAAACTTCCCCTATTCAAGTTTTTAAAAGTAGCATTATTAAATGTTATGTTTATAAATAAACATCACATATTTTCTTTTCACTATTACTACATTTAAAATGAAAAATAATCATTAGTTACAAGCCACTAAAGCTTAAAGGTACAACTTAGAAATGATTTCCAATTTAATTAAAACAAGAAAAAAAAAAAAGTTATTGCCTTGCCCCACCACTCACAAAAGCATTGATCAAATGCACGCCCTTATTTAAGTAAATGCAATATCTTCAAATGCAAGTCTCTCCAATGGTTAATTAGAAGTGCTTGACACTTCATCCTAAACACACTCTAAATATTTAATATTGGATACAAGACTGTTTTGTACTCGTCCTAAGTTAGAAACTCGTGGGTACTCACGGTGCATACCAAAGAAAAATAAAAGAGTATTTAAATAAGAGTTGTATTATTCAAGTTGTGTGTACATAACGTTAATAAAGATAAGTTAAAAAATGCTTCAAAATGTTATAAAATTATTCATAAAGCTTGAAATACTTCTTTGTAAACAACGTTTGATATTTTGTTCGTCAGTTTGCCATCTCGACTTTTGACCTTTGATAGCGCAACTGCCCGTGTGAAAAAACAGGATCCTTCAAATACAACCCAACTGTAGATAAGGATTGTCCTTAACTCTTGTTTATTGTCATTGCGAAAGAAACAGCAAGTGGAAATTGTCTTTTGTTAAATTTAAAAGGAATTCTCTTATGAAGATAAGGATTGTACTTAAAACTTTCTTTCCATTTTCGTATGATACGAACCTTCAGAAATCAGATATCTTTGGATGGGTTGAGATCACAAACAAAACTATCAATTTTCTTATGAAGATCCATTGAGAAGATTTCAACAAAAAAGTTGAAAGGAGATTTTATAAATTAATTTGTGAGAGAAAATGGTTGTGTATGAGGAAAGCATCTGCGATAATGATGATTATATAGCTGCAAAAATCACACTTGTTAATTCAAAATTTCCCTCTTAAAACTTCAAAAAGTTAAGGGCTGAATATGTACTAAACAACTGTTTATAAAAACTGCTTATAGATAACAACTGAAAACATATGTGCATAACGTCTGCTGTTGGTTGGCAGACCCAATGATTCAGAACCGCTGTTGAGAACAACAGCGGTGCTTTCACGTGGCCAACGTCTTTTATTTTAATATTTTAAGGCGTTTAATGACGTCAGTTTTTGCATCATACAGGCATTAATGGCCAGTCTCCGGTTGACACATCAGCTTTCTGACGTCACTCACGCTTCTCCTATTATGGAAAGTATAGATAGATTTATCTAAATTTAAAAATCATAAAAATACACCTCCGTAAATATTTTCTATGATTAAAAACCGATATATATCACAATAATAATTGGTATACTAGTGGGAAACCCGCATGTTGCTGCAGGTCGATTAAGATAAATATATATTTTTTTTTGAACAACACATAAGTGTAGCCGTGTTAACCTACCAAGTTGTAAGAAAAGTGTAAAAATATATTGTCTTCCTTTCATTGTCTTTGAATGCAAAACGATGTATATGAAATTGTCTTTGAATGCAAAACGATATATATGAAATTAATCCATTTCTCTTCATTGTTTAAACTTTAAAAAGAAACTATATTTTTTTTAGATCCAACCTTTAGAGCTTTTCTACATTCATAGCAATGTGCATTCAACCATTTCATTCAATATCATAAAAAATATACAAGTTGCTTTTGTAAATAGCGGTAGTATTGAAAAAAATTTCATGACAATTTAGGTGTGAAGCAAGGAACTCTTCATATGTCATTTTAACTTTGAACAATTTTGACATATTTGTTCATGTCTCTTCCTTTATAATGTAGTATAGCTATAGATTACTCATGACCTCTTGGTCTAGTGGTATGGTGTCTCCCCTTACAAATTTAAGGTTATGGGTTCAAATCCTTACAAATGCAAGGTGAGGCGAAATAAAGGTGTAATAAAAATTTGCCTAAAAAAAAAAGTAAAGCTATAGGTTTTTTTTATTGATAATTACACTATGAAGGGATAGGGAGCCTAATCTGAAAGGCGTCCCTATCCCCGTGAAACAACCTTACGCCAGATCATGGCGCAGGAACACAACCGCGCGGGGACAAGCAATCAACATGTCTCGCGCGCCAAGACAAATGATAAGCAGCAACAACACCTGATACGCGCGTGCAATCACGCGCGGAATCTTCCCTTAAAACCTTTTCATACAAAGTACAAAGAACGGCAGAAGGAAGATTCATAAAGATCCATGTCAGAGTACACACCAGCAGGAGAAGGACATGTGGCAGATAGTACAAAAGGTGAACGGCTACACTGTGCATGCTGTCGTGAACAGTGACCAGCAGGCATTACCTCGCCAACTGTCAGACGTCACATCAGACAGCAGAGATAGCCTGAACACTGTAGCAAGTACGACGATACTACGCACCACCAGAAATCCGCCACGTGTCCAGCTACAACAACGACCACACTGTAGCGTGACGTCATCAACAGTAACCTGCCCTTTCCCGCCATTTTCAGAAGGACTATGGACTTGGGCCTCGGTTGGGCCCAGATCAATGGTGTCACCCGTGGGCCTCTCCACGCAGCCCACCTCGGTGCTTATAAATAGGATTAGATGCAATCCTTGTAGATTCATTCAGAAACAACGATAACCACTATATGCACTCATTGTAATCTCTCTTGTTATTAATAACATTCCGGTGTACTTACAGTGGACGTAGGTCATTAACGACCGAACCACTTAAACTTTGTGTTCTCACACACTTCATACACACACTCACCTGTACTAACACTCACACGGGTTACCATCACGGTTTGGGTAAAGGATTAACTTGGTAGTTACGTAAGTATAAACCCCCGGTGCTCAGTCCTAATCTCCGGTATACTTATTGTTTCTTCACACTATATAAATGTTCAAACTCTTTGAACAGTGATTTATGGCATATTTGTAATTACACTATATTATTAGGGTCTTTTGTTTAAGTCTTTTGTTTAACATTATTATACTAGATGGTTTCCACTGCCATACGCCCCATACCCATTCCTCATCTCCTTTCTTTATTTGGTTTCCTTACCACCGCCATACCCATTCCTCCCTTTACCACCGCATGGCGGTGGTTGTTGGTGGTGTGATTGCCGCTAAAAAATCCTAAATTTTGTAAACCCTAATTGTAATCAAACTTCGATCGGCTGGACGACGCCGGTGGTTGTCTCTGGCCGCCTTTGGTGGCTTCTGTGTTGTGGGGTTTAGAGATGTTCTGGCCGTGTCTATAACCGCCTTTGTCTGGTAGATCTGACTGATTTGAACAGTGTTATATGGCATATTTGTAAACTTGATTTCTATTGCATGAATCTTTTGCTGGGTTTTTTTTGTTGAGGATATGAATCTTTTCCTGGGTTTTTTGTTGAGGATTCTTTCTTTAACAAATTTGTAAGTGGCTTAGCAATACCCCCAAATGATTGTATAAACCTCTTATAATATCCTGCTAACCCCAAAAATCCTCTCAGTTGTTTAATGGTGGTAGGACTTGGCCATTCTTTTATTGCTAAAATCTTTGATGGGCCAGTAGCTACTCATTCTTTATTAATAATATGGCCTAAGTACTCAACTTTTGGCCCTGCAAAAGAGCATTTGGACCTCTTTGCAACTAATGAATTTTGTCTTAACAACTTCTATACCAATTCCAAATCCCTAACATGTTGATCTAAGGTGGCACTATAGACCAAAATGTCATCAAAAAAACACCAGAACACACTTCCTCAACAAGGGCGTGAAAGTAGTGTTCATTAAGGCCTGGAAAGTGGCAGGGGCATTGGTCAACCCAAAAGGTAAAACCGTGAATTCATAATGCCCCTAGTGTGTTCTAAAAGTAGTCTTAAACACATCACCAGGGTGCATTCTAATCTGGTGGTATCCAAATCTTAAGTCCAGCTTTGAAAAGACTGAACTGCCCCCTAATTCATCCAACAACTCATCAATCAGTGGAATAGGAAAACTGTTTTTAATTGTGGCCTCATTTAACTTCCTATAATCCACACACATTCTAAAAGTGCCATTCTTCTTTTTAACCAATACCACGGGGGCTGCAAATGAACTTACACTCTCCCTTATTACCCCTGAATCTACTAATTCCTGAGTCATTTCCTCAATCACATTTTTCTGAGTAGTAGGGTACCTATAAGGTTTAAGGGTTATTGGAGAAGTACCTTCTTTGAGGACAATCTTGTGATCACAATTCCTGGTAGGTGGTAATGATGTTGGAATAGCAAAGACATCTTGATACTTGTTCAACAACTCTTCCACTGTGGAGCACTTATCTTGAACAACCACCTGAGGATTATGCTGGCATAAGTGTTCTTTTCCCACATGCAGGCTGAACAAATGGACTTGTGCCAGTTGATCTTTAGTGCTTAACAATTCTTGCATCTTTTCAGTAGTACAAAGAGTGATAGCCTTAGTTCTTTCTCCCTTTAACTCAATGTTCTGACCATTAACTTGGAATTTCATTGTTAACTCTTTGAAATTCCATGTTATATCATTCAAATTATGTAGCCATTGAATTCCTAATTCCATGTCATAGTTTGACAATGGAATCAGAAACACATCAGCAGTGAACTTGTTACCCTACATGGACCATTGTAAATTCTCTATCATCATTGTACACTTCATTTGATCTCCATCTGCAACAATAATATCCATAGACCTGATTGTTTTAATGGGTAAGCCCAACTTCAGTGCAAGTGTAATGTCTAGGAAATTGTGTGTTGATCTTGAATCAGTCGGGATTTGCAGAATTTTTGTACCAATGGATCCCCTAATTCTCATTGTGGAGAAAGAAGGAAGACCCATAATAGCATTTAAAGATATCTGAGGTTCTTGCACTACTATTTCCTCCTCTCTTTCATACCCCAATTCTTGATTTTCATCATTTTCTTCATCAATTATTTCCAAAGAGAACAGTTGTTTATTCTTACATTGATGAGTTGGTGTAAACTTTTCCTTACACCCAAAACACTCACCCTTTGCTCTCTTTTCAGCAATTTCTTTTGGGCTCGACCATCTTGTAGAACTTACAGGTTTAGGTTTGAAATTTGGTGAAGGTAGTAAAGGTAAGTTTGATGAGGTAGGTTTTGTCATAGGTTTCGTGTTAAATGGTTGTGTTCTTTGGTAAGAAGTAGTGGTGTCTCTGTTATATTTGGAATGAGACATAGACTGAATGGATTTATTGGCATCACCTTGCATTCTTGCAAGCATGTATGCTTCAGGGATGTTTCTTGGTCTTAAAACTCTCACAGGGTACCCAATATCAGGATTAGCAGTCCTTAAGAACAGACTGACAGTATATTCATCGGGGATGTTAACCTTAGTTAACCCCAAATCAAATTCTCTACACAAGTCTTCTAATGACCCAGTCTGCCTGATTGCAGCCAAGTCCCCCATTGCATCTTGAATCAAAACATCTGCAAATCTTGTGGAAATGAAATTCTTGTATTCATGCCATGGCATCCCATCAATTGATCCATTTCTGGATTTGACAAATGATTGATGCCAAAGAAGAGCAACATCCTCCAAATGAACAACTGCATACTTAACTTTCAATCTATTAGGAGTCTCATCCATAGCAAAGTAGTGTTCTGTTCTACACAGCCACCCTTCAACATTTGTTCCATTGAATTTGGGAAAATCCAACTTAGTCAATCTTTGACTGTTTTGATAAGATGATTGTTCTTCATCACCTCCACTGCCAAAACTTGTTCTGAATTGGGTAACAGAATGACCATCTGCATTTGGTGTTTTAATAGCTTCAAGAGTTCAGACATTTGTGACCTCATTTCATTCACGGCTTCAGTGGTTTTCACTGATTCAGTCATGTTTTGGCCAGTAACCTTCTCAAGTCGGGCTAAAGTGGAATCAAGTTCTTGAATATTTTGTTCCATTGATTGGCTTCGAGTTGACATCAGAATAAGCAAAAAAACAGAGTATGAAAGAAAAGAAAGAATTAAAATGGCTCAAATGGGTAATTGAAACGAAGGAATGGTGTAATAGGCTCAAGATTGTGTAAAAAATGAAGTATTATGTTTTTCAGGCTCAAAAAATGGTTAAAATGGTGGATTGTGGTGGTGATGATGACGGAATATGGTGGTTAGTGGTGGTGGTTTGCGACGGTTATGGTGGTTGAGTTAGTTGGAACGGTTATTATCAACAGCTGTCCAAGGAAGGAGCAGCTTTGATACCACTTGATAGGAAGAAAGAAACTATAAGAGAAGAATTATCCACATCAAGCTGAATCTTATTGATCATTAGGCTAGTTATTTATACAATGAGAGTTCCCGCCTAAACTAACAGCTTCTAACTAACATACAAACTATCTGACTTTGACACTTTAACCCCCTGAACTATTTGTTGGATCAGTATATTGCTCTTTTATATGAACTTGCTAGTGAACACTTAAGTGTTTAGCAAGTTCTTGATCAGTGATAGCACAGCGGAATGTTATAAGTTTAAAGCTACACTTATCAATAGGAGTTATTACTCCCCCTGGATTCAAGAACTAATAAATGATAAGTATTTATTGAGAATCTAAGTATTGAATGAGAATGAAACACTTCGACAGATTCTCAATAAACATGAAATGGAAATAACAATAATAAGTGTTGAAGGATTTCTGTATTAAAATCAATATCTAAAACAGAGGGATGAACCCTTCTATTTATAGACTTTACAAATACATGAACCTTGCCAAAAGCAAGTTCAGAAACAAGTTGCAACAAGTTGCAGTCTTGGAACTTGTACATAAAGTAAAAAGAAATATTAAAGTAATAAACTACTGATACAATAAGGCGGTGGAAAAGATCTTCATGTAAGTACTGATGAATGACAAACTACTGATGAGTAGTTTGTCTTCAGTAGTTCTTCAGTAGAAGTGTCTGGTTTGAACTTCAGAACTTCTGATGACTTTTCTTCTTCAGCACTTCTGAATCTCTTCTTCAGCAGTTTGATCCTTCTTCTTCAGCAGTTCTATACTTAGAATATTTTGACAGAAGTGAATTAGACTAAGGTTTGCAAAAGTGGTTTCACCAATCCTTTTTGTCCTAACAATCTCCCCCTGGATTGATGAAGCCAAAACCTTACTAATTCCTTATTGTTCTTTTCTGTCCTTCACAATTTTCCATATTCCTTTGAACATGGAATTCTTGAACTGGTTCAGCTGTTCATCAGTAAGAGACCCTTTCTGTGGTTCTAAGTGTTGGATTGTAAGCAGGTTTTTGGTTGATAGTTTCTTCAGATCATTCATCGACCTATAGGCCCTGCTTGTCTGATCTCTTCTTGTCACAAGTACTGAGTTTCTATCAGTAAAGGACCATCTGATGATTGGTTCTTTAGACTTGTCAAAGTCTAAAGTGTAGGGAACCATGGTGGTACCCTGGGTTTCTCCTGAGTGTTGGATGTTTTCAACTTCAGTGACTCTCAGGTGGGATTCACTTTCTTGTTCTTGTTGCATCACATTAGGTATCTGAAATGTTGGCAAATGATGTTCAGTTACTACCTTAGTGTGCAGTTTGTCTGTGATGGTCTTCTGGATTTGATATGCAAAGGTGGAAGGATCCCTGAATTGTGTGATCAGAGGCTTTTCTTCTATATCAAAATCAGAATGGACTACTGTACTACCTTCTAGTAGTACCATTCTGAAATCAGTCTTCACATTCTCCTCTGATTTCTTTCTTTGAGTAGCTGGTCTTCTTTGAACACCAGAAGTTCTAACTACTGAAGTTGAAACTTCAGCAGTTTGAAACTTCTCTGGATTTGCAGCCCTTGCAGCCTTATATTTTCTATATGTGTCCACTAATCTTTCTTCTTTCCATTTGGACACTGAGGCTTTTGAACCATAACCATTAGCTACTAGTTCTTCTATCATCTGGGCTCTCTTGGCTTTTGTGTCTTTACTTGTTGCAAGTTTGTCTGCAATAAGTTGAGCTCTTCTTGTCAGCTCTTCTATAGAGAGTCTCTTCAATGTGTGGGCTTTGATTTTGCTGTTCTTTGTAATGTAAGACATCATTTGATGTCTTTTATCTTCCTCAGCAATCTGGTCTAGGCTAGCCTGCCTTTGGAGTTCAGCTTCATAAGCCTGAAGCTTTTCTTCATGGCTTAGATCCAAGTCATCCCTTTCTTCCAGTGTTTTCCAGATCTGATCTTCTCTGGCCTTCTTTTGGGCTGCCACTAAACTCTTCTCAAGTAGTTCTGCTGATTGAGAGATTGGAGAAGGGTTTAGCACAGTCATTGTGGTAACTGTTGTAATAGGCCTAGTAGGAACAGAAGTTGGTTGAATAGGAGCAGTTGATCTGGAAGGGTCAGCAGTTTGAGTCTTGGAAGTGTTAACCTTTGATGGGTTGACAACAACTGAAGGTTTGTCAACTACTGAAGGATTGTCTTCAGTACTTTCTGATTCTTCATCAGAAGTTTGGCCATCAGAGGTTTCTTCATTGTGCCCTTGGGATTCATCAGTCTTTTCAGCATCTTCTACTTCTTGAATAGAGACACCAAATTGTTGGGCCAGTTTTTCTTTTCTGGCTTGATCTTTTTGATCTCTTGCTAGGATAGCCACTCTTGCCTTTCTTCTGGCTTCAAGTGTATCCATAGGTACCTTGATTTTCTCCCCCTTTTTGGCTTCATCAGCTTTTGAAGTTGAAGCTTGGGAGAACTGACCTGTAAGATGAGCAAGCTGTTTGCTGTTGTAGTCAATCTTGTTGGACAGATCATTCATCTTAGTCTGTATCACTCCAAATTGGTTCTTCATGGACATCTCCAAGTTAGCTGTGTATGTTTGGAAGTGATTCTTGATGAGGGTGCTCATCATGTGGTATAAGGGACCATCTGGGCTGCATAGCTGGTTCATGTCTATGCTTGTTTGCCCAGGGAATTGGGTAGGCATTTGTAGTGAGGGGTGTGTTTTTGGTTGATCTTCTTGTTGTACAGAAGATGCCACTCTAGGGGAATCATGGATTGAGTGGGCTTTAACCTGAGCTGGTGTGACTAGCTTCTTGAGCTTAGATACACCAGGTGCAGGACCTTCACTGGTAGCCGTCAATTCAGTAGTTTGGTGTTTTGAAACATCATCCAAGTCAATGGAATCATCTGAATCCCTGATTACATCCTCAATGAGGACTGTATCAGTTACATCATGAGCTGAGCCTAACTCAGTTGTCTCATGTACCTCTTTTTCTTGGTTTAGAGGATTTCCTACCTCATGCATTAAGCCTTCATCAGTAGTTGCCACAGTTGAGGTCTTAGCTATGTTACTTCTATCCTCAGGTCCACCAATGGGTGGTAAATGAGTAGTAGCAGCCTCAAAAGTACCAAAAGTTTCTAAGTTTGGGCTTAGAGACTCTGGTTCATCCTCATCTCTTTGGTTAGGGCTTTGAGTGTCCACATCCATGTCAATTTCTGAGGCTATGTCCCCTGTTTTATGTGGTTGATGGGGACTGACATGTGTAGATGGGACTTTCTCTTTTAGCCCAGAGAGAAGTTTGGCTATTTCAATATCTGGTTCAGAAATTTGGGGTGCTAGTTCAGTAGTTTGGGCAGTGGGTTCAGCAGTTTCAAAAGAAGAATCAATGGGAATAGTTTTCTTAAGTCTTTTTCTTTTGAAAAGGATTGTGATTGGTGCTCTTGGTGGGGTTCGAGATGGATGAGACTGAGAGGATGTTTCAGTCACATCTTTAAGAAGTGCAGATTGCACAATAGTTTGTTCAGGCATCTCAACCTCCTGAACAGCTTTTCTTTTAGGTTTGGTGGGTTTTTGTTTTTGTACCTTGGGTTTCTTGGCCTTTGGTGGAGTAGGTTTGGAAGATGAGGGTTCCATGGGGACTGGTTCTGGTTCCCCTTGGTCATCTTCTGGCCAGGCAGCCTGTTTGTTGTGCCTTGAGTATGCTTGTGAGGTTAAGGGTTTTAAAATTTCAGTTTTACCCACAAGCACCTCATCACCCAATTCTTTTATTATGCATTGCATAATGAACCTTGGATATAACAAAAACTTTTTCTTAGTGTTATTGTGATGTAACACCAACTCATTAAAGAAAAGTTTTGATGCCCTGAAATTTGTTTCATTCACAATGGAATGAAAAATTGGTTGAAAGGTTGAGGGCATCTGGTCATAAGACCCTGTTTTAGGACTCAAGCACATAATTATATAATGAAACAAAAGTTTATATTTTGGTTCAAAATACTTTTTAAAGATGGTAGCTTGGGAGAGAGTACCTTGATAACCACACTCAGTCATGGTTAGGTGGATTGCAGAGTTGTCAAACTTTTCAGGGGCATTCACATCATTCAACCCCAGTCTGTTTGCAAGTATGGCCGGTGTGATGGCCATTTGTCTCCCTTTAATTGCTGAGTTGAGAGAGACAACTTCATCATCCACCATCACTGTCTCAGCATTAGCCCAGAACTCATTGAGAGTTTCAGGATGTATTGGTGGGTCTATTGTGAGAGCGGTGAAATATTGGGATTTGATGACGAGATCAATGATCTCATCGTATCGGGACCAGCCTTCTTGTTTTTCTAAGTAGGCTCTGAGATTGTGTCCCTGTTTAAGAACTAAAGCCATGTGGTTTTGTGTGTTTGGAAATCGAACAGTGTTTTTGTTGCAGGTTCAGGGGTTTGAGAGCTTTCTTGAGAGAGAAGGAGGGAATTTTTGTTTTTTAATGGATAAGTGTTGAAAAAAGATATTTATCAGAAGTTTTTAACCGCTTGGAACTTCTTTATTAGAAGTTTTAAACCGCCTAGGTTAAAAACCTCTTTATCAGAAGTTTTTAAACCGACTAGGTCAAACTTCTGATGTGGGAAAAGTCTGATTTGCCCTTTTTGACTAAACTGCTGATGAATAATTATTTTCATCAGTAGTTCCCACTTTCTCTTCAGCAGTTTTGAACAGCTGATGAGAACTACTTATAAATACTTTATTCATAACTTCTGAAGGTTGTTTTATCAGAAGTTAATCACTTTTCAGAAAATATCCCCATACTGATGTTTTTGTTTATCAGTAGTTTCTCTCTTTTCAGAAGTTTTTCAATTTTTGAAAACAGATGTAAGTGAAAAATAAAAAAAAATTTGTGCAGAAAAATAAAGAGACATACTTACAAATTTAGCATCCCTAGCATGGATACTAACTTCTGAAATGTTGATGTGTCAAGGGGTTTAGTGAATATGTCAGCTATTTGATTAGCTGTTGCTACATGTTTCACTTCAATCTTGCCTTTTTCATAGCAATCTCTTATGAAATGATACCTGATTTCAATGTGTTTAGTTTTTGAAAACTGAACAGGATTTTGAATGATGCTAATGGCAGATTTACTATCTACAAGCAATGGTGTCTTGGTCTCTTTGATTCCATAATCAAGAAGTTGATATTGGAGCCATTGTATCTGTGATGTACAACTTGCAGCTGCAATGTATTCAGCTTCAGCAGTTGAAGTTGCAACAAATGTTTGTTTCTTTGATTGCCAGGACACTAGACAGTTTCCCAAAAATTGACAACCACCAGATGTTGATTTTCTTGACATTTTACACCCTGCATAGTCACTATCTGAAAAAGCTAATAACTTGGTATTGCTTGAAGCAAGATACCAAATTCCAAGTGTGGGAGTTCCTTTCAGATATCTGAAGATTCTTTTGACTGCAATAAGGTGTGACTCCCTAGGAACTGATTGATATCTAGCACAGACACATGTTGAAAACATAATATCTGGTCTAGAAGCAGTTAGATATAAAAGGGAACCTATCATACATCTATACATGGTTTGATCAACCTGTTTTCCTTGATCATCTGGTTCAACTTGTGTGGTTGGTGTCATGGGAGTGGAACATGATTTACAGTCTTGTAAAGAAAATTTGTTTAATAATTCTTTAACATATTTTGATTGATGTATAAAAGTTCCATTTGTTTGTTGTTTTATCTGCAGTCCCAGAAAGTACTGCAGTTCTCCCATTGTACTCATCTCAAATTTTGATTGCATGAGTTTCTTAAATTCATCACACAATTTTGTGTCTGTTGAACCAAAAATGATATCATCAACATATATTTGAACAAGTAAGACATGATTTCCAACATGTTTTATGAAAAGAGTTTTATCAATGGCACCTCTTATGAAGTTATTTTTGAGTAAAAAGGTTGAAAGTGTATCATACCAGGCTCTTGGAGCCTGTTTGAGCCCATAAAGAGCTTTGTCTAGTTTGTACATCCACTCGGGATGAGAAGGATCCTCAAACCCAGGTGGCTGACAAACATACACTTCCTCTTTTATCTTTCCATACAAAAATGCACTCTTGACATCCATTTGATAAACTTTTATTTTGTTGGAAATGGCATAGGCTAGAAATAACCTGATGGCTTCAAGCCTTGCAACTGGAGCAAAGGTTTCATCATAGTCAATTCCTTCTTCTTGAGAGTAACCTTGTACTACCAGTCTTGCCTTGTTCTTTATTATAATACCAGGTTCATCTTGTTTGTTCCTGAAAACCCATCTTGTGCCAATTGGTTGCTTGTTTGGTGGTAGGGGACAGATTTCCCATACCTGTTGCTTGTTGAATTGAAGCAATTTATCTTGCATTGCCTGCACCCAATTGTTGTCTTTGAGGGCTTCCTGGTACTTCTTTGGTTCCAACTGTGAAATAAATGCTGAGAATAGACAAAAGTTGGAAAGTTGGTTTCTTGTAAGAACACCTGATGCAATATCACCCATGATTTGATCAAGTGGATGGTCTTTGTGTTCGATCAGTTGTTGTAAACCACTGACAGGTGTTGGTGGCTCATGTTCTTCAAACAAACTACTGAGGTCTATTATATTTGGTTCAGCAGTTTCAGTGTCTTCAGTAGTTGCAGGTGCTGAAGCAGATGTTTGAGTTTGTCCTTCAGTATTTGTTGAATCAGAAGTTTGTGAAACTTCTGATGGTTTTGAAGTTGACTTAATGACTGTTTGAGGAGTCCATGGTGTTGGATCCTCATCATCAAACCTTTGATCACCATAATAAGTAGGTTTGGATGAAGTGACAGTCTTTTTAGGCCCAAAATGGAAGCTGTCAAGGTCAAAAAGTTCAGCAGGATGTGCTGGAATGAGAGTGTGTTTTGACTCATTGAACTTGACATTCACTGTTTCTTCTACTATCCTGGTTCTTGAGTTAAAAACCTTGTAGGCTTTTCTATTTGCAGAATAACCAAGAAAGTAACCTGAGTCAACTTTGGCAGCAAACTTTGAAATAGATTCCTTGATGTTCAAGATGAAACATTGACACCCAAAAGCCCTGAAAAAGGAGATAAGGGGCTTCATGCCATGAAGAACTTCATAGGCAGTCTTTGAATGTCTCTTGACAATAAGAACTCTATTTTGAACATAACATGATGTGTTAACTGCTTCTGCCCAAAAGTATAAAGGTAGGCCAGAATCAGCTAACATTGTTCTTGCTCCTTCTGTTAAAGTTCTGTTCTTCCTTTCTACCACACCATTTTGTTCAGGAGTTCTGGCAACACTGAATTGTCTAATAATCCCTTTAGACAAACAGAATTCATCCAGAGTTTTGTTCCTGAACTCTGTCCCATTATCACTTCTAATGGTTTTGACAGGTAGAGAGTATTGCTTCTCTACTTGTAGAATGAAGAACTTGATGATTTCAGCAGCCTCATCCTTGGAAAATAAGAAGAATACCCATGAAAATCTTGAGTAGTCATCAATGATGACTAAGCAGTACTTCTTTTTACCAAGGCTCATGATTTTTACAGGCCCAAATAAGTCCATATGGAGTAGTTGAAGACATGCAGTTGTTTTTTGTTCTTCAATAGACTTATAGGAGGACTTATGTTGTTTTCCCTTTAAACAGGATACACAGTGTTCTTGACACTGGTATACTTTTAAGGGTAGACCTCTGACCAAGCCCATTTTTGTGACTTTATTTATGGTTTTAAAGTTCACATGGCCAAGTCTCCTGTGCCAGAGATCAGTTTCTGAAGTTGATGCCCTTGAGAAGAAACAGGCAGTGTTGTTCAGTACTTTGTCTTTTTCAATGTCCACTGCATAGACATTGCCACATCTTTTGGCTATTAACAAAGTGTGATCTTCAATGATCTTCTCTATCAACTTCTGGCCTTCTGGTGATATGATCTTGCATGCTGTCTTTGTGAAAAAGGAAGAATAACCTTTATCACACATTTGTGACACACTCAGCAAGTTGTACTCAAGGTTTTCAACCAGATTGACCTTGTCAAACTGTATTTTGCCAGAGGAGACATTGCCATGTCCTAGCACATATCCCTTAGCATTGTTCCCAAAGGATACAGATCCATCTCTTTGACTGATAAAATTGTTTATCAGGTATCTGCATCCTGTCATGTGCATTGAGCCTCCACTGTCTACATACCAAATGCTATTTAAGCCTCTGAAAACTCTCTGCACAAGATAGCAAATTAGTTAGATTTAGGAACCCAAGCCAGTTTGGCTTTGGGTTTGCTCTTGAGAACATTTACAGTTTGTTCTTGACCAAGTTGAGAAATCCATGTCTTTTTGGTAATGGATTTTGCATTAAGAACAATGGTGGTATCCTTTTGAGGACCACCATCAACTTTGGTCATCAGTAGTTGTACCAAGTTCATAAGATCTTTAATCTCAGCAGTTTGTGAAACTGCTGATGATTCAGGTCTAACTACTGAAAGAGAATTTTGAGAAAAAGACTTTTGTTGAGATTTTGTCTTTTTCTGAGAAAAGGTTTTTGCTGGTTGTTGTTTCTTGGGAGAAAAAGTTTTTACATAATCATTTTTAATTTGTTTTCCCACAACCAGTTGCTGATTTTTCTTGTTGAACTGAATACCTTTTCTATATCTGCAAAATTCTGTTTTGTGGTTGAACAGACCACAAATTTCACATTCTTTTGTCTTTTCTTTCAAGGACAAGTTTCTGACAGTTTTGATTGGTTTTAGGTCATCAGTAGTTTTCAGGTTCTCAACTCCTGATGTAGTTGAAACTACTGATGGCTTAAAGTCAGATTTAATCAGTACTTCTGAAGAACTTTCTTTGTGTGTTTTTAGAAAGTTTTCATGGAAAGATGTGCATTCTTCCTCTTCAGAAGTTTCACCTGAAACAATTTTTCTCCCATCTTCAGTAGTTCTGGGAGAGAAATCTGTTGGTGTTTCAGTGTGATTGTACCCTATGCCAAACCTAACATTTGAAGCACTTTGTTTGTTTAGCAATAATTGGTACCCCTTACAAGATTCCACCCATTTTTCACATGTGACCTTGGTGTCAGCAAGCTCTTGTCTGACATTTCCTAGGTCATTTATCATGATTTTAATTTGTGCTTGGGTTTCAATAGCAGTGTTAGTTAATTTAGAAACTTCTTTTGTTTTTGCAGAAAGTTTTCTTTTTAAATCACATTTCATCTGAGTGAATTTTCTCTCAGAGTCATTTGCTTTTCCTTGTAAGTGCACATTTGTCTCTCTTATGAGAGCAAAAGATTCTTTGCATGAATTTGAACATAGTTTTGTCAAAGATTCTTTTGATACCTGTGACAAGGCAGATTTTGAGGAGCATCCCTCAAATGCCATTAAGGCAAAGTTCTTTCTGCCATTGTCAGGCTCTCCCAGTTGATGTCAAACATTTTGTTGTCTGCATCAGGATTGCACTCTGTGGTGTCAAAAGGAAGACTGCTCCAGTCAACATACCCTGAAGTAAATAAACTTTGTTGAGAGGGTTGTTGTTGCTGTGGAGGTTGTTGAGCAGTTGGAAAGGGAGGGATTGATTGTTGGCTCTGCATCTGTTGAGCAGGCATCTGTACATATTGTACTTGTGGCACATATTGGTGTTGTGGAGCTTGTGCCTGTACAAAATGTGCACTCCCCTGTGTTCCATTATTCCTGTTATAATTGGGGTTAAAATTGTTCCCAGACTGAGATTGGTTAAAGCCAGAGCTTCTACACTCTCTAGCAAAGTGTCCCAACTTTTGACACTTGTGACATCTAAGTTTAGATTTGTCAAAACCAATTTTTGTAGAACTGTTAAGTCCTGGAAACTTCCTTCCTGACCTTTTGTAAAATTTATTTGTTTTTAAACTTAACATGGCCAGTTGGTGCAAAATATCCATTTCTTCTAGGTCATCACTGCTGAAACTATTTAAATCATCTATGATAAAACACATGTTATCAGCAGTTTGACCAAAGTCATTATTGTCATAACCTAGGAATGATCTTTCAGATGAGATCCCAGCAGTTATGTCAATGTGGTCAAAAGATCCAAAACTATTTGAACAAGTTGGTGAGTCTTGTCCCAATAGTGCTGTACTACCTGGTAGATAGTCATCAGCAGTTTTGCCAGAACTTTGTAACTTTTTCTTTTGATCAATTTCTCTCTCAAAAGTAAGTAATCTCCCATGAAGTTTTGTAAGAGTGAGGGAGCTAAAGTCTGGTGAAGATCTTAAGACTATAGAGTATGTTTCCCATTTATCAGGTAAAGACCTTAAAAATCTATGAAGCATAGATACAGTTGTGTAGGTCTGACCATTTAGTTTTAGCTCAGATATTAATGAGGAAAATCTTTCAAATTGCTGTGTTAAAGTTTCCCCATTAATGTGAGCAAAAGTTTCATATTGTTGAGCCAAGATTTCTCTGGTGTTGGCAATCACCTCTTCAGTTCCTCCAAACTGTTCTTTTAGGCAGTCCCAAAGCTCTTTGGCACTATCACAATGTAATAGGCCAGAGTAGATTTCATTTGGGAGTGCCATTGCCAACATAGAGAAAGCTTTTGCATCAAGCTCAAGTTTTAGGAAATCATCATCAGTATAGTCTTTTGGTTCTTTTGGAATCTCTTCTTTAGTTTCAAGATTTATATTTACTGGTTTATGAGGACCATATATCACAGATCTCCAACAACCTGTGTTGGTCTGTGATAAGGTATGTGCCATTCTCTTTTGCCAGATGTTATATTCATTTTTTACTAGCATGGCAGGTTTAGTGGCAGAACCAGTATTATGAGGATCCATTTTAAAGAGTATTGATTTGTCAAATATCTCTTAAAGTGATGGATGTTGATAAAAGTGAGCTTATAATCCTTTATTGAATATCAATAAGAGCCTGTGTCTGATTCTCAATGTGTTAGATTGATATGTGATCAGATAAACCAGTGCTCTGATACCAATTGTTGGATCAGTATATTGCTCTTTTATATGAACTTGCTAGTGAACACTTAAGTGTTTAGCAAGTTCTTGATCAGTGATAGCACAGCGGAATGTTATAAGTTTAAAGCTACACTTATCAACAGGAGTTATTACTCCCCCTGGATTCAAGAACTAATAAATGATAAGTATTTATTGAGAATCTAAGTATTGAATGAGAATGAAACACTTCGACAGATTCTCAATAAACATGAAATGGAAATAACAATAATAAGTGTTGAAGGATTTCTGTATTAAAATCAATATCTAAAACAGAGGGATGAACCCTTATATTTATAGACTTTACAAATACATGAACCTTGCCAAAAGCAAGTTCAGAAACAAGTTGCAGTCTTGGAACTTGTACATAAAGTAAAAAGAAATATTAAAGTAATAAACTACTGATACAATAAGGCGGTGGAAAAGATCTTCATGTAAGTACTGATGAATGACAAACTACTGATGAGTAGTTTGTCTTCAGTAATTCTTCAGTAGAAGTGTCTGGTTTGAACTTCAGAACTTCTGATGACTTTTCTTCTTCAGCACTTCTGAATCTCTTCTTCAGCAGTTTGATCCTTCTTCTTCAGCAGTTCTATATTTAGAATATTTTGACAGAAGTGAATTAGACTAAGGTTTGAAAAAGTGGTTTCACCAATCCTTTTTGTCCTAACACTATTACAAATGATCGTTAACCGGCTAATAACATTTTCTATTGTAACACAACTTCATAAGGGCGCTCAGTAGTGACTTAAACAAATCTGGTCTCTATTTCAACAACTTCATAAACTATTCCATTGACCTTTTGCCAAGAAAGTTGCTTTTGTTATAAACTATAATTCAAGATTAGGTTTCTTCAATATTACCTAAACAACAATATGTCTTTTTTCTACTATACGGGCGAATGGAATTATCTGTAAAGAAGACAAGCGAAGTCACAATGTAGACCCTTATCTTTTGATACGAGTTCATTTGAGAAAGTCAACCCAGACATCAATCCTCTCTTCTTTAGCCCAAAAAATTAAGCAAAAGCTGAAAAGAGATGCGCTCACACATATAAGTCAAATATGATATATACAAAGTCCTGTTCCATACACGACTTCAATGTCTTATATAAGACCAAAAATACCTAAAAGAACATTCAAGCTCATACCATAAACGTAACTCGTGTATGAATTTAAAAATTTACCTTAGAAATAAGTGGGGGGTTGTTTGGCATAATAAGTTCGTACTTCTTCTTAATGACTTCCTCCTAAGAAAGGAAAATGTAATAAAAAATAGTAGTTACTATATATGTGATACACTATTGCAGAATGATAGTAGTCATTTGTGACATTATGAAAAAGAAAAAAAAGGATATGACATATAGACAAATCCATGAGCTTACCTCCTGTCGTGGTGAAGCCATAGATTTCTCATTCATTCTTCTAGATACTACAAGTGTACACAAGCTGCAATAAGAATAATCTTATCAATGAATTATTAGGCACATGCTATCATTTACTAATCAAACTACAAAATGCTCAATGTACATATCTTAATTTAAATCAAAGAGGAAAGAAGAAAGAGTTATAGAAAGACTAAACATGAATACTCTTCGAGAAAACCCAATTGATCTTCATACATAATCAAACAAAAAAAGGATAAATTTTATAAAGATGCTTCATAAAACTACCAATCTCATACCCTTGGTAGATAAAAATCTCAAATGTTACCTTTATAATCATAGAACAAACATCAACCAAATAAAAGGTTGGATGAGGACTTACCTAGAACATAATGAACACAACACCCTACTGATGAAAACCCCCCATCGTTCAACCCCAAACAACAACAAACGCTAAAGTCTTCATTCTATTCAATAACCTCATCATCTTTCCAACATCCTCAACCACAAAGGTATCACCAAAATACCACTTTCTCCGGTCTACAGTTGACTTATCTGTTTAAAACTCAGTGGATGTCTAGGGTTGCCATCTCCGATCGGTGTCCGAAAAAAGTAGATGTCTCTCTGTATCTCTAAGTTTTTAAGTTTAGGGGAAAAACAATCGCAAAATGGTAAAATTGATGGCGATGGTCGTAACGGGATGCGTAACAGAAAGTGGTAATTGATGGATGAAGTGAATACCCTTGCCGACTTCTTAAAATGTCGGGTGTTGTGACGGGGCTGGAAATTCAAAGGACGCATTGAAGGGCAACCGCTTCATCTTCAAACAAAGGGTATCGTTTCCTTCCCATAAACACAATTAAAACAACTTTTAAAGACAATTCAATGGATAATCTTATTGTTATAGTCATGAGGGTAGGATTGGAATAGGATTTTAAGATGTGAGTGAGATAATGATGGTAAAGTTACAATTATACCCTCCAAAGTGTCTTAATTGTCACCAACATCCCTATAATATCCTTATCAAATAAGCTTTATTTACTTATACTTGTTGCTTTAAAAATTGTACCCATGTCAAAATTCCAATATGGTACATCACTTATCCTTAATAAAATAATATAGATTATGTCGGCTTTTTTTTTTTTTTATAAATGTGCTTTTAATGAAACACAATTACCATATTATTTAGAGCTAGGCTTGAAAAATATCTTAGCCAATGTAGAAAGTTTCTTAATCTATACTATACATAATGTGTTTTATCGAGGTACTTTAAAATACCTAAAAGTTAAAGAACTTGTTTTTTTCTTGGGAAAATGGATTTTAATATTCCCAACTATCGCCTATTGGCGGATAATACTTCCAACTATCACTTTGGCCATTAGCACTTCCAACTTGCAACTTATTTTCTTCCATCACCCCCAAACTAACGGAGGTCTAACCTGGTTAGTCTCCGTGGTCAAAATGTAAAAAACTAAACTTAAGGGACAATTTATGTGGCAAAAATGTGAAAACCTAAAGTTAAGGGACTTTTTTGAAACTTATTATTATTATTATTATCATTATTATTATTATTAGAGAAAATTGTTTGAATAGTCCCTGTGGTTTGCTCAGATTTCATCTTTATTCCTCAACTTTTAAAAATTACATATGTAGTCCTCAACTTTTGGTGTTTCTTAACTCGGATAGTCCCTGGAGTTAACGGATGTTAGATTATCCAGTTAAGTGGGTCTGAAATTACTAAACTACCATTATTATAAAAAAATATATAATTAAGAATAGTTAAAAATTATGTGGGCCCCACCCACTTCTTCATCTACACTTCATCTTCCTCACTCATCACCTCTAAAAAACACCAACACCTCCCCAAATCACCACCACCACCAACACCTCCCCAAACCACCACCACCACTACCAACCCCACCACCATCAACGTACACCACCACCCCGACAACAGCACGACCTGCCACCACCAACACCCCAGCCTTGAACCTCTGACGAAGATCTGTTTATGGTTTTACAAATCTAGTTCCGTCAACATCACCACCGCAACCACCTCTCCTATCAAAACTAACCACCAATCCACCACCGAACCTGTACCTGCCACGAATTATAGACCGCTCCACAGTGAAAGACCTCTCTGTATACTCCCAGTCACCACCGACAAAAAAACCCACAAACGATGAAACAGACCACCTTAGTCAAAGACCCCTCCCATTCAACCAAACCACCATAAACCCTTCTAGAAACATCCAAAGATTAAATTTTTAAAGTAAATGCAGCAGATGAAAACATGTTTCCTTGGGGGGATTTCCTTTTGATTTTCGTTCATGCATTAATTAATTACAATTTCCCACCACAATCCAATAAAAAGGTAAGAGAATGACGAAGGTGAAGGACAACCGTGTGTTGTATTGGGAGTCTAGGAGAGAAAAGTAGATCCGGAAAACTTTATGATTTCTTCGTGGAAAAGGTGAGTAGACATACTACTGGATCAAGCTTAAATTTGAGTTAGATTCAGATAGGGTCTAAGTCACCATTATTATCATCCATGGCCTAATTGCCAATAACTTGGAGTTTTATGTTGGGTGGTGGTGGATGGTGGTTTAGGCAGAGAAGATGAAGTGGGTATGGTAGGTGGTGGGATGTCGGCGGCGGTGGTGGTGGTGGTGAAAGTGGAGATGGGTGGTGGTGGTTTGTGGAGGTGATGGGTTGGGGAATATGAAGTGGGTGGGTCCCACTAAGAATAGGTTGAGAAACATGATTGGCTAAGGGGTTAAGTGGGGCCTCTTTATATTTTATTAATTAATTGATTTTTTATTTTTATTAAAGTAAGGGTAGTTTAGTAATTTTACACCAACTTAACAGGATAATATAACCTCCGTTAACTCCAGGGACTATCCGAGTTAAGAAACACCAAAAGTTGAGGACTACATATGTAATTTTTAAAAGTTGAGGACTAAAGGTGAAATCTGAGCAAACCACAGGGACTATTCGAGCAATTTTCTCTTATTATTATTATTATTATTATTATTATTATTATTATAAATACTCTTCTTCTTCTTCTTCAGTTGACCAGACCCTCCCCCCCCCCCTCTTCTTCTTCTTCTTCTTCAGACCACCCTCTTCCTCTTCGTTGATGTCTTTCTCTCTCCCCTGGTTCTCTCTCTTCGATTCCCCTTTCTCTTCCCCTGCAATTGATGTATTTCAAATGGTCAATGGTATAGACGGGGATTCAGGTTGGATGTGATAAACAAACGTGGTGGTCGGAGTTGCGTGGCCGACTAGTTGCATGTCTGAAATTGAAACTCTCAGTTGTAATTGGAACTCCGTCGGCACAAACAGCGTTATCCCCGCACCACCTTCATTAGATTCGAACTCCTGCACAACTCCTGATGTAGCTAGAACTCCTGCACCACCTTCATCAGATTCGACTAGTTGCAGGTGGTTGTGGGAGTTAGGTGGGTCTTGAAGGATGGATGGGTTTTGAGGGTTTATTGCTCGAACCTGTACTTTAACTCGTTTACTCGAGCTTTTGTTCTGGGATTTGGTTTTGCCATTCTCGAAATTATATTGTGATTTACCTAGTTTTTTTTTTTTTAATGTTTTCCATTCAGGTTCTCCGTCTTTCGGCTGCAACCCAAGATTTACCAAAATTTGTGATATGCAATGTTCATGGTGTGAACCCTAAGTTTTTGGAAATAGGGGAAAGAATGGCTGCTGCAGATAAGGAGGATGGTGGGGAGCAAAAATTCTCAAAAGGAGCATATTTTTTTGGGGTAAACAAAAGCAGGATCTTAATGGATTTAAGCTCGATGTTTATGGCAATGGAGAATATGCTCATGAAGTACAAAGTGTTGCAAAAAGTTTGGATTTGAATGTTAATTTCATGTAGGGCAGAGAAGTTTTGGTTGGGGGGGGGGGGTGGATTTATAGAATTAAAATAATAATAATAATAAAAAGTTTCAAAAATGCCCCTTAAGTTTTGGTTTTTACATTTTGGCCACGAAAAGTTTTGGTTTTTACATTTTGGCCACGAAAAGTTTTGTTTTTTACATTTTGACCACGAAGACTAACCAGGTTAGACCTCCGTTAGTTTGGGAGTGATGGAAGAAAATAAGTTGAATGTTGGGAGTGCTATTGGCCAAAGTGAAAGTTTGGAGTGATATCCGCCAACAGGCGATAGTTGGGAGTATTAAAATTTATTTTCCTTTTTTTCTTTTATTGTATAAAGTACAACATTAAAATAAAAATAAATTAATCTTTCAAACACTTGTACTAAAGCCCCCATTTTTACTAAACTTTTCCATATTTAAATAATAGTTAGAGCGTTAACATTTGGTCCACCAAATATCCTTTATCAAATTACACTAAAAATCACTACTCCACCTCTAAGGGCCTGTTTGGTAGCCTCTTAATGAGGCTCTGAACCATTCAGCTCTGAATGGTTCAGCATTCAGACTGTTTGTTTCAACCTAAAAAGGCTCTGAATGGAATGATTAAAAGTTGTACCATTCAGACTTGGTGCATAGCTGAACCATTCAGCACTTAATCATTCAGAGTCTCTTAACCGTTCAGACATCTTAATGATTCAGCACTTAATCAATCAAACAGCCCCTAAATCTTCTCTCCTCTAATTAAAATAATAATATTTTTTCATACTTTTATCAGTGTTTAGGGACCCGCGTCTTGAAGACTAATGCGCTAAGTAGTGAACACAATAAGATAAGTAGGAAAGTACTTTAATTGAAAATTAAAAAGAAGTAGGCGTAAGTAGCCCATAATTGTACAGAGAAGTTAAATAAAACAAGTACGAAGTTGTGCAGCATTCCAAGATCGTGGGATTAGCATGCCATCTAGTTTTTCAAGCGCATAGGTGCCCTTTTCCAAGAGTTCTTGAATCATGTATGGCCCTTCCCAGTTAGGAGCCAACTTTCCTTGCTTTTCTACGTTAGAGGCTTCGTTGCTGCAGAAAACGTAGTCCCCGACGTTGAACCTGCACAACTTTACCCGTTGATTGTAGTAGCGCGCCAGTTGTTTCTTGTACTTGGCTTCTTTGATTGCGGCGAGTTCGCGCCGTTCTTCTAGCAAGTCAAGGTTTAGACGGAGCTCGATGTCATTAGTTCCTTTGTTCGCCATGAGGACCCATCAACGTTTGGACTTCTTTAATAAATGCGGGGGAAGGCATTCGCTCAATCGCTTGGACCTTTTGGGGTTTGCGTGGAAACCGTCTCGCGTGACAATCACTCCGAGGAATTTATCCTCCTCCTTTCTGAAGGAACATTTGCCGGGTTTTAGCTTCATGCGCACTTTGCGCAGCTGATCGAAGTTTTTCTGTATGTCCCCTGACATATGCTCCTCTTCTATGCTTTTAATAACCAAGTCATTAACGTACACTTCTAGTCATACGCCGATTTTGCTCACAAAGGTGCTGTCCATCAGGCGCTGGTATGTAGCTCCCGCATTTTTCAGGCCGAAGGAGATTTTTGTATAACAAAAAGTACCCATATCTGTGCGGAAGGTTGTCTTGTCTTCGTATTCCTTTGCCATTTGAATTTGGTTGTAGCTCTTGTATGCGTCCAAGGACCACTTGAAACGCTAAGGCACTAAAGAATCCACATTTAAATTAATCTCGGGCAAAGGATAACTGTCCTCTGAGCATGCTTTGTTCAGATCTTTATAATCAACGCACATGCGCCATCCTCCCGTTGCTTTGCCGACCATAACTGAGTTTGCAACCCAGGTTTGGTACCGAATAGGGTGAAGGATGCCTGCGTTGAGTAGCTCAAAGACTTGTTCATTCATGGCCTTTGTTTTCTCCGACCCCATGCTGCGCTTTTTCTGTACGACTCGCTTTACCGATCGGTACGTGTTAAGCTTGTGTTCCACAACATCTCACGGAATGCCGATCATATCCGATGGTTGCCAGGAGAAAACGTCAATATTTTTGGCGAGCAGTTGTTTAAGATGAGCGCGAATGGTGTTGGAGATTGCATGGCTGATGACCACCATTTGGTCCAGATATTTAGGGTTAAGGACCCATGACCTAGTATTCCAGCTCCGAGCTGGCTTCTTTTTTGGCCATCTTTGTAGGCTTTAATCTGTCGGCTGCGTGGCAGTCCTTGTTGTCCCTTATGAATGCGATGACTTTGTGGGTGGGAAAGCCAAGCATTTGATGCAACGTTGACGTGTTGGCACTGAATCATGCCAACCCTTCCCGACTAAGCAGAATATCATGACGTGACCTCGCGAGTAAAACTATGAAATCGCATAGTTTTGTGTGCTCATGTTTACCGTCGGTCATGGTGACCGGAAACGAAATCATGCCCCGCGGCATGATGACTTCATGGATAAAGCCCGAAATTGGTTCATTCACCGCAACGAGGCAGGCCTTGTCTTCCTTGTACAGTTGTTGAAAACACTGATCATACATTATTTCAGTGATGCAGCTGCCCTCTAAGAACATGTATCTGGTACGATAATGTCCGAAAATGGCGGTGATTACAAGCGGCGCCGTAGATGATGGGCCGCCGCAGACTTTAGGGAGGAGGACATCAGCCTCCTTCCGGGCGTCGTTTTCCGAGCGGGAACGCTTGCCCTGTATTTGGCTTTTGAGGTTCCCTTGATCATGTTGCAATGGTGGCTTGAGGGGCATTGGATCACGTGCGTTTCGAGGTTGCGGATATGTTTCTGCATGCCCTCGTCCCTGTTATCATCCTTGTGGTGGTCGCGCCCCCCCCCCCCCTGTGAACATTTTTTATCAAGTGGCCCAGCTGGCCAGTCTTGAGAGCGGCTTCGATTTCCATCTTCAGACTGTAGCTGTTATTAGTAAGATGGTCGTAATTGTTGTCGTAGTCACAAAATTTTTTTGTGTACACATTCTCCCGCTTTCCAAGGGCTCTGGGCTCCTTGAACGTTATCTACTCAGTCTTGAGCATATGTGAAGGTGTTATCGTTAGCGGGGTCCAGTCAGTGTTCTTTTTGGAGTGGCCCCGCTGTTCCCACGATTGCTTATTTCTAAGCATTTGGCGGGCGTCATTGGAAGATGAGTATTTGCCCTCGTCTGCAAACCCGGAAACGCGCAACCATACTGACTGCCTCCCTTTGTTTTTGTTGGAGTTGTAGCTTTGCTGGAAGCCGCGCACTTGTTTGAAAGAGCGCTCGGAGGATGCGAAGATTTTGGCTGCCATAACAATTTCAACCCAAGATTCTTGGATGTCATCTTTGCCAGTAAGGCACTTCATGAGTTCCTCACTGCAGACTCCCTGTATGAAGTCCGCGCGCGTGAGTTCCTTTTCGCAACCGATATGCAGCACCTCTTTATTGTAGCGCATGATGTAGTCCTAGATGGACTCATTATCAGAACGTTGGCATAATAAGACATGCGCCTTGTCCTTCTTATGCTTCCGCGGGTGGAAAATGGTTAGAGAATTTCTTGATGAGATCATCAAAGTCCGTGATGCTCCCCGCGGGGAGGTTGTCAAACCATACTCTGGCAGCTCTAGTGAGTGTCTGGGCGAATAAATGGCACCAGACTTGAACCGACCAGAGTACCGTGCTTCCTGCACATTCAAAATCGTGTAGATGGTCAGCTGGGTTGCATAGGACATCGTACTGCCCGTTGCTGCTGGGAGTTCGGCTTGCTTGTTGATGCGAGCGGTTGCAATCCTGTCACAGAACTTAGAGTTTATTGCGAATGACTTTGGCCTATAGGGGTTGTTTAGGTCCTCATCCGCGTTGTAATGAGTCTCATATGTGCACGAGGTGGACCGAGAGACACGAAGGTGACTTGGATCATGATAGTCCCGGTCACTAGTGGACTGGTAACCATCTGATTCCTCGGTTGATTCGGTGTATCCCTAGTAGCGTGTTTTCTACCCCGACCCCCGCTACGACCCTGAGACTGACCGTCTGCTTTTTCTTTCTCCTTTTGGTTGTGTCTGCCCAAAGGGGAGTCAAGGTTGAGCCGTTTTCCTATTTGTTTCTTAGTTTTTAACATTATTTGTTTGTATTTGGTGGCAGTGCGTGCATTTTCTTGAAGGAACCGAATCTTGAAGGAGCATCGTCCTCACTGTCTGAGTGTTCTGAATCCTGAACGGGTGTTTAGGCCCGAGCAGTGGTTTGTTTTGTTATAGTGTTAGGGGTCCGCGAGTTTCCGTCAAGTGAACAAGGGTCCATTGTTTCAGGAAACACCGAAAGCTTAGGGTTGGGATCAGCATGTGTAACACCCCAACCGATGGCGGAAACATCGGGATGTCACGTATTGATGATTGTTCAGTAGCTCATGGTAAATAATAAATTTCATTATATGGTTTAAATAAATTACATACAATTGTTCTAGAATTTGTACATCAAATTGAATAAAATCTATACACATTTCTTCAAGCATCAATTCAAATCTTCAAGCAAATAGAACCTGAAACATGTTAAGTTGAAAATGTTTTGGGTCAACAAAAGTTGGTGAGAATTACATAGGTTTTTGATAATTGAATAAAAAATGTTGTGCAATTCATGTGTCATGTCAATCTAGTCAATATGTGAGAACATACTAGAAATAAATCGAGTGCATAATCAACCCTGATGACTGTTATAATATGATACATACCATACGCTCATGGTCCAATTGAATATGTTATACGATAACAAACACCCACGCTACCTTTGTAGGAGGCACGTATCCGGGTGGGATTGTCAGTCCAATAGATCTATCAATGTTTATCGCCGGCTTGTACGGAGTTAATGATTATGCTAGAATGGTGCTTACTCTAATCATGCTCAAGACATAATGCAACATAGAAAACACATAGACACATTGATGATTGAATTGCATAAATGATGTTGTAACATGTTTCACCCCAAAAATGGTGATAAATAGAAAAGGGGCTATGTAAAAACTCACCTTGGTAAAATGTTATATCTGTTGAGAAATATGTTGACCAAATGTATCAAGTATCACCCTAAAATGAGATAATAAATATGTCTAAGTCTATCAAGTCTACAAATGTATAAGTTCTAGGGCTTCGAATTGGGGATAATTGCTCGTTTGATTAATATTAAAAATATTCGCCAATTGAGAGAAATTTAGTAAATAAATAACCAAAAATCTTTTTATGAAATTTAAATTTAGGATGATCACAATAATATATTTGAAGTGCAAAAATAATTTTTATAAAATTATTTCTTATAAAATAGATTTTTAAATCTATTTATTACAAATTGTCAAAATTTAATTTTAATATTCAAAAATACTAAAATTAAAGAATTTCTATTTTAAAAATCATATTTCTGTTCTAAATATTTAAAAATAAATTGTATAAAATTTTGGTGCGAAAATAATGAAAATTGAATTTATTATGATTTCATTATGATTAAATCTAACAAAAATTGATTAAAAATATTAAATAAATGATTTTTCAGAATTAAAAATCATTTCAGTAAAGTTTAACTTTATACAAACTCAGGATAATTTTTGGAGAATTTAATAAAATTGTTTTGATATTTTAATGGATTTTTATAAATATAATAGCATAAAATTGATTTAATTATTATAAATATTAAATAAATGAATTTTGGGAAAATAAAAATTGTAAATAACACTTTTAACTCAGATTTAATAAATATAATTTTTTTAGAATTTATAAAATAGTTTTAATATTTAAAAACGAATTTATAAGTTTTAAATGTATATATATAATATTGATTTGTAAAAAGAAATGGAACTAAGGAAAAAAAGGGGTCCAGGCCGGGTCTCGAACCCTGGTGGTCCCTGTTACAAGCAGCCATCACAACCACTTGGCCTAGGCCTGTGGTTGTGATGAATCCCGTTCCAATAAAAATATAAACACATGCGAAAATCAGTTTTTTTATCCCCAAATCAACATTACAAGCCCTAGCTTTTCCAATCGAACAATCCACACATCTTTAACCTGATTAATGTTAGGGCTTTCGATGTGTGTTTGCCGATGAACAAATCCCACAACATTAATTATACTCACAAGGTTGTATTGAGCTTGATTTGCCGGTCACGATAAAAAGTCAAATTACGATCGTTTGACAAGTTTAGATGATGATTCAGAGAGATTGGTGGTTGAGAGAGGTGTATGAACGAGTTGTGAAGGCTCGAGGTTGATCAATTTATATAGGGGATCAATGGGTTGTTCAATTGGCAAGTTTGACCCGCTGTTTAATGTTTAACGCGTATATGGTTAATTCGAGTATCAATTAGCTGCTAATAGACGTGCATCATAGTCATAACAGGCCGGACATCATGCAATGTTGCCAAAATTAGATCAATCGTGTATTAATTTTGATTGATTATGTATCGCGTACCCACAGTTGACTTCCCTTAGTCAACTGTGAAGGTTTCAATTATGTATAAAAATAAAACGCGTCTGGGTTTATTCAAGTGTGAAGGCTAGATCAGTTGGGTAATCGTATGTTGTTTGTTTGGTTTGACTCGGGTTCGAACCTTCCGGGGAACAACATTTTTTTTTTAAAAATAGATTTGGCAGTGGGCTGGACCAAGGGAGGGCTATTGGATTGGGCTTTGTCTTCCAAAGGGGTTGGGCTTCAAAAGAAAAGGAAAACAAGATGGAAATGGGCCAGATCTGTTATGTTTTGTGTGTATTTATATGTATATATATATATTTTTTAAACTGAATTATTATTATTATTATTATTATTATTATTATTATAACTTTATATATATATATGAATAATTATAGTTGTGTAGGGGTTCAAAATATCACCAAAAATAATACACTTGTCGTAACGTATTATTAAATGCGTAATGTTACAGTCTCCCCTACTTTTAGGAACTTCGTCCCGAAGTTAAGGGAAACACTAGACCTACAATTGGTCAACTACTGAAAACCTTGATAAAATTTCACACTACCTTAATGTACCTGTAAATTCATGATTACGTTCCGGACCGTAATTACCAATTTACCTTACATTAGGGTTTTGCGTCCTTTTATGACTTTACCGATTGTTAAGCAGGTCTGATAGTCTCCGCCAGTCGTTGAGCAGGTGGTAGGGCCTCTCCCGACTGTTGGAAAGACATGATGACCTCTACCAATCGTTAAGCTGGTTGTTTGGTGGTTAACTAATTGTTGTACAAGCAAGTATGATTATAGATATAGTAATTAGTTCACATTCAGACAAACATGCACACAGATGTTATGATAATACTTGAATTTTATTACTTGAATCAAATAGCGTCAATACATAGAATAAAAGCAACCAATAGTCAAATGGTGAGACTTGCGGTTAGGTAGCTGGAGGGTCTTGATCTCTGTTTAGTTTAGGGCATCGGTTACGGTAGTGACTTGGGTTTCCACATTCATAGCATTGACCATAGTTGTAATTATCAAGACGTTTAGAATTAGTAATCTGAGCAGGGTTGGTTGGTTGATTGACATTAGGGTTTGGGGTCTCGCGACATGTGTTGACCAGATGGCCATACCTACCACAATTGGTGCACACGCGACATGCTGAAACAGTGGGATGATGTCGATTGCATGTGTTACACAATGGAAAGTTTCTTGTATAAGGCTTCTTGTTAGAGGCTTGTGTAGTGAGGTTTACATTAGGATTCCTGGTCTTACGCTTCTGGTTCTTGGTAGTTACCGCGGTCACAATACTTGTTTTCTCGCCTTTCCGAACTAAGGTTCCATTCTTTATGTGATTTCCATCGCCATTTCCATTTCCATTGCCGTTCCTATTCATTGGGATGACTTGAGCCAACAAGTTAGAAACCAGAGTTGTGATTTGTTGTGCCAATTGTTGAGAAATAATCGTAGCTAGTTGGGCATCACCTCCATTGTTAGTGTTGTGGTCGGGATTGTGGTTCTCTTCTTCATGATTGTCACCACTGTCAATGCGAGTGCTGTGGCGTGGAGACATGATCTGTAAGGGACACAATGAAGTCTCAATGAGACATGAAATGAATGAGGTAATATAAGGAATGTAATCATTTATTCATTAATTAAAACGAATAAACGAAAACGTTGACTTATCAAAGATTATAGATTCTAATAACATATGAAGACATGCTTTAGCCTATAAGTGAACACTCATCCCGAGAATTCCCAGGTAGGCATCCGGGTCCCTCGTCTGATTGGGATATATGCGCAATGCCAGCCTAGACAGAAGACTCAGAATACAGGCGTTCACCCTTCCAGATTGCACGTGTTCGTTATTAAGATCTAGAACTTTGACGAGATCTCAAGGGGGTTCAGGTTAAAACCTGAGGATTTTGTCCTATTGGTCTAAGAGTAGATCCACTGATGGAGAGCAACCTTCTTGTAAGGATGAAAGTAGGCATAAGAAGTAGGAGATAGAGAATAGCAAGCAAAAGAAGCAAGTACTGGTTAAATCCTATGGTTATAGACTAGATTATTTTTCTAATAACCTAATTCCCTATAACCATGGCTCTGATACCAATCTGTAACACCCCAACCGATGGAGGAAACATTGGGATGTCACGTATTGATGATTGTTCAGTAGCTCATGGTAAATAATAAATTTCATTATATGGTTTAAATAAATTACATACAATTGTTCTAGAATTTGTACATCAAATTGAATAAAATCTATACACATTTCTTCAAGCATCAATTCAAATCTTCAAGCAAATAGAACCTGAAACATGTTAAGTTGAAAATGTTTTGGGTCAACAAAAGTTGGTGAGAATTACATAGGTTTTTGATAATTGAATAAAAATGTTGTGCAATTCATGTGTCATGTCAATCTAGTCAATATGTGAGAACATACTAGAAATAAATCGAGTGCATAATCAACCCTGATGACTGTTATAATATGATACATACCATACGCTCATGGTCCAATTGAATATGTTATACGATAACAAACACCCACGCTACCTTTGTAGGAGGCACGTATCCGGGTGGGATTGTCAGTCCAATAGATCTATCAATGTTTATCGCCGGCTTGTACGGAGTTAATGATTATGCTAGAATGGTGCTTACTCTAATCATGCTCAAGACATAATGCAACATAGAAAACACATAGACACATTGATGATTGAATTGCATAAATGATGTTGTAACATGTTTCACCCCAAAAATGGTGATAAATAGAAAAGGGGCTATGTAAAACTCACCTTGGTAAAATGTTATATCTGTTGAGAAATATGTTGACCAAATGTATCAAGTATCACCCTAAAATGAGATAATAAATATGTCTAAGTCTATCAAGTCTACAAATGTATAAGTTCTAGGGCTTCGAATTGGGGATAATTGTTCGTTTGATTAATATTAAAAATATTCGCCAATTGAGAGAAATTTAGTAAATAAATAACCAAAAATCTTTTTATGAAATTTAAATTTAGGATGATCAAAATAATGTATTTGAAGTGCAAAAATAATTTTTATAAAATTATTTCTTATAAAATAGATTTTTAAATCTATTTATTACAAATTGTCAAAATTTAATTTTAATATTCAAAAATACTAAAATTAAAGAATTTCTATTTTAAAAATCATATTTCTGTTCTAAATATTTAAAAATAAATTGTATAAAATTTTGGTGCGAAAATAATGAAAATTGAATTTATTATGATTTCATTATGATTAAATCTAACAAAAATTGATTAAAAATATTAAATAAATGATTTTTCAGAATTAAAAATCATTTCAGTAAAGTTTAACTTTATACAAACTCAGGATAATTTTTGGAGAATTTAATAAAATTGTTTTGATATTTTAATGGATTTTTATAAATATAATAGCATAAAATTGATTTAATTATTATAAATATTAAATAAATGAATTTTGGGAAAATAAAAATTGTAAATAACACTTTTAACTCAGATTTAATAAATATAATTTTTTTTTAGAATTTATAAAATAGTTTTAATATTTAAAAACGAATTTATAAGTTTTAAATGTATATATATAATATTGATTTGTAAAAAGAAATGGAACTAAGGAAAAAAAAGGGGTCCAGGCCGGGTCTCGAACCCTGGTGGTCCCTGTTACAAGCAGCCATCACAACCACTTGGCCTAGGCCTGTGGTTGTGATGAATCCCGTTCCAATAAAAATATAAACACATGCGAAAATCAGTTTTTTTATCCCCAAATCAACATTACAAGCCCTAGCTTTTCCAATCGAACAATCCACACATTTTTAACCTGATTAATGTTAGGGCTTTCGATGTGTGTTTGCCGATGAACAAATCCCACAACATTAATTATACTCACAAGGTTGTATTGAGCTTGATTTGCCGGTCACGATAAAAAGTCAAATTACGATCGTTTGACAAGTTTAGATGATGATTCAGAGAGATTGGTGGTTGAGAGAGGTGTATGAACGAGTTGTGAAGGCTCGAGGTTGATCAATTTATATAGGGGATCAATGGGTTGTTCAATTGGCAAGTTTGACCCGCTGTTTAATGTTTAACGCGTATATGGTTAATTCGAGTATCAATTAGCTGCTAATAGACGTGCATCATAGTCATAACAGGCCGGACATCATGCAATGTTGCCAAAATTAGATCAATCGTGTATTAATTTTGATTGATTATGTATCGCGTACCCACAGTTGACTTCCCTTAGTCAACTGTGAAGGTTTCAATTATGTATAAAAATAAAACGCGTCTGGGTTTATTCAAGTGTGAAGGCTAGATCAGTTGGGTAATCGTATGTTGTTTGTTTGGTTTGACTCGGGTTCGAACCTTCCGGGGAACAACATTTTTTTTTTTTAAATAGATTTGGCAGTGGGCTGGACCAAGGGAGGGCTATTGGATTGGGCTTTGTCTTCCAAAGGGGTTGTGCTTCAAAAGAAAAGGAAAACAAGATGGAAATGGGCCAGATCTGTTATGTTTTGTGTGTATTTATATGTATATATATATATATTTTTTAAACTGAATAATTATTATTATTATTATTATTATTATTATTATTATAACTTTATATATATATGAATAATTATAGTTGTGTAGGGGTTCAAAATATCACCAAAAATAATACACTTGTCGTAACGTATTATTAAATGCGTAATGTTACAGCATGGGTGGGCTAAAATTTTTGTTTTTAAAAACAAGTTTTCAGCCATTACGGATGGCGCCAATGAAGAAACAACGAGTATAGCTAAATGGTACTTATCTCACAGGAGGTATGTGGGTTGATAGACTCGTGTTGCTGCAGGATATCATCCTTTCCTCCACACCTTGGATGGATTCGAAACTTGTAAGAAAACCTGTGGCCGTATGAAAAGAGGCGACCGCCTAAAGTCACAAAGACTCGTGATAGCAGACATAAAAATGGTGTTTGGCCCGGTAGGTTGTAAATGTATGATCAAGAGGGAGTGAGATCCCTGGAAAAGGAGGTGTGAGCACCTTTTTTAGGGAGTTCACGGGTCGGTTACCATTTACCCATAACCACGATGATGGGCTTGGGCCTGGGTTACGGGCTTGCCTTCCTTTCAGCCCAATTAGTTAGCATAGGACTAAGGAAATTATAATTGAACTAAATGTAATAAATGCAGGAGAGAGAAAAAAGTGCACCGCCCTGCCGTTGGTCCACGTGGCACGCTGCTAGTGGCTGCAGGCGGATCTACTCTGCCTACGTCAGACTGTGTCAGGCGGCGCCAGTCTGTGGCAGTCTGCTCCTTCTGGAAGATCGTCTGAGGTGACGCCTGACACAAACAGGAATAGTGCAACAAGTGGGGATAAGGAGGGCTGCACCTTCCTTGCTGGCGCGCAGACTTGGTGGGTCAGCCCTGACAAGCGTCAGGTTGTGATTGGTCCACGGGAAACCATTGCTAAGTTGGGCGATGGGCCTTGCGCGGATGAATTGCACTCCATGTATGGCCTTGCAGGTATTGAGCTCCGCGGAGGTTGAGACTTCGTGGAGGTCTGCTGTCTTCACATACTTAGTCTTTCGAATGGCATGTTTTCTGCGAAGGTCTTGTGAGTCAACGACGTTGTCAGGTAGGGTCCCTTTGGAAACACGTAATGCAGGTTCCTTGAAATCGTAGGTTTGAAATAGTGTAGACATGGGCGGTAAACAAAGATCCAGTGCTACATTTCCGGTAAACAAAGAACAACTGTTTTATCGAAACTACAATAACCACATAATGCAACCATACACATTGTTTTAAAGGTATTACATAAGACAGTTTAGTAACTTTTCTTTCCACTTTCCCTCTCATTTAATCATTAGAACATTGTGCATAATTGAATTATGTGATTTTCGTAGTTATTGATGTACAAGTGTATTATTTGATTCTCATAGTCGGATGTCAATTATCCGAAACATGGGTGGTCGCCGAACCAGAGGGTTGAACTGTCACACCCTCAAATTCCACATGCGGGGTTTTACCGCGAGGCGCGTGACACACCATGATCCCAGTCAACGATCACAATAAACAAACACTAAACATGCATACATATATATATATATATATTGAAACCAAAACATCATGCTTTGAGCCGTAAACCAGCAGCGGAAGCATTTCTTGTTTACAACCAAAAGGCATATTATAGTTTACAAAACATTGTTTAATATGCATCAAAACTCTAGACGCTGTGCAAGACTCCGTGCACCTAGTCCGTTAACTGCTACCTTAGCGACCTGAGAAAACATGCCAAAAATGTCAACATATAATGCTGGCGAGTTCACAGGTTTTCTTTTATAAAAGAGTTGTTATAAGTTTAAAAAGATCATTCCTGTTACTACTAGGTTATGAGAACGTTAGCTAGACGTTAAGTGTTTTTACTACTACGGTTGGGAACCCATTACTATACGTGTGTAAGTAGTTGAATCATGCCCAGACGTTTTGGCTATAACCGATGCCTCGGCGAGCCAGTAATAAGAGACAATATGCACCCGCCCGGCCCCACCGTCGAGTGAGGTTTGTGAGGCCCAATAGATCTATCCACATTTCCCCCGTTGTGCGACCCGCACATTCATGGTTTCCCCGTGGGACTTTCCATAAAAGCCGTATAGTATTGTAAAGTAACCATAGTATAACATGACCTTTAGTAAGTAAGTATGTAGCATGTTTCTCCCCCCGAAAGTAAAACAGTAAAGTTGGGGCTGTGACACTCACCTTAGGTTGCGTTACTTGAAAACAGTTAAATAAGTATGCTATGATAGCCCCAAATAGCGGCGATCTATCATAAGATGTGTATAAGTATCCAGACTAATAACCCGTAGGTTAACTAGTCCCCGAATGTCCAGACCACAACCATAAACGTTTGAAAACACCTTTGACTGTTAAACCGACCGTACCAGACAAGACCCGACATCCCATTGGTGACCCGACATCCCACGTGTTAGCCGAATACATGATATCATGCAACATATGCAATTAAACACTTAATACGCACAAGAGTTCACCTAGTTTAGCATAATGCTCAATTAATGCATAAACGAGTCCGAACACGTGTTACTAAGTCATTGGACGTATCCCGGGGTTCCTATCATGTTCCTAGGTGTCAAATCATGTATCGGGATGTCAAAATACGTTTACAACAGCAGTACACGCGATTAGGGAACTAATATGCAATTAGGAAAAGTCAACTAGTGATTGGGGAGAGTATATAGGCGATTGGCAGCCTAATCGCCTGATGTTCAGGCGATTAGCTTCCTAATCGCCCCTGCATCAGGCGATTAGGCTGCTCAATCGCTTGTTGCAGTAACGTGGCGCGTCTTCGCGCGTTTAATCCTCCAAATCAGATCCGAAACATGTAAAATCACCCAACATCAAACCTAAACTATTAACCAACCCATTTCAAGCAAAAAACCCCCAATTTATCTCTGCTCTAACGGCCTCGGTGCGATTATTTCCAAAAATGGCAAAGTACTAGGTTTCATTAACTATGAAATCTTTCCTTAAATGGCAATAACCAGATTACACCTCCTACAACTTGCAAATCATCATCCCTTTGTTATAATATCATTCTAATGTGAATCCTAACAACAAACAAGCATTGAATCATATCATAACATCCTAATTCTTCAAGAATCATCCAAATGGGTCAAAATACATACTTTCATCAAAACACTATAACAATAGCTCAAATCCTTAGATAATCATCCTAACAACTCCTACACATCAGAAGTACATCAATATCATAAAAACATTCATGTTCTAACCATCAAAAATCATCATATGCATAAATACTTCACATATAGCAAATATTATGGTGTAGACTTGTTTTAGAACTCATTTCAAAGGTTTTTAAAGACACATACATAGCAAAACAAGGTCTGGACTTTTGGGGAACCAAAACAATAACATTACAAAGGTTTGGGATGAAGAACACACCTTGGATTTTATCAAAGAAAGGTGTGTAAGCTTGGAAATGGTGAGTTTTGAAGCAAAACGAGTTCCAGAAGTGTTTTAGGATGTATGGGAGACTTAGGATCTGTTAGGGTTGCACTAAGGGTGTTTGGGGAGTCAAGGGTTGTATTTATAGGTGTTTTGACTCGTGCATTACAGATCAGGCGATTAGGAGAACAGATCAGGCGATTAGGAAGCCTAATCGCCTATACAACTGGCAATTAGGGCTCCAATTGCCCCAATCCCTCTCCAATCGCCTATAAGACTGGAGATTAGGCAACCCACTGGTGCCTAATCGCCTATAGCATCCCAGATTGGGTTTTTGGCGCGTTAAACACTATTTTAACATATATAAACACGTATTCACATACCGATAAGTCACATAATGATTACAAACATATAATGCACGATAACTAACACGTTTACGTCCGTTCCCCAATTCCCGCACTCGAGACTTGCGTGTGTGTGTTAAACCCGGTGATCCCACGAATCACCAATCCTTGTGTACATGGTTATGGACCGACTCCCGATGATCCCGCGGATCATTGTAACGACTCCCGATGATTCCCAGAATCATCATAACGACTCGACTGACCTAGTTAAGTACGTAATATGCATGACTCGCTAAGGTAGACTTACTAGTTTAGTCAATGTTACTAACCTGAGTTTGCCAGGTGTCACATGAACCATCGTGGTTTGGGGTAGGCTTGGTCCAACCTATTAGAGTGTCACATCTTCATATATTGATGGTTGGTTAAAAGATGTGTATAAACGCGTCTATAAATGAGTTTTAAGGAATGTTAAGTCGTCGAATGGTGTTGCTTTGATATTATTATGTTGTTTCAGGATTTGATGACTAATGGAAGCAAATATGACGTTTTGGAGTTGCTCGAGCGAGATACGGAAGCATAAACAAGCTGGAAAATCAAACTGGCGTAGCCTATCCCAAAGTTCAGCGTAGGACAGCAGACAATGGCTCAGGCAAAACAGGGTTAGCGTACCCTACGCCAAAAGTGGCGTAGGATACGCCAGAACCAGAATTCAGTCAAAACTTTCCTTTTTCAAGGCAGGCATGATTGGAAAGGTTTTAATACCGAAAATTGGGGATCGAGATGAGTCCGAGCTTAATTCCTAAGCAAAAAAGAGGAGGATTTTTCATCAAGAAATATTACACAACAACTCTCCCAACCCTTGGGAAGAATTTTTATGAAGATTCAAGACAAGAAATTGAAGAAGAACACTATGGCCATGCTTGGCTAAAACATTTGTATTACACTGGGATGTAGGCTTTTGATATCTAGGGTTTGAACACATTGGGTATTGTTCTTAAACTTTTGTTTATGTTTTTGTGTGCTTGAATTAAATGTGTTAATTGGTGATTAATCTTATGCTAAACTCATTTTAGTTAATTGATCTTGTGCCAATTTCTAGTGAGATAAGCATGATTCCTTACGTTGACACAAACATAAGATTGTATATTCTAGGTAATGAAGTATAGTTTAATCTATCTTGATACTGATAAAACTTGATACCTAAGCATATTGAACAATCACTCCGTTAGCACCAATTACATTATTATTGTTTACCCAATTGTTAAAACCCTAGTATTCAATTGCTGAATCCTTAGTGTAATCTTTTTAATCCGATTGTTTACAAATATCATTTTTATTTATAATTTCAATTAAATTCTTAGTATCATAAACAACAACTTAAAATCAAAAATCTTAAATGAACAAAGTGCAATCTTCATAAGTCATATAGCATCTTCATAAGCAATATTTTCCAATCAACTAAACAACACTCGCTAACCACACACTCCTTGGATTCGATACCCTATTTACCCTAACTACATAGGTTAATTAGGTTTTGCATGACCCTAACGACAGGTCATCATATATCAAACAAATTTGAGCAGCGAGGAGATGGAAAATGTAAACTGTGTAGTAAATGCATACGTTTAGGTTAGTAGATAGGCATCTATAGATGATGGTTGACATTAACGACGGTTGTATGGATGAAGAATGTCCTTGTCGTGTCAATTGGGTAACTGAAGCAGTATGGAATATAATTGATGTACCACCTGTATCATGGTGGTCTAGAGGCAGGATCTTTATGTGTTGAAGTTATTGTTCTTTATATGACATGGAGGCCAATTGCTTACCCAAGTTTGATTTGAATAACTTTTGAGTGATCTATAATCTATCTATCTATACATCTATACATATAATAAATAAAACTCAATTGTGACACTTGTCCCTCCCACATTGCATCTTCAATTCTTCCTCTTCCCATATTGTGCCACATGGCACAACCATGAAATTTATAAAGAAAATTAGTTTTTAAAAACCAAAAATCATTTATTTCTTTTGTTCAAAATCGATCAAGAGTTTTATTGACTTTCCTAACTCACGTTGATCCTAAACCCTAACCATCCACATCCCCCATCGTCACCTCTCTCCCAACCCTCACCTCCTCGCCCCTTCAACTAAAACCCAGATCCATAATCGTCACAGAGCCTATTTCTTTTTCTTTACTCTTGAATACCAAAGCATTTTCACACCAACCTAACCATAGAAATCTTCCAAGCCGCTCAAGGCTCCCCGTCACCATATTCTTCGATCTCTAATCTCATCAATGTAAGTTTGTATTTAATAATTCGTGTTTCATATCTGGATCTTGATGTTACATTCCTTTCTTCATGGGTTGGGGTTTTTCAAATTCCGAATTTCAATAAACAAATCAAACATTTTCATGTTCTTCTGATTATTTGTTCTGAAATCGTGATTTGTCATTTCGTCCGTATCCTTGATTTTGTTGATTCGTATTTTATTTTCTATTTCTCTGATCCGCAATAAAGGTTAGGATACGTTCTGAGATCCTATTTTTTTTAGTCTTTGAGTTTGCAATATTCAAATATGAGGTGTATCACAGTAGTTGTTTAACTTGATCATTAGGACTTTAATTGCTTCATTATCAGGGGCTTCCTGACTCCTTGAATGGCTCTTTTAACATCAGGGGATGCCACATAAAAACTGACACACATAATCAAAGTAAGAGTGTGTGTAGTGGCAATCGTTATTAGGCGTTTTAGCCCCTATAGCGCCGGGGAACACCGCCCCTCGGGCGCTATAGGGCGTTATTATGCATTGGAAAGAGGAATGTGTTGAATGCTTTTGACCGGGCTCGAGATTTTAATAAAAAAAAAAAACTTAATTTTCTTATAAATTATAAATATACATACATCCTTCACATACAAACACAAACACTCACACACACTCTTTGCAATCTTTGAGAGCATACCACTACACACACACACACTTTGTAATTTCTTTGAGAGCATAGCATGAATCCTTTCGGTCGAGGTTTCGGGTTTGGTTCCCAAACCAGTGGCGACAACACCCGACCTATAGCTCCGGGTTCAGTTCAAAACCGCAAAGTTTCATGAACCTGTTAAACCAACCGTATACTTGGGACCCGAACATGTATAACGTTAACATGGGAGGGAGTTTTGGGATGCCCATGGGAGGTGGGTTTGGCCAAACACAAGTGTATGGGACATCCCAAATGTTCGGCTCTTCAAATGCTTGGCAAGAGTTGGTTCCGGAGACACAAGGCCCGGTCGAAGAGGAAGAGCCCGTGCGAGGCAAGGCAACCGGCCGACGGCACACAAGAAAAGAGACGGGCGGTCGTGCCAAAAAAAACGTTATACCATGGACCGACCACGAGTTGTACTCGTTAACCCGAGCGTGGGTTGACGTGTCGGAGGATCCTGAACATCATCAAATTCATCAAAAACACACATAAAAGAAGGCATGAAATGTCACAAAAAGTCTAAAACATCAAAAGCATACCTTAAAACCCCTGAGGCGCGCCTGAGGCGCAACTTTTCTTACCGCCTCAGGCTTGTGAGGCGCACCTAAAAAAATAACTCCTGATGTGACGCCTCAGACTCGTTTTTGCCCCGAATCGCCTTGAGGCGCGCGCCTCGACCGTTTTTTAAAACCATGCTTATTAGTTTGTTTAGGTAATTCCTGTTGTGTACAAGTAAATCAATCCCTAAAAAATGCCGAGGCATGAGGCGAGAGGCGAGAGGCGAGAGGCATCGATGCTTCAGAACAGAAGCATCGAAGCCTTCCTACCTAATCAAATCAAGGACTGACATCAGATTTTATGGTCAGATTAGGACCGACCAACCAACTTGACCGAATTAGACCGATTTTCAGTTCCTTTGACCTGATTTAGCCTAAAGCGGCACCTTAGATGCCTAGCGCTTCAGGCTTAAAGCAGCGGCACCTCACGTCGCTTCATGTAGAACGTCGCCAGTGGCGTAGCTTATAAAGGGCAGGGAGGGGCGGCCGCCCCCCCCCCCCGAAATTTTCGCTCAGAAGTTCCGATTATATAGTATTCGTATAGAAATTTTTTGGTATATACAGTTTCGACCCCCCGAAACTAGTGATTTCCGACCCCCCGAAGTTTCGGGTCAAGCTTCGCCACTCAGCGTCGCCTCAGAGCAAAAAGAAAAAAAGTGTTTCTCGAAACGCCTCAGGCAGCGTGCCTTTTTAAACCAAGATGAAAACAATAATAATGAATTGAATAGCTGAACTAAAATGAGAGATTGAAATTCTTAGATTTCAAATAACTTGTTTTCCAGAATCAACAATAATCAGATTCAAAGTTTTGACATCCATAAGACAAAGCAAAGACACATCTGTACCCTCTCCTACAACTCCGTCTCCACAAACTCCTATCCTGGACCATGTCCTAGTTTCGAAACCACTTCCAATTCATAAACAGTGAAATGATTTATAAATTATAATCGAATTGTCAATTAGAAGATTGGATAGTCGGCTAAAATTAATAAACGAGAATGATGATTAATATAATAAAAATACCTTACTCCGTGTCGAATGGATCGAAGAAGGATTAGTAGATCCTGCTATGGAGACGCTACAGAGAGAATTTGGAATTTGGATACTCGGGTTTTTGTAAAAAAATCGTAAGTCTCGATCTGTCTAGGTTCTTTTGTTTAGATTGGGTTTTTGATTAATGGTGGGCTATATTAAATTGGTGGGCTAAGATTTATATAGTAGTTGGGTGTCATTTCCTCGTGACGGGACCACAACACTAGGACAATGTTTTTAAAATAGGAGGGAGGGGAGATTTTATCGAACGATTTAATATAAGCTTTTTCTCCTAACCTATAAGTTTAAAGTTCATTTAACCAAGCAAGTTTTTTTATTGAATAGGAGTTTTTATTAAAACTTAAGCTAGAAGCTCTTTAAAACTCCTTACCAAACAGTGGCGAATTCAGAAATTTTATGTACGGGGGGCACAATACGAGTGGGCCAAAAAAGAGCCCGACACAAAAATAATGGTAAAATAGTATAGCTCATAAAATATCTAAATATGAAAAAAGACATAAAATCAAAAATTTGATAATGGAAACGGCATTTATATCCAATTATTTAATTATAATTTTAATAAACAAAATCATATTAGAATAAATTATGTTAGTTGTGACTTAATGATCAATTGTAACATTTGAAATTTGAAATAATATGATTAAGTGAGCTAGTACTAGCCTAGAAGTACTTTCCTGGTCTAATGTCTAATGAAACACTAAGAGAAGAACATATAATATATTAGTTTAGTACTTTTCCTCTCTAATGTTTAATGAATAAAACCTGTCAACCCTCTTGTTTTATTGATGTTTCTTTCATAAAAGCTATAACTCGGTCGTCCTCCGACCTCCGTCACCCAAGGCCGGAAAAGCTTCAACCATCACCACTCTTCTCTCTCTATCTCTCACTTTAACTTTACATGCTCTATATCAGACAATCTAGAGGGTCAATCGCGTGAACAGTACACGTGATTAGGATGCTATAAGACATGTTGCTATAAGACATGTTGCTATAGGACATGTTGCTATAAGACATGTTGCTATAGGACATGTTGCTATAAGACATGTTGCCATAGGCGATTAGGATCCTAATTGCCTATACTATTGGTGATTACGCGTAATCACCTATAATGTCATGCAATTACGCGAAATCACTATTTTAACACATATAAACACGTATTCACATACCGGCAAGTCACATAATGATTGTAAGCACATAATGCATGATAACTAACACGTTCCCATCCGTTCTCCAATTCCCGGGACTCGAGATTTACGTGTGTGCGTTAAACCCGGCGATTCTACAAATCACCCATCCGTGTTCACATGGTTATGGACCGACTCCCAATGATCCCGTGGATCATTGTAACGACTCCTGATGATTCCCGGAACCATCATAACGACTCAACCGACCTAGTTAAGTATGTTTGAAAACGTTTTTCGCTAAGGTAGACTTATGTGTTTTATAAAATGTTAACCTAAACGTGCCGGGTGTCACATCTGTTCATCTCCGTATGTGTGTGTGTGTGTGTGTTTGTTGTACGGTGGTGGAGATGCGGCGGTGGTCAGGCGGAGTGGGGTGGTCGTGGGTGTGGGTGTGCAGGTGTGTGTGTGTGTGAGAGAGAGAGAGAGAGGGAGAGAGAGAGGGAGAGAGAGAGAGAGGTGTGCAGGTGTTTGTGTGTGTATTTATTTATATATTATTAAAACTTATGCATTAAAGACTTGTTCCTTATACATTACGCATTAGAAAGTTGTACCTAGGTGTTAAATGACTGAAATACCCCTATACTTAACAGACTTGATTAACGTCGTTACAAAATTGGACTCAAAGGGTTACAAAATTAAAACACTAGGAGTCAGAATGTTAAAAATCAAAATGTTGGACTCAAGTAGTTTAAATTAACAAAACACAGGGACTCAAAATTTTTTTTTACTCTTTTTATTATTATTTAATTGTTATGTTATTATTATACCATATGTAGGTAACGTAATATTTTGTATATTTTATTATTTATTTGTTAATATTTTAGTAACGTGCACCGACGTACTATGCTAACGTGCACGGGCTCTATTTTGCTACGTGTCTTTACTTTCTTTCCAATTTGACCACTAACTTACGTACTTTAATTTCTTTCAAACTTTGACCACCAAACTTTTAGCTTTTAGGTGCGAGTATTTTTTTGAAGCTCAAGTGAGAATAACAGTCACTTAATAGTATCTTCTATGTCCACGAAACTCTCCACGCAACAGGAGCTCCCACGGCGACGCGCGATCTTTAACGTCCATCAAACCCTCAACGCAACAGGAGCTCCCGCCGCGAAGCGCAGGGTAATAGAATCCTAGTTTATATTATATATAAAAAAAAGATAGTTAAAATTATGTTTGGGCTCATTTAGGCTGCGAGTCTAAACAATCTTTCTAGGTAGAGGTCGAGCTTAGGCTCGATAACTAAACGAGTCATATTTCAAGCTTGGACTCGTTAAGGATTGGCTCGTTCAAACTTTTTAACGATCCGATTCCAGGTAGCTCTTGAGTCATTGCGTAGCATTTATCTACTTTGCCACATGTGAGGCCAAAATGACTTTTTAGGCTTCCTATTAGGATCAAACTTCCTATTTGATCCTTGACCATATTATAAACGCCCACGTCCCTTTATCATATATCATCTTCTTCATCCTCACCCGCCATACTCGGTGTTACTTCCATTATAAATATGCAAAACATCATGGATAGTTATCATCACAACTTTAGATGATGATATTAACCACAGTAGTCATGGTTTTTAGATTGCATAGTATCAATGTTACAATGATGGGTTAGGTATTAGAGATATTCAAATTTTTGCAATTACGAATAGTACTTGATGGAGTGGTTTGGATGGACCATGAAGAGTTTTCAACTCAAAATAGTTGGCTCCAATTGATTTCGAAATAATTAGCTTCAATAGCTTGTTTTAGAACCAACTCAAAATTTGTGAGTTTTATGCAAGATAAATTACAAAAGCTAGTATGTTAGAGGTAATCATTCATAAGGAGTAAAATGTAATTGTGAAGCAATGTTTGTTATTAAAATTAATGAAGCAATGTTCATCCACTTCAGAGACTAAACTGAGTAAACTAAAAACAATGTGTAATAGTTGATATTGTATAGAAAATTGATTGACAATCAAAATTGATTTTTTGATTTACCATGTAAATTACCAACAAAAATAAAAAAAAAAGTTTTGGATCTATTGTTACCGAGGTGTTGGAAAGAAAAATGTTATTTCTCCGTGTTAAGGTTTCAAATCACGTGATGATTAAAAGCATATTTAGAGAGTCTGATACTTAGCCATTTAAAATTACTAAGCCTACCCGGTATGGATTCGTGCCGCTCCACCTCAGCCCCCCCTCCCCAAAACCCCCCATCCATTTCCTAGGCTACAATGGCGGCACTATCCATTGATCGTTAGTGCAATAATGTTGAACATGTCTTTTTTGTGGGTCATGGTGTTAAATACCGTTTACAACAATAATAATTATAGAAATTAAAAGCTATTTTTTACAACTATATAAACCCATTCACATTTCAATTTTTACACATAAATGTTCTCTTGCCCACTCTCCATTCTTAAATCTTTTTTTGTTTAATTTTCAAATGTCAAATCGACATTGGACCGTGTAAGAGAAAATCGCTTTGACCACAAGTTGGGTTACAGCAAGCGAGCAAGAAATTCCTCACGTTTCGCAATGGTTTTTGAACACACTTTTGAATACAATTCATCAACATGTGGGTGAAAACCATCATAACATACTTTAAATAACAAGAAAGTTTATAGTTCTCCAAACAAAGTGTGTAACATTTGGGAGGCTCTTTAACAGTGTGTTGAACAACAATGAGGGTTTAACTGAGGATGAGACAATTGAGACAGCATGTACCCACTACCATGCCTTGCACTACTCTTAACTGTCCTAACATAGCAGTTTGGAGAATTTTAAGAGCCCGTTTTGATAACATTGTGTAGTTTTTTGTTTAATCTTATAACCATGTCTTTTATTTTTAAGTATGGTTTGTAATATTAATGTTATGTATTTTTTTTTTAAATTCTATTTGTATTGGTCTATGTTTATTTTAATATTAGGCTAACTTAGATGTTATTTTATTTTTGTTGAAGTTAAATAAAAAAAACAAAATAGAAAAAAAATGATTGAAGAACTTTATTCAATTACTTAAGGGTTTTTTTTTTTTTTTTACTTTCATTGCAAAAAAAAAAAAAAAAAAAAACAGGGCGGGGCTTAAAGACAAACCCCCCGCACAAATAACCAGTTACATCATATATAGAGGGAAATTAGTAAATTACACCAATCCTTCCAAAGAAGGTGGTAAAAGTTAGACCTATTAAATAACCAAATGAAGGATAGTGATTTTATATTCACCATAATGTTCATGACCTTGACATGTTTCCGGTTAAAGATCTTGTCGTTTCTTGCCATCAAAATGCACCATGCCACCACTATGAAAATCCCTTGAAGTAGCTTCTTCCCGGCCTTGTCCAGTTGAGTGTTATTGAAATGACATAATGAAGCCCCCTTTTAACATAGAGCTAAGAGCATTCATCCTCTCCATCAAATATTTTTCATTAAATTACACTAAAAATCACTACTCCACCCTAAATCTTCTATCTCCTAATTAAAATAATAATACATTTTCATACTTTTATCATTATATTTTCTTTCTCTTCACTCACAACCACTTACAAAAATATTAAAATATATATAGAGGTGAAAGTGTTTTTTCTAAATATTTTATCTCTCATCCACTCACACCCACCCCATATAATTTGAGAGGACCCCTCACGTAATTTGATTCCCGGGTTTGTGAATGCTCTAAGATGACATAACAATTCCATAACACATACATGTTTTGGTGTTCAATAAATGCCAAGTTTTCTCAATCATAGGGACTAATTTGCAAACTATCATTTGGCAACAAGTCCCTCTAAAACTTGAGTATTTCCATTCCCAACCCCCAATATTTCATATATCTCCAAATCACCTCACCAGTTGACTCATACAATTTAATCACCTAAAAATTCCACTACCGATCTTTCTCCTTCAGCTACTCAACAATGACGTCATCATAGATTCATTCCGTCACAGGTATGTATTTATTCAGTCTCGCTCTTTCCATTTAGGGTTTATAAACATATTAATAATAATTAATAATTTCATGTTAATTGATGTGAGATCTTGTAGCTATGCTTAACCTCTGTCCGTTAAACTATTCGTATACTGAATTGACTATTTATTAACTGTTAATTAGGTCTGGTAATTCAAATTAGGGAATAATTGATTATTAATGTTGATATAGTTTGCATTGTGGTAGTGTGGTCTGCAAGTGTTAGGTTTGTGAGAATTTTAGTTGATTTGTTCTATTCTTACATTGCGCGTTTGATACGGAACCGATTTTAAGGGATTTTAAGCGTAACGGTTATGCGTAGGGCATATGTGATTTAAAGCAAGTAGACAACTGCAAGAACCGCGTAAGCACTTGTACGGTTGTACGTAGGTCATAGGGCATATATGATTTGGCGAAGAATTTTACGGGACTATTGAGTGTTAAGATCTGTCGGTACCTGGATGGATGACAATAATGTGCAAACTACATAAAGTGAAAGTCTTAGGGGCTATTTGGTTGATTAAGTGCTGAATTATTAAGAGGTCTGAATGGTTAAGAGGTCTGAATAGTTAAGTGCCGAATCATTAAGTTGGACCTCTTAATGGTTAGTTTTCTTGTCCCACATTGGTAGGAGAGCCTCGTTAAGGTCCAGCCTAGTTCAATGCTTAATTGTTCAGTGCTTAATGGTTCAGCTACATCCAAAGTCTAAATGGTTCAACCTTAACCATTCCATTAAGAAGCTAAAACAAATACACTGAATGGTTCAGACACCAAACAACCCCTTAACCTAGTGGACCTCATCTGATTTGCAGTTTTCGTAGCGCATAAAAGTCTTAATTTGTTTGAATGATTGGAATTTCGGTATAGGTGAATTTTGTGTGTGTTAATTTTCTCATATTTCGCTGTGCACTTGATAGAACTATGTATATGTGTGTGTATATATATATATATATATATATGTTGGTGTGATTGATTGATTGTTATTAACTCAAATAATGCAACACATAGTTTATCCAAGCATCTACTATTCTGCTCTTACTACAAGCCTTGCTTTCTGTTTATTGTAGCTTTATTTGTAATTCTAGGCACCTTGTATATCACTGGCATGTGATATGTTCTTGATTCTTTTGTTTTTTGTGGTGATCTTTACATGTGTAGATGGCTGTGTTTTTTCTCGTCCACGTGATATCACCTTCGAAAGTCATATCTTCACCTTGTGCTCCCACATATTCAAATTGTGAAAATCCACATTGCTCTTGTTATAGCCAACCTTTCTTGATCCCTCGCAACCAATCATGGGCATTTAGTCCAAAGCTACATAAGTAAATATCCGAGCTATCGTTTTTAGGCACGTGATGATTTTGAAGAGATCTTCTACATGGCACTACTTCAGTTGATGATTGTGTTGAATTGCCTTCAAATTGCTTGCAACAATCTTTGACAACATGCATGGTCTGCTCCTTCTCCATCTGCCACATTGTGAAAACAATATGGTGCTAATGATGAACACATTGTGAAAAACTATGAGGCTAATGATGAATTTCATTAAGCTATTGAGGAATCCTATTAAGCTATTGAGCATCGCTCAGAAGTTCCGATTATATAGTATTCGTATAGAAATTTTTTGGTATATACAGTTTCGACCCCCCGAAACTAGTGATTTCCGACCCCCCGAAGTTTCGGGTCAAGCTTCGCCACTCAACGTCGCCTCAGAGCAAAAAGAAAAAAAGTGTTTCTCCAAACGCCTCAGGCAGCGTGCCTTTTAAACCAAGATGAAAACAATAATAATGAATTGAATAGCTGAACTAAAATGAGAGATTGAAATTCTTAGATTTCAAATAACTTGTTTTCCAGAATCAATAATAATCAGATTCAAAGTTTTGACATCCATAAGACAAAGCAAAGACACATCTGTACCCTCTCCTACAACTCCGTCTCCACAAACTCCTATCCTGGACCATGTCCTAGTTTCGAAACCACTTCCAATTCATAAACAGTGAAATGATTTATAAATTATAATCGAATTGTCAATTAGAAGATTGGATAGTCGGCTAAAATTAATAAACGAGAATGATGATTAATATAAAAAAATACCTTACTCCGTGTCGAATGGATCGAAGAAGGATTAGTAGATCCTGCTATGGAGACGCTACAGAGAGAATTTGGAATTTGGATACTCGGGTTTTTGTAAAAAAATCGTAAGTCTCGATCTGTCTAGGTTCTTTTGTTTAGATTGGGTTTTTGATTAATGGTGGGCTATATTAAATTGGTGGGCTAAGATTTATATAGTAGTTGGGTGTCATTTCCTCGTGACGGGACCACAACACTAGGACAATGTTTTTAAAATAGGAGGGAGGGGAGATTTTATCGAACGATTTAATATAAGCTTTTTCTCCTAACCTATAAGTTTAAAGTTCATTTAACCAAGCAAGTTTTTTTTATTGAATAGGAGTTTTTATTAAAACTTAAGCTAGAAGCTCTTTAAAACTCCTTACCAAACAATGGCGAATTCAGAAATTTTATGTACGGGGGGCACAATACGAGTGGGCCAAAAAAGAGCCCGACACAAAAATAATGGTAAAATAGTATAGCTCATAAAATATCTAAATATGAAAAAAGACATAAAATCAAAAATTTGATAATGGAAACGGCATTTATATCCAATTATTTAATTATAATTTTAATTAATAAACAAAATCATATTAGAATAAATTATGTTAGTTGTGACTTAATGATCAATTGTAACATTTGAAATTTGAAATAATATGATTAAGTGAGCTAGTACTAGCCTAGAAGTACTTTCCTGGTCTAATGTCTAATGAAAAACCAAGAGAAGAACATATAATATATTAGTTTAGTACTTTTCCTCTCTAATGTTTAATGAATAAAACCTGTCAACCCTCTTGTTTTATTGATGTTTCTTTCATAAAAGCTATAACTCAGTCGTCCTCCGACCTCCGTCACCCAAGGCCGGAAAAGCTTCAACCATCACCACTCTTCTCTCTCTATCTCTCACTTTAACTTTACATGCTCTATATCAGACAATCTAGAGGGTCAATAATTTAGTTATAACGGTTTCTGTTTTGGCTGAAGAGTTAACTTAATGCGGTTGCGCCGAAAGGACGGTGGGCACCGGCCCACCGTACCTACGATTTATATAGTAGTTGGCAGAGTAGCTGAAACTTTTAATAAGCTTGTATGCTTATTAAACTTATAGGTTAGGAGAAAAAGCTTATATTAAATCGTTCGATAAAATCTCCCCTCCCTCCTGTTTTAAAAACATTGTCATAGTGTTGTGGTCTCATCACGAGGAAATGACACCCAACTACTATATAAATCTTAGCCCACCAATTTAATATAGCCCACCATTAATCAAAAACCCAATCTAAACAAAAGAACCTAGACAGATCGAGACTTACGATTTTTTTACAAAAACCCGAGTATCCAAATTCCAAATTCTCTCTGTAGCGTCTCCATAGCAGGATCTACTAATCCTTCTTCGATCCATTCGACACGGAGTAAGGTATTTTTATTATATTAATCATCATTCTCGTTTATTAATTTTAGCTGACTATCCAATCTTCTAATTGACAATTCGATTATAATTTATAAATCATTTCACTGTTTATGAATTGGAAGTGGTTTCGAAACCAGGACATGGTCCAGGATAGGAGTTTGTGGAGACGGAGTTGTAGGAGAGGGTACAGATGTGTCTTTGCTTTGTCTTATGGATGTCAAAACTTTGAATATGATTATTATTGATTCTAGAAAACAAGTTATTTGAAATCTAAGAATTTCAATCTCTCATTTTAGTTCAGCTATTCAATTCATTATTATTGTTTTCATCTTGGTTTAAAAAGGCACGCTGCCTGAGGCGTTTGGAGAAACACTTTTTTTCTTTTTGCTCTGAGGCGACGTTGAGTGGCGAAGCTTGACCCGAAACTTCGGGGGTCGGAAATCACTAGTTTCGGGGGGTCGAAACTGTATATACCAAAAAATTTCTATACGAATACTATATAATCGGAACTTCTGAGCGAAAATTCGGGGGGGGGGGGGCGGCCGCCCCTCCCCGCCCTTTATAAGCTACGCCACTGGCGACGTTCTACATGAAGCAACGTGAGGTGCCGCTGCTTTAAGCCTGAAGCGCTAGGCATCTAAGGTGCCGCTTTAGGCTAAATCAGGTCAAAGGAACTGAAAATCGGTCTAATTCGGTCCAAGTTGGTTGGTCGGTCCTAATCTGACCATAAAATCTGATGTCAGTCCTTGATTTGATTAGGTAGGAAGGCTTCGATGCTTCTGTTCTGAAGCATCGATGCCTCTCGCCTCTCGCCTCTCGCCTCATGCCTCGGCATTTTTTAGGGATTGATTTACTTGTACACAACAGGAATTACCTAAACAAACTAATAAGCATGGTTTTAAAAAACGGTCGAGGCGCGCGATTCGGGGCAAAAACGAGTCTGAGGCGTCACATCAGGAGTTATTTTTTAGGTGCGCCTCACAAGCCTGAGGCGGTAAGAAAAGTTGCGCCTCAGGCGCGCCTCAGGGGTTTTGAGGTATGCTTTTGATGTTTTAGACTTTTTGTGACATTTCATGCCTTCTTTTATGTGTGTTTTTGATGAATTTGATGATGAATTCTAAGCTGTTAATATCACCGATATATCCGCTATATCGGTCCGATATATCGGTTATCGGTCATCAACCGATATATTGATACCGATATTTTGACCGATATTTTCTACCGATATTATCGGTGATATTGACCGATATCTTACCAATATTTGACCGATATATCACCGATATTCCCGATATCGGTATCTTTCTTATTAGTTCTTCTATTTGTCTTGCTTCTTATTGATGCTGTTTGTGTTTGAAGTCTTAATTGTTAATTGTCAGTGTTAAATATTAGTGTTTAAAGTCTTAATAAGTTCCTACTTGCTACAATTGTTATTGTTTTGCATGTTGCAAGAGGTCATTTTGTTAATTGTAGGAGATTATATTTAATTGTTAGTGTTAAACCTCTATATATATATGGATTTTGCATGATATAAAATTACCGATATCCCACCGATATCTCACCGCGAAAACCGATATATCAAATATCGGTCCTCGACCGATAACCGATATTTTCCAACATTAACTAGTGTTTGAGATATTGTTTTGTCTTCAAAACTCAAAATATACATACTAACCATGTTGCTTGTTTATAGCTTGTCGCCATTGTTTGTGTTAATAAACTTGTCGACTGGCATTGGGAGGGATTGAGATCGTTTGAGGTGTAATGCACTAAAAAGGAGACACCTTGTGTGCGTGCGATATTAGTTTTGTAAAGTAATTTCAAGATGGATTTAGCAACCTATGTTCCGAGTGCTTTCACGGGTTTAATGAAGAATGCATCTGAATTGATCACATTTGCATATGATGTACCTTTTGCTCGGGCTGTTGTTTTCGGGGTGCACATTGGAGGTATGTTTTTTTTAATAGAGTTCTTTGTTAATTGGTACTAATATGCTTATGATACTGAGGTTGACTTTTTTTTTAATGTTGACTTATAGGGCATCTGTTTGTGGAAGGCCTACTCCTAGTAGTTATCATCTTCTTACTATCTCAGAAGAGTTACAAGCCACCTAAACGCCCTTTAACGACAAAGGTTTGATTCTTTTTCTAAATTGATGTTTTATTTTGACTTTTTTAAATTTGTTTTATGATGTTTGTAGGAGATTGATGAGCTATGTGATGAATGGGTGCCAGAGTCTCTTATACCACCTGTAACAGAGGAGATGAAAAAGGAAGTTCCTGTACTGTCAAGGTCTCTCTCTCTCTTTCTCTAGACACACATATAGATATATACATACATATAATATGTTTACACACATCTACCTTTATGTACATGTAACATGCATATAAGTATACATAACCGCTATATATATGTTTATCTACACAACCACCTTTCAATTATAGAGTCACAATGCTAAAACAAAAGATACCCTTTTGCTTTTTAGGACAATTTATATTCATATTTATGGTTATGATACTTTGATCATTAACTTTATTAGGATTGTTGATAATAATTAATACCACAAATTTTAAAATGTATTGGAAACTTTTACATTATTTTATGATTGGCTTGACTTGATGCCGATTGTTCACAAATTTTACCTCTGCTCTTCATTTTTCTAAGAAACGGAACTACACGAGTATTCACACAATATGAAAATATCAAATCATGTGGCTTATGTGATATTCCAAGCTATGTGCGTGATGAAATGCGGTATCGTGTAACATTAGTGAAACATCTGAAAACTGGACATACCATCTTTTGTACTGCACAAAACATACTATAACTACTGCATTACTTACAGTGCTACAGGACCTCATGCAATAATCAATGGCAAAGAAGTGATTAACTTTGCTTCAGCAAATTACCTAGGATTAATGGGTCACGAGAAGTTACTTGTGAGTAACCTACCCTAATAATTTACTCCAATTGCTTACATATAGTCATAATTATATAAATTTAAAATGGCAGGATTCATGTACATCCTCACTAGAGAAATATGGTGTCGGTTCTTGTGGTCCCCGTCAATTTTACGGAACCATTGGTATAAACCTATTAGTGATGCAAATATTCTTCCTATTGAACTTAGTTTCAAGTATTATTATGTTTTAGACATTTACCATTGCTCTTTTAACTGTATCTTTTATTTTTTATTTAGATGTTCACCTTGACTGTGAAACCAGAATAGCTGAGTTTTTGGGAACTCCTGATTCCATACTCTATTCTTATGGACTCTCAACTATGTTTAGTGCAATTCCCGCATTTTGTAAGAAAGGAGATATCATTGTTGTGTAAGTCATATTGCTTTGCTATAATGCTATTTAATTTCTTGCACTCTGCTAAATTGTACAGTCTCCATTCTGAAATCAAATATATAAAATGGACTTGATTGCCATGCTGTACGTGTGATAAGATCTCTTTTACAAGTCCACTTTGTTATTTTTAGAGATGAAGGTGTGCACTGGGGGATACAGAATGGCTTATACTTGTCAAGAAGCACAATTGTATACTTTAAGCACAACGACATGCAGTCTCTACAAAGTACACTTATCAAAGTAACTCAAGACAACAAGCGAGCTAAGAAACTGAGACGCTACATTGTTGTTGAAGCTGTATACCAGGTATTTCTAGTCAATTATCGTTATAATTCTTTTTTCTTGAGCTAATTTCTGATTAACTTGAGCACTTGGCTCATATGAGCTCATATCAAACTAAAAGTGGGCACTACAAATATACACACCTTTTGCACAAGGTTACAATAAGAAGAATTAAACAGGCTACCGTATAGTTTTAGCATACTTGGCTCATTAGGCTTATTGAGCTGCCGATCTTGAACCACACCAGTCAATATCACTTAGGCTCACCATGTTTAATGACAAATTGGCTCTTAAATAGGAGTTCTTATGATGTTTAATATATGTTATCATAATGTTCAGAATTCTGGTCAAATTGCTCCACTTGATGAGATTATCCAACTGAAGGAGAAGTACAAGTTTCGTGTTTTGTTAGATGAGAGCAACTCTTTCGGTGTTCTTGGCAAATCTGGTAGAGGTCTAACTGAACACTACGATGTTCCGGTACACTTCCTCTCTCTCTCTCACTCTCTCTCTCTCTCTCTCTCTCTCTCTCTCTCTCTCTCTCTCTCTCTCCCTTTATAAATACACATACACGCACATATACATCATCATCATCATCATACTCAGTTAATCCCACCTATAGCAAAGCTAAGGTAGGGTCTGAGGAGGGTAAGATGTAGACAGCCTTACCTCTACCCCTAAGAATAGAGAGACTGCTTCCAGTGAGACCCTCGGCTCGATGTGGTTTGGTATCAAGCCTTGGACATAAGACACAAAACACTTAGCAATCGGGACAAACCCAATCGGTGCATGTACCCCTTTGTCTTTTGGCTATCCACGCCACCACATAATGCACACGCACATATACATATACATGTATATTTGATTTTTAGTATGAAGGGTGATGTTGGTCTTACTGTTGTAGGTTGATAAGATAGATATAATAACTGCTGCTATGGGACATGCATTGGCTTCAGAAGGTGGGTTTTGTACCGGGAGTCACAGAGTTGTTGATCACCAAGTAAGCACTCATGCATCTATGACATGCCTGACATTTAAGGCCAGTAGGAAATTTTTATATTTCAATATTGATATGTAATTGTTTAGTTCAAGAAAGGACCGATCCATGCATCGAGTTTTGAGACAAACGCTACAAGTTACAAGATATTTACAAACGTTTTAGCACGGTTTTGTGTCTTATGTTAACATGTTATGTTTCTGTAGCGCCTCAGCAGCTCAGGCTATGTGTTTTCTGCTTCTCTTCCCCCATATTTGGCAAGTGCTGCAATTGCTGCTATTGATGTAATAGAGGAAAACCCTCAACTCATAACGAAGTTACGAGATAATTCCAAGTTATTAAGCACAGGTGATAGATTTTGGCCTACAAGATGACTCTCTATTATTTGTTGTTATTATTATATTTTTTTAACTATTAGAACCCTGTCAATACCTGCTCACGCCTCTTGTGCTGCGTAGGTGGCCTTAAGACGCCTTTATTTTGTCTTTCTACGATGGTGAATTATTGCATTCTTTGACTAATTCTGTCCAAATTATTTTCATGGATGTTTTGTTAAACCTTAATAATATGAAACCATTTATTAGGCTTTTAAAAATGCAGGATTGTTAGGAATAAAAGGCCTGGAACTCGCAAATGATATAATGTCACCGCTTGTATTCCTTCGACTTAAAAAATCCACAGGGTCATTGAAGAGTGATCTTCAATTACTTGAAGATCTTGCTGATCGGGTAAGTGTTAAACCTTCGACTTAAAAAGGCTTACTAGTAGTATTCAATTATTCAATGTTGTGTTGTACGGTACAGCTCATATATGCATTGTGCAGGTACTGAAGGAACACTCAGTTTTTGTAACAACTTCAAAACGGTCGTTTGTTGATAAATGCAATCTTCCTGCCGGGATTAGAATATACGTCTCAGCTGCTCACACAGAATCTGATCTGCAAAAAGTATGTGAATCATTGAAGAGCGTTGCTGCTTCATTATTCACGGATTAAATCTACTCGCTACGGTATAATACCTCATATTTGATCAAATTGTGTGAAAGAAATTCAAAGAATTGTTTCTTCATATTTTTAGCCATGGTTTATTTGATTTCCTGACATACTAGTTGGTTTTTGTTCATATGCCTGTTTTTGTTATGTAAACTTCAAAATTACACTTAACAGTTAATTTATCATAATTTCATATGATCTCCCTTACATCTGACTGATCAATAAAGGTAAGATTAAACTTAATGGGGCTTTGTGGGGCCCGTAAAGTTTACGGTAACATCAAGCCATTTAACAGAACTCCTGCCACTCAACTGGTTAGTGCCGACGTGGTGTCTCACCGTCCTGTGATCACACATACCACTTAGGGATGAAGACCACCCACCATGAAAGCCTTCTGCTTAGATAAATTACTTGCAGATGTCAACATCTGAAGGTGCAGAATACAAAGAAGGTACCAGTTTGTTTACATGAGCATAATATTTTTTATTAGACCGTCCTCAGTTGGTCGCGGAGCCGCAGGCTCTGCCGCCAGTGGTATTGTTGGTGGATTGAGACTTTGATGTGGAGGAAGTGCCTACATCCATTCTTTTTGGATAATGTTTAGCTTTCATGATCCAATTTTTATGTTTCTTTGCTTTTTATAAAGACTTGACTTGTTCATCCTTTCCCTTTGGAAACACGTAACGCAGGGTCCTTAAAATCGTAGGTTTTGAAATAGCGTAGACACGGGCAGTAAACAAAGATCTAGTGCTACATTTCCGGTAAACAAAGAACTACTGTTTTATCGACAACTACAATAACCGCATAATACACCCGCACACATTGCTTTAAAGGTATTACATAAGACGGGTTTAGTAACTGTTCATTTCACTTTCCCTCTTATTAAATCATCAGAACATTGTGTACAAAGTGTATTATGTGATTTTCATAGTTATTGATGTACAAGTGTATTATTTGATTCTCATAGTCGGATGTCAATTGTCCGAAACATGGGTGGTCGCCGAACAAGAGGGTTAAACCATCGTGGTTTGGGGTAGGCTTGGTCCGAACTATTGGAGTGTCACCTCTTTAACGTTAAACATATCAAACAAATTCGAGCAGCAAGGAGATGGAAAATGTAAACTGTGTAGTAAATGCATAAATATGGGTTAGTAGATATGGAATATAGTTGATGTACCGCATGTATGTGTACCGATTCTATAAACACTTAGCATTTTATACTCTCAACACCGTCACATATCATTTAACTTGGTGGTCTAGAGGCAGAGATCTTTATGTGTTGAAGTTATTGTTCTTTATACGACATGGAGGCCAATTATTATCTATAATCTATAACTTATAATAAAAGAATTGAAGATTGATAAGTTGTCATTCAATGAAGGCCTAAGAAAGCCATTTTAATGACATGACATTCAATGAGGCATTTAGTGTGCCATGTATCATGCCACGTGGCAAATAAAAAATAATAATATAAAACCTAATCTACTAAATTTAAATTGAGTTATTTTAGAAAAAAAGAATTTAAAAACAAATTAAAATTTTTCTCTCTTATATTTCCTCCCATAATTTTTAAACGTTAATATCTTTTATATACGAGATTTTTTAAAGAAAAAAATTACACCAAATTAACGAGCGTTTTATTATCTTTCCAACGAGTACCATAGTGCTATATAAAAAAACGGAGAAAAAAACGACTATTTTTTGTGGGGTTTCGTTCATACAGGAAAAAAAAACACAAACTGTTCAGGTTATTCATTAATAATGTTTTTTTTTTTAAACCAGGTTCTTATCTACGATGTTGAAATTCAGTCCAATCGCCATGCTTTCATTGGAATTTTACTCTTTTAAAGATGCATATGTATACTTCATCAAAAGAAGCTAGGAGAAAGAATTGTGCAACACTGCAACACATGGTGTCGCCTTATAGCAAGGTTATTTTATTTATTTATTTAATTACAAAAGTAATAATTATTACTATTAGTATTCGTATTATTAGAATTATTGTAATTATAAATAGAATTAAAATGCAATGTCGACTGTGAGAAGCGAAACACTGTTTTGCTAAATACAATCATTTTAAGCGCGCTTTCGTCATCTCTGACGTAAACCGACGTCACGTACAAGTCTTTACTGCCACGCTCTTTTTCTGGTTGACGGTTGTCGGTTTCCGGCGGCCGGTTTTTGGGATTTAAAGCCCCACTCTCTCTCTCTAGGACCTGTAAAGCTCTGTCTTCTCTGTAACAAGCACCTTGTTAACAGTCCCTTTGCCTGGTAGATCTGACCTGTGACTCTGTTTGCATGAGTCTTTTGCTGGGTTTTTCCGGCGAATATAGAGACCGTTGTTTTTGTTTGGTGGTTGAGATTTGTCGTTGGCCTGTGATGAGTTCATACGCCTGACCACAAAGTGAAACTGATGTTCCTTGGCGTGGCAGGGTTGATGGATGCTTGGTATTCACCAGCAACCCCCCTGCAGCCATGGTATGTTCTTTGTTTTAAATCTCTGAGGCCCATTTATCTAATTTGTTTGGTCTGTGTTGTATGGAGTATGGTCAACTATATTTTGAGATATTGATATGGAACCTACTTTGTTGTTTCCTGTTGTCTTACAGCATGCTACTTTCTCGTCTTGCTGCTCAGCTTATCCAAGTATAGCTTGGTTTCTGCTGATTAAATTTATGTAATAATTGTGTTTGCCATTGTTTATGTGTATGTTTTGTTGTTAATCGATCGATTGATTGTTTAGATTTATACAAATTTAGGTTAGAGTTTCATGATCTTTATATGGATGATTGTTTCTTAAGAAGAATTTTGTTTACGTAAACGGAATAACTGTTAGTGTTATGTAATCTTTTATTGAATATTGGATGTAATTTAATAGATTATTGGTATATGGATATGATTGTCGTTTTATATTAAGATTGTATGGGATTTGACTTTGCATTATGGAGAATTTGCAGAGCTAATGGCAGTTAGGGGATGAGCTTCTAGGGCAGTCATATTTGCATAATGAATCTGGTAAATCGTTGTGGTCATAATTAATACTCGACTAAATTTCTTTGTCTCTATTTTAGGCTAAAGCTGTCGTATTTGAATGCAAAATTCTGTCATTTATTAATATTATTACTTTTTTTGTGTTTTATAGGTTCTTCACCATCTACATGGTGTCCGGATTCCATTGACATCCTCAGTTTATCTTTTATGTTTTCATTGAGACAACAGTATCAACTCAGGTTTGGCGATGCCCATCTCTTTTTGGGTTTTATTGATTTACATATTTTATTGAATTGCTTTTGTATTGCATATTCGCCGCTTATCTTGATGGGGAGGCTGACACATTCAAACATTCTCAAGGCTTCTGGAACTTCTGTTTCCGCTTGGGTTGAAGAGCTGGTGGCGCTTATAACAGTGGTCATAATCTTGTCACCAATGCATTTGTGTTTAGTTCATGTTAAGCAAGTGGTAGAAAGACCAAAATACCCTTTACGAAAAGGATAACCGTCGTGGGACGTTGGCTTGGTGTAGGTAATTGGATCAGCTATGAATGTCATCTGTAATGAGGCCGACCCGTTTTCCACTTTTTTTTTTTTTTTTTTTTTTTTTTTTTTTTTTTTTTTTTTTTAAATTGGTTACTATACACCAAACCAAGAAACTCAAACCATGAGTAACTATGCAGCTCAGTTACATAAGCAGACGGATATAGCCAGGTACCTCGTAAAAAAATATGTTTATTGTGAATCAATATTTTTGTGCTAAAAATTAATATTTTTTATGGGTAGCTCTGGACTATGTTAGAACCTGTTGGTCTGCGTATGCTAAATTCTTCCAGGATTGAAACATCGCCAAGGTTGAAACTGGTTTAGGTTCTTGCAGAGAGCGATTTTATATTTGACATTTTCACATTAAACATAACCCAAATCTATTTATAAGTACACAAGTCGAAACTATCACATATAGGTAAAATCTATACTTCAGTTTAAACCGCAAAACACTTGAATCGTGGATGTCATGAAACACATGGGTTTCCTTAGCTTTCTAATTTTATATTATTTTTGGCAATTTTCTAAATTCATTTAATTTGACATTGTTTTAATGTTTTGTATTAGATAAGTCGTTTTTCAATTTTACCAAGCCACGGGAGGCTTAAGACGCATCATTTTCGGGCAAAACCAACATATGACTCGAATAAAAACCGAGGTTTGGCTGTCATTAGTTTTCTTAAACTGGACGTTGTTGTAATTTGTCACATAAAATGTACTTCATATATAATCATTATAAAAGTCATATGTTGATGTATATCGGTCAAGTTAATACACGAGCAAATGTGCAAAACTTGTGCTTATAGATGTAGATTTCGACTTTTGATTTGATGCTTTGATCTGAGAATTCTTGTTACGAACAAAATGGTAATCTAGAGAAGAGCTAGAGAATTAGGAAGAAACACAAGAGAGGAGAGGGATAACCCAAATCAATAGCTAGTATTATTCATACTTATTACATGTATTTATACTACATAATACCAACTAACATATTGACCATTCTACCCCTTATACTTAGGCCTGTAAACGAACCGAACGAACACGAACACAGGCGTGTTCGTGTTTGTTCATTTAACTTTAATCGAACACGAACACGAACACATAATCGAACACATTTTTGTGTTCGTGTTCGTTCATTAAGAAATTTGTCGTGTTCGTGTTCGTTTATGTTCGTTCATTTAAACCTAAACGAACAGTTCATGAACATAAACGAACACAAATGATTAATATAAACGAACACAAATGAACATAAACGAACACAAACAAAAACAAGTTAATAATGATTCATGAACATAAATGAACGTTAGGGTTAGGGTGGAGAGCGGTTGTGAAGTGTGGGGCTGTGAAGTGTGAAGAGCGGATAATAAGTGATATGTTTAGAATGTTAGGGTTAGGGTTAAGTTTTTAGAACATATGAATTAAGGTTACTTAACAAAAGGAAATAAATAATAAAAATAAAGCTAAGTTTAATTAAACGAACATAAACGAACAAAATAAACGAACATAAACGAACATAAACGAACGTTCATGAACATAAATGAACGAACACAACGTGTGTTCATGTTCGTTCGTTTAATTAAACGAACAAAAAATTGTGTTCGTGTTCGTTCATTTATTTAAATAAACGAACATAAACGAACTTCCCACCGAACAGTTCACGAACAGTTCATGAACGTTCGGTTCGTTTACAAGCCTACTTATACTATTTTATATGTAACAATACTCACCCCTACAAAGACTTTTGACCTCAAAAGTCAACTGATTACAAATATCAATCCAACCCAACCCATATATGCCAAGCAATCGTAGTAAAATCCAAAAGTTGTGTCCAGCCTAGTAAGCGCTTGTTTATACGGCAACAACAAGATCATTAGCTACCCTCATTCTGTTAACCTGTTGTATAACACAATCATAGCATGCCTTTTGTAGAATAAAACTTGGACAGCAGGTTGCAAAGCAGAAATGTTAACCTCTTTACAAAACATTAACCATTGTCTAAATTCAGCAAAACCAAAAATTTTGAGCAATTAAAAACATCAGCCAATCATCCCTAAAATTTTCTGCTGACTTTTCTAGAGTAAAGTTCACGTACAAATAGGCTTTATCGTACGAACAGTACGAACTGAAGTAAAAAACACGCGGTGGCATTTCTGTAAATATTGGAAACTTTATATAACTAGAGTAATTATATAATTACTCTATTATATAACTAGCGTAATTACTCTAGCGTAATTATATAACTAGAGTAATTATAAAATTACTCTAAAGTAATTATATAGCGTAGTTATATAACTAGAGTAATTATATAATTACTCTAGGGTAATTACTCTAGAGTAATTATATACACTAGAGTAATTATACAACAAGAGTGGTGGTCATTATTTACGAAAATGCCACCGCCACTTTTTTTTTGTTCCCTTCAGTTCGTACTGTTCGCACGATAATTTTGTTTGTATTTGATCTTTTTTCGACTTTTCTAACTTCCAGATCCAAAATTTTCCATACATGCCAAGTTGCAATGTGTTTCTTATCAACAACTGTTGCAGCATCAAATAGACTACCTTCCCTTGCATCAAATGCATTCAAGAAAAACTTCCAGACAGGTGCACGAAACTCCTCAATTGAATCTGATCTTGGCTTCGCAAACTGCCCCACCATCTTCCCTACCTTCACAATAGGCATCTGTCCATCAAACATCAAAACAACACTCATTTGTAACAGAAACGCCTTACCAACAGCCGCATCAGCCGAACACCCCTCCAATTTTCTGCAACCAAAGAGAATGTCCACACATGGTACGATTCCAATAAAATAACCCTCCGGTTGACAACATATATTCTACTCCATCCGAATCTGTCCATCTTTACATTCCATATTACATTCCCCTACAAAGACTTTTGTCCTCAAAAGTCCACTTATAAAAGGAGTTCTCATAATTCGAAATATGGAACCGGGTCCCAAACCCACACAGTAACATCTTTGTTTTGAACTGACCTCTTAAGCAACTCGACTAAATTTAATAGGCTGAAGACTCGCAAACTAATTGCAGCCTTTGAAACCCAATCTGCTGCAGTCTTTGACCCATTAATACAACCGCTGATCCCATCATTTGCAGCCCCGAATGTTTCACAAAGCAAGGCACGATTAAGATTGTTATCCATTTCATGTAAATCATCACCAAGATCAATATTGTCAACAACTTCTTTTTGGTTTTCTAGTACTTCATTGTCACTTAAATCTTGAAGCTTATTTTCAAACTTGTTTGGCATTTTATCGAACACTTTAGGTACAAACTTGATTTCAGTTATATCGTGTGAATTATAGACTTCTGTAATTTGACCCATTTTATCCGGTTGATCTGTACTGAAATTAGAACCACAAACCTGATTTGTATCATTTGGTTTATCAGCTACAACTTCAGATCCTGGAATTTCTTTTTCACTTAGTTCTTGAACAACCGCACCATCAATTGGTTCTTGAACATCAACTTCGTTTATCTTTACTAATTCATTAATATCACTGCCTTTTTATCTACAGATTCTGTAAAATCCTTTTTTAAATCACTAACAACATCATTCTTCTTATCTTGAGCCATTACCTCAGTAAACCCAGTTGAGATAAAACTCTTATACACACCATTGTCTCTTGACTCATCTCTATTGGTGTTGATTACATTGGTGTTGTTGTTAGGTCTCGTTTCATCTGTATTAAAATGGCTGTTGTGTGATTGATTAACACAGTTTTGACTGCGTAGTTGCAAATTCTTGATTATCTCAGTCAATTGCTGAGAATTTCCTTGCAATTGGACTTTTATGGCTCTTAAGTCTGCTGAGGTTTTTGCCGTCAACGCTTTAATTTTCGCTAATTCAGAGGAAGTCTTCTTCGCTGTTGACTCCAATCGACTCAAAAATAACCCGTGTTCATCAATTCTTCGCTCCAAATCTTGATTATGCGTTGTCATGTCTTCTTTGCTCTTAATCGGTTGATAATACATCAATTGTTATCACGTGTGAATTTCCACTAATCGATACAAGAATTTGAAAAAACACAAAACAAAACGAAATGAATCCAATAAAATGGAAAGAAAAGAGAAATCGACACAGGAATTGAAATACTAATGAAGAACGAAAGGAAAGATAGACAATAATGGAAGGATTACAAAATTGAAATGTAAACACAAAGTGAAGAAATGAAAACAGAAGAATCAAGAATAACGAATCGAAAGAAAAGAAAGGCTCGAAAATGGCTGAATTTGGGTGGAAGAATGATGGTTTACGGTGGTGGGTTATGGTGATGATAGGTGGTCGGTTATGACGGTTGGTGGTGGTTAGTTGGGTTTTTTCCGATCAAAAGTGTCCGAGGATTGGACGGCTCTGATACCACTTGTTACGAACAAAATGGTAATCTAGAGAAGAGCTAGAGAATTAGGAAGAAACACAAGAGAGGAGAGGGATAACCCAAATCAATAGCTAGTATTATTCATACTTATTACATGTATTTATACTACATAATACCAACTAACATATTGACCATTCTACCCCTTATACTATTTTATATGTAACAATTCTGTATTTGATTAGTAGTTTTAGGGCTTCCATAGCTCAATCCGATGATTCTGTTATTAGTTTTGATGCTTTAGATGCAAAATTGTGTATGATTTATAACTGTGTAAGTGTAAGTCATGGATTTGATTTTGATAGATATAAACGGTGATGCTTTGCATACGAGTCTTGGATTGCCGCCTATGTTGAATGTGACAACTGGGAAATTAAGTTGGGAAGTTGGAGATTATGGTACGTAGCCTCTCTTGTACTTTAGATTAGGTTTGATAAATTAATATTAGAGTTGTATAGATAGGTTGCTAGATTTTCTTATTAAATGTGTATACATGTATCTGATTGAAATATGGGTGGTGTGTTTCAGCTCATGAGTGCACACTGTGAAGGAAAACAAGGATGGATTACATCTCCAACTAAAGACAGACAGATTTTTATCACATTTCCTTTTGAAAACATTTGTAAATTGGTCCATGCCATGTGTATTGACTGACTATATTCAATAATGTGTATTCATAATCGACTTTAGTTTAGTTGCCTTCAAATTCAATGTAACTTAATATTTGGCCCTCAAGGTAATTGCCATTTATTTGCTTGTCATATAGAGTAAATGAAATCCTACTTTGTAATCAGCTTCGTTAATAAGGATCTTATATAGTCTTTATGTGGTGTGCTATGCTCTTATCAACCTTCATCCAGTTAAGATACCATGTCTCCTTTTTCACCATCTATCCGTTTAACAAATTCTAATTCATCGACTAAATTACCGTCGCAACGCGGCGGATAATGCCACTAGTTAGTAGTGAATTTTCTTCATTTCATTGACAAAATGTCGCTTGGTAGTTGATAAGACCACTTTATCCAATATCAATCATTTAACCAATGCCTTTCAAAAAAAAAAATCATATAACCAACGCTTCTTTCAAAAATCGTAATCCACAAAAAATAAAGCATATCCGAATTCTGTCAACTTACTTACGTCCTTAATCCGTTTATTTTTCGTTCGTTATTAAAAAAAAAAAACTGAATACGCATGTCTGTTTATTTCTTGATGTTCCAGTGAAAACGGGGTTGTATCCAATAGACTCTTTTCTTTTGGTATCATAATAAGTATAATTTTATTGTAAACGAAGTTGTATCCATTACTTTTTGGTGTCATAATTCACACACATGCATAATATTCTTTGAAAAGAGTTATATTCAAAGTAGACTATTCTTTCTGGTATCATGATAAACAAACTGAAATGATATCAACATTGGTATCGGTATCTAGTATTATCAAAACATGACTTAATTTTGTTCTTTTCCAGTTGTCATACTAAGTGTCGGTATCATAACAAATTAAACCAATACGGACCAAAACCGATCCCGCCACATCACACAGAGGAGTTCCACTATTCTAAATTACTTAGATAATAAGTAGCTTTGTATATGTTAATATTAGATAAATTCTTACCATACTAATTATAAAAGTCTTAAAATATTTTTATGAGTAAATTTGGTTTTACGAACTTTGACCCATTTGAGAACATTCATTTCTTCATAAGAATATGGCCAACCCATAAAATAAGGACCAAATTGAATCCGTCCATTATGCGAGACTACTTTTTCAAGGCTTTGGTTTGCATGTTATAAGTACAATCAGTGACGGGTCTAGAAATTTTTTTTAAGGGTAACGTTCAAACTTAAAAAATATTTTGAACGTTATAATTTAGGGGTAGTGTAATATGAAAAACGTAGATACGAAAATTTTCCACTACGCCTGAAAAGTTGAGGGGCAGTGGTAAGTCCGCCCCTGCTCGGAATTTCGGGTTATGGTAGTATTTCTCCTCAAAATCCAAGAAACAAAATACGGGTGACCTTAAGAGTGTCCTTTTGGCCTAGCGGTATTCGGTGTTAATCCTTGTTAAAGTTATGCAAATTCAAGTTTCTTACCACTCCGCCCCTACCCCATGGTAAGTCCTTCCCTGCTCGGAATTTCGGATTATGGTATGTAAACTTGTAGAGTATTTCTCCTCAAAATCCTAGAAACGAAATACGGGTGACCTTAAGAGTGTCCTTTTGGCCTAGTGATATTCGGTGTTTATCCTCGTTAAAGTTGTGCAAGTTCAAGTTTCACAAAGCGGACGTCAGGCGTTTATCCCATCAAACAAAGTTGCGCAAATTCGAGTTTCACAACACGCTACCATTTTGCACAAAGGTATCTTCTTTTTCAATACAACATACTTTGCAATTGTTCTTCACAGTTCACATACAACGAATACTATACGATAACAATCGCGCTTCTGGAAATCAGGCTTTCGGCGCTCCTGAACTCCGATCAATATTAAACAAAAAAAAACAAACAAAAAACGATTCAGAAGAAATCAAATTCAAGATAATTATCAGGGCCCTTCTTCTCTGGAGCAGCACCGGGCGGTGCAGCTGCTGTTTTTTCGGCAGGATTCACCTGCGGTGATGCTGAAAACCGCTCATACTCCACAGGCCTCGGGACCTCAGGCGGGCTAGCACACCGGATCAAAGCCCAGTTAACACCTTCAAAGAATGGATGTTGTTTGATCTCAGTAGCTCCCCTTTTATAAGCCAATCTGTACTGTGGTTCTTTAACTAACAACCCTCTAATCAAATCACGGGCCGAGAAACTAACCACCGGCGACTCAGGAAACCGCAGCTGTTGACCCACTACATTCATCAAAGTGGCCCGGTTGTTAGACCCTTTAAAAGGCGTTTTACCGAACAATAATTCATACAGAAAGATCCCTAAAGTCCACCAATCAACCGCGCTACCATGCCCTTCGTTTTTTATGATCTCGGGAGCTAAATACTCGTGGGTCCCGACGAACGACATCGAACGGGCCCCGGTCGGTTCCGCCATGAGCTCCGGTAACGGGGTAACTTGATGTCGAATTTCGGGCTTTGTTTTCTGTTTTGAACTTGATTTTGATTCTTTTTTGGATTTACTCATGAAGAGTCTGGGAGAGAAACATGATGTAGGGACGACACACGACGGTTGGATACAAGACGTGGGCTCCATGCATGCGGGTTGGGCGAAAAAGGCTGAACTCTTTTTGAGCGGATCGGTGTCTAGAGATGCTGATTTGATAAGTGTTGGGCTTACTGAACAACGAAGCGAAAGGTCAAAGTCAGAGAGCATTATGTGACCGTCTTCTCTGACTAAAACGTTTTCGGGTTTTAGGTCGCGATAAATGATCCCGAGCATGTGAAGGTATTCCATTGCAAGAAGAATTTCTGCAACATAAAACCTACAATAAAATTTTGACATCAGAAAAACTATACAAGTATATTTATGAACGGGTCAATTAACGTTATGTTCTTAAGGTCGGGTTTCGAGTCACGTAAGAAACTGCCACCCCGACCCTAAAAACGCACAAAAACTCGAATCAGTTTATAAAAAAAAATTAGGCTACAATTGAAATAATATAAGGTTATGAACAAAAAGGCCCGACCGGACCCGTATATTAACTACCAATTTGGCCTAGTGCCCAACATGTTCTTTGAGCCACCTATTTTGCCGCCTCTAACTACCACATGGTCCGCATGCACAAATAATAACACGAAACTAAAAACCGCAGAAAAAAAATGAGATTATCGAAGTGATAGCTTGTTTTTGCGACTTTAATCATAGTTGTCGATAGCGAATAGTGGTCAATAGCGAGAAGCCACCGATATGCTATGTAACAATAGCGACGAAATAGCGCCCGTTATTTCGTATTTAGCGGTAAGATATTAAAATATTTAAAAATAGTTTTATGTATATACACAAACTAATTTTATACTTTCTATGTAAAATTTAGAAGTTTTAGGCACTATATGTAAACAAACGAAAGATAGAGGGGTTAAATGTGAAAATAGTTAAAGTTTTTAACCCTAAAAAGGCTGAAAACAGCGTAGCACAAATGCACACAGACGCTATTCATCTTCCTCCTTGTTTCTGGCAAAAAAAAAAATAAAAAATTCAGCAACGTCGCCGGAAGTCCCGAAATCGCTATTGCCCCGCTAAACACAAGATAGTGATGGATAGCCGATACGCGACGCTATTCGCGGTCGCTATCATCGCTATTAACGACTATGACTTTAATAATTAAAAAATCAAGTTTATTATATATAAACCAGGGACATGATGCGTAATTTTGCATTTTTTATCTTGATAATAAATTTTTTTAGGGGCAACTTCCTACATGTTTCTCCAAATCAGCTTAGAACACATCCAAACAACCCTTAATCTTCATAAAGTCAATGTGTAGTTGACAATATGAATCAGGCAACAAAATGAAATATATGAAACTAAAACACACAATTACTTCAAGTTAGAGGTGGCAAGTTAGGCGGGCCAGGTTCAATACAACGGGTCAATATGAATCATTTATAGGACATGCTGAAATCGAAAAAGCCAGGTTGGGTTGACCCGCAAACCCTTCCTCTAGTTCGATTATGATTCTGGACTTGACTTATTATAAAAACAAGTAAACAACTCACTATCCGAATTTTGTCCATTTTTTTTTATTTTTTAATATTCATAAAAAACTAGTGCATTTAATTGTGATTACATATACAACAATAATTCCAAATCGATGAATAAAAAATTTAGAAGGTTTGACGCATTAAAAATGAACTTTGACCGGTTTTAAACATTAAACCTGAATGACACGCTCAACCCATATATTTGACCGTTTGATATAAAACACAATCCGAATCGGGACCGATAAAAAGTAATTAGCCAAACGCTCAAATGGTCACCGATACGTTAAGTAGATGATAAATTCACAGAAGCAAATAAAAATTAGGGATCAGGCAACAAACCTCCTAAGAGCACTACAATGGCGGAGTTTGCTCAAGTTTGGTCTGCCAAACCCACTCAACGGACGGAAGCAACCATTGGAGGAGTTTGACTTGGGCCGTCCGGCTTGGCACACCGGACACGTCCGATTTGGTTGAGTGGGGACCACCCTCACATTCAAAACAAAAATAATTTTTTTTTTTTTTTTTTTTTTTTGCAAAAGTGGGGTTGATGTGACGGGTTTGGTTGTCAGAGGAAAACGTGGGTGGCTTGAAATGGTTGAGGTTTGGAATAATGTGGCGTGCTAATGTGGTGGATGCGCTAAATCATTTTTATTTATATATTATATAGTTAGATCATTATTAGATATTTAGGGCAATTTCTTTGATTTTCTAAGTTTGAAATTTTGTATTTACCCTTAAAAAAGAGTAAAAATTATGGACAAATGTTTTAGGCCAACCCAACCCAAACCGTACCAAAACAACCCCATATTGACCCAAACTAATTATTTATTACAAAAATTAAATTAAAAAAGAAAAAAATACGAACTAACCGTGTTCATGGCTGACCCAAACAACCCCGTTACCCAATCCGCCCATTTTACCACCTCTAGAATAAAAAAAATAAAAAAAACATTATTTATTAACAAAACTAAAACATTTGGATGAAACTTGCTCCAGGCTGTCCCAAACAATACAAAACACCCTCCCCCCCCCCCCCCCCCCCCCCCCTTATGCAACCAGCCGATCTCACCTCTAGTAAATCCCCAAAAACTAATTAGTATCAATACAACTACACCATTTGAACTAAACCATAAACAACCCATATCGACCAGTTACCCAACCAGGCCCATTTCGCCACCTCTAATACGTTTAAATAAACTGGAAAAATAAAAAGAGCAGGGATAAGGGATCATACTTTACAGCTTGTTCACAAAACCGTTTCCCGGGCTGCCTTTGTCTAAGAGTATGCAAATCACCACCAGGGCAAAACTCCATAACCAAACACGAGAATTTATCAGTCTCAAAATGAGAATACAAAGTAGGAAGAAACGGGTGATCCAACGATTGTAAAATCTCCCTTTCGGTTTGCGCCCGTAACAGTTTTTTACGGCTTTCGAGTGACACTTTATCCATAACTTTCATTGCAAAATAAGATTTAGTACCGCTAAGCTCAGAAAGATAAACACTCCCAATATCACCACAACCTAACCGTTTCAACAACTTGAAATGACTCAAACCCAAAACCCCGTCTTTTGCTCTAACGGCTTGGATCGCTTCCCATCTTGAATCATTTGACTTATGGGGTTTATTCATGTTATTACTTAAACTACTACAACTACTTTCGTCACTTACATCAGTACTCGTACTTCCTCTACACATACTACTTTTACCACTTTCAACGACATCGGTTTTTTCACTGGTTTTTGCACTGCCGCTAACACTAGCCGATGCTTCTTTTTGACCCGACGAATTTTTTTCTTGATGAAGCGGTTCTTGATTTTGTTGACACTTTTTAGGCTCCAATTCAGGCTTCTTTTCAGTAAGTTTTGTAGGAGTTGTAGGCTCTAAATTGCTAAGTTTTTCGCCCGACGATTTGTTACTAACGGTTTTGCTAATAGATTTTGAATCCATACTTACGAAACTGCGAACTTCTTTGATCAGTCAGAACCACTGCAGCATCTGCAACAAGTAAAGAGAATTGATTATAATAAAGATTCACCACAAGCGGTAAAGCGGGATCTTTATAGAAGAAAAATCGAAAATATTGAACAAATCAAGAAACTAAATATACTATCGATGGAAAATCCATATAGGGCCTTAGAAAGTGATAAATATATGGCCCGTTCATCAAGAAATCGGTTGATTTGGGTAAAGAAAGATTCTTATGGATTCGTTTGGTCTACGAAAATTGTACAAGTCAATTTGACTGTACTTACTAACGTCGGGTCAATTTGGGCCACTGTTATAAAACTTGGTAACGAAAATGAGTTTAAATAATATGCGTACCAAAACCACTATCAAGAAATTAATCAAGAGACAATATGAAAAAAAAATTAGGCAATCACACCAAACTATTGCTAGAAACAAATCAAGAAAGTTACAAAATCTCAAACAGCTATAAATGGAAATAAAAGATTTAGGCAGGTAAAATTTAGGCAAAATATCATGGAAGTAATTTGCATACCAAATCAGAGTAAAGAACAAACTAAGAAAGTTACAATATCTCAAACAAATCAAGAAACAAGTTCAAGTAACGACAAATGAAAATCAAAGTTACACTTAGACTGTCCGTTGTGAGCCGCGAGCGAGGTTTCAGTCCGGTGCTCACCTCCAGCCACAACAGCTCCGGCGCGAGCACACGCGATGGTGCTCGGGTTCATTAACGGGAAAGTGAGCACAGGTCGCGCCGGTGCTCACCCCAGCCAAAACGGGGTCAAGTGAGCACAGGCGAGGGGGTTGCTTGAGAGTGAAGTCGGTAGCTTGCGTATGCTCGCTCGCGGCCCACGACGGATGGTGTTACAACAAAATCACAATCAAGAAACAAACCAAAAAAGTTATAAAATCTCACACAATAAACTATGAATTGAATAATTTGCAAACCAAAACCATCCCGGGATCAAGATTCAAATTATTCTACAAACTAACATGAGAAATTTTACCTAAAAATTGAAATGCAACACTGCAACCACAAACTAGAGTTTCAATGAGGTTTCTGCCACCAAATAACTTATCAATAAACCAACAAATGAGTTTAGAAAATGATGAAATGATAAAATAAATCAATCAAAGGCTATGACAATGACAGGACAATAAAGACCCATGAATAAGAAGGGAAACAAAAGTTTAAAAGGAAAAGGATATATGAAAAGCAGACAGATCTAACCCACCTTCTATCATCCCCACAAAAAAAAAAAAAAAAAAAAAAAAAAAACTAATCTAAATATTAATTAATAGCACATGAAAAGCAAAACCCACTTGCAGTAACAATCAAAAGACTATATTTCAAAAGTATAAAACAAAAGTAAAACCCTAAAAAACAGAACCTGAAGTGTTGACAAAGATCAAAGCTTTTAGGTTTTACTGAGCCCTAAATCAAGAAATAGATTTAACCCATTTGCAGTAGCAATCAAAAGACTATATTTCAAATAAATAAAGCAAAATTAACCCTAAATTATTGACAAAGATTTAAAAGATATAAACTTTAAGGTTTTACTGAGCCCTAAATCAAGAATCAAATGAAATCCACTTGCAGTAACAATCAAAACATCATATTTCAAAAGAATACAGCAAAATTAACCCTAAAAAAACAATCTTGATGTGTTGACAAAGATAAAATAATAATAATAATAATTAAAAAAATTAGGGTTATTATTGAGCCCTAAATCAATAGTCAGATGAAACCCACTTGCAGTAACAATCAAAACATCATATTTCAAATAAAAAAAGAAAAATTAACCCTAAAAAAACAATCTTGATATGTTGACAAAGATAAAAATTAAAAAAAAATTAAAAAAATAAAAACCCTAAAAAATTCACCTGAAGAGTTGAAAAAGATTAAAACTTTAGGGTTTTGATGAGCCCTAAATCCAGAATGAGATGCAGTGACAGTGAGGTCTGACTTACAAATTTGTGGTTGGATGGAGAGAGAAGAAAATTGGGAGTTGGGTTTGCCACGTTCTTGGTATTATTATTATTATTATTTATTTATTTATTTTTTATTTGATGTTGGAAAGAATAATATTATTTATTATTATCATTTAGTAAATTATTAAAAAGAAAGAAAGAAAAGATATAGTTACAACTTCCAACCTGTTTTCTAACATTATGGTTTTAGCTTTTGAGGCAACTTAGGAAATTTTCTTTTTCATGTCTTGCATAAATCTGAATAGACAAAGTGATTTCTTTATTTAAAGATGTTGACCAAATGTTTAAACAAATCCTACTAAACTAGACTTTTGTTGAATTCGTACTTTTGTTAATTTTTATATGATTTTGGTATTTAAATTTGAAAAAACTTAATAAAAAGGTTGTTTATGTAAAAAGATGTGGTTTGTGGTTTACTTATTGTAGCCTTAGCAACTAAGTTAGTGTGCTTGATCATTTTATCCTTTTAGACTTTAGAGAATCATAACATGTATGTGTGTTTTTTTTGGGCGTATGGAACTTACTTGAAAGAAACAGGATATGCGGTTGATGTGGATGAGAGTAAAGAGAGTCGTATTTTTATGAAAATACACCAAAATAATATGAATGAATAGCTAACATCATCACTGAGGTTTGCACATTTTTTTGTTAGATTCATCCAAAAAAAGTTTTTGTCTCAACTAAACTACCGAGGTTTCCCAAACGTTCATGATCCATCCATTTCTCTAACATTGTCTAAAACTAATTTTAATTGAGAGCAATTTCATTATGTATTTATTTATTTCTATATTTCTGCCTAGTTTTATTATTTAAAGATATTTTTAATTTCCTATTTTAATACATATATATACACACAAAGTAACCAAAATTAAATCTGCCAAAAGGAAATTAAATAACTTTATTACTTAAAGATATTTTTTATTTTTAATTTTCTGTTTAAAAACTTTAAAAACATTAAACCCCTTCCCTTTCCCGTCCAACCTCACCAACCACCGTCCCCTACCTTCATCGCCACTCCTCACCGCCGAGACCACCTGCCGCCGGCGACTGTAACATCGTAAAATTTTTCCCAAATTCTAATACGTAAAAGCCCTTACTTTATCATTAATTTTATACTAATATGCCTAAGTTTTTATTTTTCTACCACCCAACTTATATATATATATATATATATGTATATATATGTGTATATATATGTATATATATGTGTAATAATAATAATAATAGTATTAATAATAATAATAGCAAAAAAAAAAACTATACAGATTTATACAATGATTAACTCTAGCCCACCTCTCATTTTGTTTTTTTTTTCGGAGCCCAGACAAACCCCAGCCCATCCAGAAGCCCAACTCAGCGGCCCAACATAACCAGCCCAATCCCCTCTCCTCTCTATTAAAAAAAAAAAAAAGAGTTGTTGATGCCGTGACTCGAACCGGAGCAGAGGGCCGGGTCAAACACAACACACACGCACAAGACCAACTGAGCCACAACTCATTCTTGATTTAATTCCAAACCAATTTGTATAAAAGGCTTTATTTTTTTCTGCTGTTACTCGCTGCTGCATCAGACGCGAGACCCCTTTTCTTTTTTTTTTCCTTGTTTGACTTTAGATTGAACACATATTTGGAAACAACTGAATAATTGGTTCGTGATATGGAATTGACAAGGTAATACACGTAACCTACTCGCCAATTACCCTTAGAAACATTCCAAAATTATTGATAATTACGCGTTCATAGTTATGGTCGAGTCAACTTTCCACTTTGTCCAATTCGAAGGTTATTGTATAAATTGAACCCTCTGCGAGACCCTATAGGTGCCGAAACTTGTATCCCCACTATCAATTTCTGAAAACCTCTCAAGTATAAGGTGTTCTTGTACGCGTTTGACTTTCTATTTGACCGACTGATAAACGCGATTAAAGCTTTGTAAGTTTCAATTCTTTTGTAGGTTTTGTTCATCGGCCATCTACAAACAATAACCCTATGATTAATCGGGTTATTGTTTGTTAGATCAGATTATTGATAAACTAGGGCTCGATTGATTTTGAATTGGGGAAGAACACCCTTGCAGACTTGGATTTTTAATTATTGTTTTTCTGTTTTAAATACAAACAAGGGCATAGCCCAGTGGTGGGAATCATGGTGGACAATGATTGAACCGGTTTGAACCCAGGTTCGATTCCCACAACCCACATCTTTTTTTTTAAAACTCCTTTCTTTATATTTAATCTAATAATCTTTTTAAAAAAAGCTTTAAAATACCAAATGTGATCTTTAAATTCTATAAAAAAAATTATTTTATGATATTCATGAGGCAAAGTTTATCATATAATTTTTAGTTTTCAAAAAATTATTTATTTAATATATATAATAAATAATTCAAGTTTATTCTATTTTATTTATAAAATTCTATAAAAATATCAAAACAATTATATAAATTTCCACAAAAATTATTCTGAGTTTTTATAACATTAAAATTTTCTGAAATGATTTTTATTCTGAAAAATCATTTATTTACTATTTTTAATCAATTTTTGTTAGTTTTAATCATAAATAAATCATAATAAATTCATTTTTCAATATTTTTGCACCAAAATTTTATATAAATTATTTCTATTTATTTGGAACAGAAATACAATTTTTAATTTAATAATTCTTTAATTTTAGTATTTTTAAATATTAAAGTTATATTTTGACAATTTAAAAAAAATAGATTTAATATTCTATTTTAAAGAAAATAATTTTATAAAAATTATTTTCATACTTAAAACTTTATATTGTGACCATATTTAATTTAAAATTTACAAAAAGACTTTTGTTTATTTATTTATCAAATTTCTCTTAATTATTAAACATTTTATTCATTAATCAAAACGAACACTTATCCCCAATTCGAAACCCTAGAATATATTTGTAGACTAGAAAGACTTAGACATATTTATTACCTAAATTATAGGGTAATACTTGGCATCGTTGATCAATACATATTCTATTTCACGAGACTTAACATTTTGCTAAGGTGAGTTTACATAGCCCCTTTTTCTGTTTTACATTTTGGGGTGAAACATGTTTAAACATTTTATACACTATCATTTACTCATTCTTACATTGTTGAAACTTGTGATTCAATTACACTATCATTTACTCATTCTATCATTTGACTGTAACAAAAAGACACAGTACAATCATTAACATTGATCAAGCCGCCTGTTTAGATTATAGCGCTATAGGTCTGACAAACCCATCCCCTCGCATAAATTCAGGGATGATCGATAACAGTAACAACATTTAACTAACTTGCGAGTTAGTCCTCAGTCGACACAAGGTTTGATTGTACAAAGACGCATTGTTACATGTCGGGCTCATACTCTATCATCATACAACTGTGATTGTTGTACAAACTATTGTTATCAAAAACCTATGTATTCTCACCAACATTTGTTGACCCAAAATATTTTCAAACTTAACATGTTTCAGGTTCTACTTGCTTGAAGATTTGAGTTAATGCTTGAAGATGTGTACTTAGTATTATTCACTTTGATGTACGAATTCTTGTTGAACAATTGTATGTAATTTATTTAAATCATATATTGAAACTTATTATCCACCATGAGCTACTGAACAATCATTAATACGTGACATCCCGATGTTTCCGCCATCGGTTGGGGTGTTACAGCGACCACCAACTCTACTCACGCCCATAACCCTAAACTCACCATGCACCTCCTTCATTACCACACATCTACACCATCACCGTCAAACACCACTCCACTGCATGCCTATGACCTGCAACCAGTGGCGGACCTAAGATTTGTATTCAAGGGGCGATCGGGGGTTTAACCGAACTTTTAAAGGGGCGGTTGGGATTTTTGCCTACAAATTACACTAACTTTTTAAATTTTAAGGGGGGCACCCGCCCACCTTAGCTACAGTGTGGGTAAGCCACTGCCTACAACCACCACTACCATCCCCAAAACCCTAACGTTGTGTTCCCGAGTTAACTAAACGAGAGAAAATAAAGGAAATGAAAGGAAGGAAAAAATTGTTTGTGTTCCTGAGTTTCATTAAAGGAAGGAAAAGAAAGGAAAACAAAAATATGGCGTGTTCCCGAGTTTCATTAAAGGAAGGAAAAGAAAGGAAATGGAAGGAAAACTAGGCAAAATCCTTTAGTTTGGTTTTCCTTCCGATTTGGAAGGAAACGGAAGGAAAGGATACTTATCATTTCTTTTCCTTTCCCTTCCTTTCCTTCTGTTCTTTTCTTTTGTTTTCCCCCTTTAAGTTAACTCGGGAACACAACATAAATGTGAACCTCCACCAAACTGTCTTCACCTTCATCGCTGCGACCCATAACCACCTTCCACATTGTCGTTATCAAACTTGCAACCACCACATTCGCACAAGAAACCCTCAATCTTCAAACCTTATCCCCACTATCAACTGATTGTCCATCACCAACATCAACCCTACACTACAACCTTCCACCTTAATCGACACTGCAACCACCTATGCCTTCACCTTCACCATCGCCATCCTCCTCAACAAACCATAATATCAACTTTAAAAACAAATTCGACATGGGGGTTTAAAAAACAAAGTGTTGAGTCTGAGTTTTGATGTGACATCCGTCACTTTATATATATTTTTTTTTATATATAATAATAATAATAATAATAATAATAATATTGTTAATAAAAAAATCAGATTATATATATATATAATTATAACCACACTCACTTGAAACATAACCCAAGACCAACCCAACCTTCCCTTGTTATTGTTGAGCCCATATTTGATATCCAGAAATTGTCCAGCCCAAAAACGAGCCCACAAAACCGGCCCAACAGAGTCCAGCCCACAACTAACCTTCCCTCTGTTTTAAAAAAAAAAAAAAGGAAACATACATGTGCTGTTTGCGTGACTCGAACCCGAGTCTGTCAGACTCACACCCTCACGTCCAACCACTTGAGCCACACACTCGTTTGTTGTTTAAAGCTGGATCCTAATTCTTTTAAACCTTCCTAAAAATGTAACAGAGCTCTTCTCCTTCCCTCCCTAATTCACGCGACCAGCTATCTCTTTTTTTGGCAAACCATGACTGAATCAAGTAACCCCTTTGAACCACAATCAAACTGGCATAATAACATCCCATCAATCACGCATATTATGTACATTAATCCGGTCAAAATCATGCCATTTTTACACAAATCACGCGACTATGTCGTCTATGGGTCAAAACTTTCCAATCATGCCATACGTACGAAATAGTATAAATTGAATCCTCTCCCAGAGCCTAATGACGCCGATAAACACTTCCCCACTATCATTTTCTTCTGTTCATCGTTAAAAACTCACAGATTGAGCTTCGTTGACTTTTGCGTTTGACTCGTTCTTCACGCATCATAGAGCCTTGTAAGTTTTAATTAAACTCGGCTATAGTTACTTTATGTTGATCCGAATCAGAGCCCTATGGTTAATTTGATTATTACTCAGTAATCAAACTGATTATAGAAGCTAGGGTTCATGCGACTTGATTTGGGGATGAGGGTTCTGGTCCTGCACGTTTAATATATATTCTGAAGCAAACAGACACAACCACTGATCTAGATCAAGTGGTTGTGTCATTTGTTGGTCTGCCAAGGCTCACGAGTTCGAGTCCCAAACCAAGCACTTTTATTTTTCTTCTTTTAATTGTATATAAATCAAATCTTTCTTATATTATATAACTAATTTAAAACGAAGATTAAACGTTCTCAGGGTCTAGCCCAGTTGGGGGCTAGGCTTGTGATTAAGCTCGAACCGGTCCCAGACCCGGGTTCGATTCCTAGCATTAACAAACATTTTTTTTTCAACATTTAAACTTACATATATTTACTTTCATTTTTTTAAATTGGTTTTAAAAATACTATAACAACCTTATAAATTCTACAAAATTTATTCTAAGTCAGTTCTATGATGAAGTTTAATATTCAATTTTTAGTTTTCAAAAATTTATTTAATTAATATATATAATAAATAAATCAAGTTTATTCTATTTTATTTATAAAATTCCTTTAAAATATCAAAACGATCTTATTAATTTCCACAAAAATTATCCTAAGTTTTTTATAACTTTAAACTTTTCAGAAATGATTTTTAATTCTGAAAAATCATTTATTTTATATTTTTAATCAATTTTTGTTAGTTTTAATCGTAATTAAATCATAATAAATTCATTTTACAATATTTTTATACCAAAATTTTACATAAATTATTTCTATTCATATAGGATTGAAATACAATTTTTGATTCAGAAATTCTTTGATTTTAATATTTTTAGATATTAAAGTCGTATGTTGACAATTTGAAATAATTAGATTAAATATTCTATTTTCAAGAAAATAATTTTATAAAAATTATTTTCACACTTAAAACTTTATATTGTGACCGTATTTGATTTAAAGTTTACTCAAAGACTTTTTGTTTATTTATTTACCAAATTTCTCTTATTTATTAAACGTTTAATTTATTAACCAAATAAATACTCATCCCCAATTCGAAGCCCTAGGAAATACTTATAGACCAAGTAGACTTAGACTTATTTGTTACATTATACATAGGGTGATACTTGGCAACATTGGATTATACATATTCAATTACACAAGACTTACCACCTTGCTAATGTGAGTATTCCTACCCCTTTTTGCTTTTATACATTTTTGGGGTGTTACATGTACATTATTACAATTTCAAATACAAGTTTACATTTTTACAATACAATTCTAGTACTATGTGCATTGCTTACAACGTGCTTTATGCTTAGACTATACATGTGGATTACATTTGTACTTAGTGAAATCATTAACATGGTACAAGCCGACCTTAACATTGGATAGCGCTATTTGGATTGACAACCCGCCTAGGTTGATTCTCCCCCTTTTTCATCGGAGAATCCGTGGCCATTGTTAAGTTATTATCCACTTGTTGGATAAGTACACTACAGTTCATACAGTACATTATACAGTCACAGGGTTGATTTCGCTCATTTGTTTGATACATGGTTTACATATTTGCACTGTAGCTTGCACTTGAATTGTATAACTTTTTAACCTACTATATATATCAAATCTAGGAATGCTCACCAACATTTCATATGTTGACCAAACCTATTTTTGTACATGTTTCAGGTGCAGTTTGATCTAGTGCTTTAGCAAGGAACATTTAGTGCCTTATTTTAATTCAGTTATTTCAATATTTATATTTCATTTAGACAATGTATTTTCCATTTCCATGTAAGACAATTTTGGATTATTCAATAATATTTACATTTTAGTACCATGTGCTTTTGAACAATCGTCACTACGTGGCACCTCGATGATTCCGCCATCGGTTGGGGTGTTACAGATTGGTATCAGAGCCATGGTTATAGGGAATTAGGTTATTAGATAAAATGACCTAGACTATAACCGAACTTTAACTTGCATGCATAATATTTCCTGAATTACCCTACCCCTCATTTCTTCCTACTTTCCTCCTTCTATCTTTCCCTTCTTCCCTCTCTCTATTCTCTTATCTTTCATCATGGTGCATAGAGATGGTGTCCTACAGAGAGTGTAAAGTTTACATCATCATACGGGAACAGTACCTTTTATGAAGACATTCTTAGACATAATACCTACTCTTATTTTACTCCTTCGAAGTTGTTGAACCTTAATGAGTGTGATAAGGACACGTGCAATCTGGAAGGGTGGACGCCTGTACACTGGGTTTTCTGGCATAGGCAAGCATAGCGCATAAATCCATTTACGGACCTGTTATGCTTACCTGGGGATTCCTGGAGTGAGTGTCCACTTATAGGCTAAAGCACGTCTTCTTTGATCACCATTGGGTTCAATTCCTTTGAAAAGTCAACGTTCTTGTTGGGCTTTACAGCTAGACAAGGGCACTCCAAGCATTTTATGCAAGCTTTCTCAATAATACTCTCTCGGTTCATATACAATATTTTGTATTTCACGATTTTCATATATTGCTTACAAGTTCATACTATCATGGATTTCACAATCACACTTCACCTTACCCTCTTAGCCACTTTTTAAATATTCAACACCCTACCCAAATCATATTATTTCTTTTCGCCACATGTTATTTATTTTAAAAACTATAACCTCATACTTTAGCACAAACTAAAGATTTCTAAAACTAGTTGTATTACCTAGTAACTTTACAAAGTACATATTTTCCTCGAACTTAAATTCAATTGATTGACGTAACAAAACGATTTTCTATATAATGTTTTAAACTATTACAAAGCCTACTTAGCTTGTACTATTTAACAACTTTTGCCTTATGTACAAAACCAAATTTAGAAAATATTTATTTTTTTTGGAATAATATCTAGTCTCTAGATTCTACATCAACAATCACTCATTTTCAACTTGTTCAAATTTTTACAATATTTAGCATACACCACAATCATGTTTTCTTATACACTTGATTATAACCTTTGATCCAAACCCCAAAATTTACACTGCTATACTATAAAATAAACTCTTTATCAACTATCTTCACATTCACCATCTCTCACCATCCTCTCAAGAACTAAATTCATATCCTTCACCTTCTCACACGTGAGCTAGTTACCCATGATAATCAAACTACTAAAAACCTGATACTTGATTCTACATGATTTTTTTCCCAAAACATCATTGTTGTGAAACTTGATTTCCCCTTAATTTGACTATTCACTGGACATTTAATTATTCATGATACTTGTGTTTTCATTTTCTTGAGTCTATTATCATTTTGTACCCAATTTTGTCGTACTCATAGGCATATAACATCTAGAAATTTCCTTGCGTATTATTGTGTATTAACACAGATTGGAAATTTATTATATTGATTACGTTTATTTTTAATCATACAAGACTCTACCTTACATTTATTTGAAACATTTGGACTTGATATTGATCTTACAGATGCTTTTCTAAGAAAACATCATTGGTTATTACATAGATTTTTCCCTTAATTTGACTACGCATTGAACATCTAATTATTCATGATACTCGTAAACATTTAATTATTCATGATAAACACTTACACTTAATGGTTGTAGTACTTACAAACTTGCTTGCATAAACATGCTATCAATTTGCAATCTATGTGAATAATAATTGCTGCACTTAATAGAGTCATCATGCCTTTTTCAACAGTCGGGAGAGGCCCTACAACCTGCTCCACGACTGGTGGAGGCTATCGAACATACTCAACGATTGGTAGAGGTCACTATGCCTTTTCAAACAGTCGGGAGAGGCCCTACAACCTACTCCACGGCTGGTGGAGGCTATCGAACCTGCTCAACAATCGGTGGGGTCATAGAAGGACGCAAAACTTTAATGTAAGGTAAATTGATGATTCCGGTCCGGAACGTAATCATGAATTTACAGGTGCGTTAAGGTAGTGTGAAATTCTATTAGAATTTTTGGTAGGCGTCCAGTACGTTTTCAAGGTATCAAAGGTGTGGTGGGTTAGCTGCGGTACACCCTGTATACAAGCACTAATGATGCATTGAGAGTGAGACTGGAAGTCGGACCAGGAACAAACTCTGTTTACTTGGTAATTCATTTAGTCCCTCTGTAGTTAATCAAACTCGTACATTTATTCTAGGATTCCTAAAACTTGAAACTTAGTGAATTACTAGATCTTTATCTTCCTTATTACTCGAGACGGACCTAACCAAATCCCTAAACTCACACCTATCAAACCCTTATCCAGATCATTCGAATTTTCCAAACCACAGTTACCTTAATTTTTACCCAAGCATCCATAACCCTATGTTTCTAATAACTTCGGGACGAAGTTTCTAAAAGTAGGGGATGCTGTGACATCCGTCACTTTATATATATTTTTTTTTATATATAATAATAATAATAATAATAATAATAATATTGTTAATAAAAAAATCAGATTATATATATATATATAATTATAACCACACTCACTTGAAACATAACCCAAGACCAACCCAACCTTCCCTTGTTATTGTTGAGCCCATATTTGATATCCAGAAATTGTCCAGCCCAAAAACGAGCCCACAAAACCGGCCCAACAGAGTCCAGCCCACAACTAACCTTCCCTCTGTTTTAAAAAAAAAAAAAGGAAACATACATGTGCTGTTTGCGTGACTCGAACCCGAGTCTGTCATACTCACACCCTCACGTCCAACCACTTGAGCCACACACTCGTTTGTTGTTTAAAGCTGGATCCTAATTCTTTTAAACCTTCCTAAAAATGTAACAGAGCTCTTCTCCTTCCCTCCCTAATTCACGCGACCAGCTATCTCTTTTTTTGGCAAACCATGACTGAATCAAGTAACCCCTTTGAACCACAATCAAACTGGCATAATAACATCCCATCAATCACGCATATTATGTACATTAATCCGGTCAAAATCATGCCATTTTTACACAAATCACGCGACTATGTCGTCTATGGGTCAAAACTTTCCAATCATGCCATACGTACGAAATAGTATAAATTGAATCCTCTCCCAGAGCCTAATGACGCCGATAAACACTTCCCCACTATCATTTTCTTCTGTTCATCGTTAAAAACTCACAGATTGAGCTTCGTTGACTTTTGCGTTTGACTCGTTCTTCACGCATCATAGAGCCTTGTAAGTTTTAATTAAACTCGGCTATAGTTACTTTATGTTGATCCGAATCAGAGCCCTATGGTTAATTTGATTATTACTCAGTAATCAAACTGATTATAGAAGCTAGGGTTCATGCGACTTGATTTGGGGATGAGGGTTCTGGTCCTGCACGTTTAATATATATTCTGAAGCAAACAGACACAACCACTGATCTAGATCAAGTGGTTGTGTCATTTGTTGGTCTGCCAAGGCTCACGAGTTCGAGTCCCAAACCAAGCACTTTTATTTTTCTTCTTTTAATTGTATATAAATCAAATCTTTCTTATATTATATAACTAATTTAAAACGAAGATTAAACGTTCTCAGGGTCTAGCCCAGTTGGGGGCTAGGCTTGTGATTAAGCTCGAACCGGTCCCAGACCCGGGTTCGATTCCTAGCATTAACAAACATTTTTTTTTCAACATTTAAACTTACATATATTTACTTTCATTTTTTTAAATTGGTTTTAAAAATACTATAACAACCTTATAAATTCTACAAAATTTATTCTAAGTCAGTTCTATGATGAAGTTTAATATTCAATTTTTAGTTTTCAAAAATTTATTTAATTAATATATATAATAAATAAATCAAGTTTATTCTATTTTATTTATAAAATTCCTTTAAAATATCAAAACGATCTTATTAATTTCCACAAAAATTATCCTAAGTTTTTATAACTTTAAACTTTTCAGAAATGATTTTTAATTCTGAAAAATCATTTATTTTATATTTTTAATCAATTTTTGTTAGTTTTAATCGTAATTAAATCATAATAAATTCATTTTACAATATTTTTATACCAAAATTTTACATAAATTATTTCTATTCATATAGGATTGAAATACAATTTTTGATTCAGAAATTCTTTGATTTTAATATTTTTAGATATTAAAGTCGTATGTTGACAATTTGAAATAATTAGATTAAATATTCTATTTTCAAGAAAATAATTTTATAAAAATTATTTTCACACTTAAAACTTTATATTGTGACCGTATTTGATTTAAAGTTTACTCAAAGACTTTTTGTTTATTTATTTACCAAATTTCTCTTATTTATTAAACGTTTAATTTATTAACCAAATAAATACTCATCCCCAATTCGAAGCCCTAGGAAATACTTATAGACCAAGTAGACTTAGACTTATTTGTTACATTATACATAGGGTGATACTTGGCAACATTGGATTATACATATTCAATTACACAAGACTTACCACCTTGCTAATGTGAGTATTCCTACCCCTTTTTGCTTTTATACATTTTTGGGTTGTTACATGTACATTATTACAATTTCAAATACAAGTTTACATTTTTACAATACAATTCTAGTACTATGTGCATTGCTTACAACGTGCTTTATGCTTAGACTATACATGTGGATTACATTTGTACTTAGTGAAATCATTAACATGGTACAAGCCGACCTTAACATTGGATAGCGCTATTTGGATTGACAACCCGCCTAGGTTGATTCTCCCCCTTTTTCATCGGAGAATCCGTGGCCATTGTTAAGTTATTATCCACTTGTTGGATAAGTACACTACAGTTCATACAGTACATTATACAGTCACAGGGTTGATTTCGCTCATTTGTTTGATACATGGTTTACATATTTGCACTGTAGCTTGCACTTGAATTGTATAACTTTTTAACCTACTATATATATCAAATCTAGGAATGCTCACCAACATTTCATATGTTGACCAAACCTATTTTTGTACATGTTTCAGGTGCAGTTTGATCTAGTGCTTTAGCAAGGAACATTTAGTGCCTTATTTTAAATTCAGTTATTTCAATATTTATATTTCATTTAGACAATGTATTTTCCATTTCCATGTAAGACAATTTTGGATTATTCAATAATATTTACATTTTAGTACCATGTGCTTTTGAACAATCGTCACTACGTGGCACCTCGATGATTCCGCCATCGGTTGGGGTGTTACATTTGAGGGGTTTAAAACACCCATGGCTTCTGAGTTGATTGGACTCAGACGTGAAAGGTTGATGGTGGTGGTGGTGGTGGTAGGTGGAGGGGTGCTAATGGTAGGGCTGTGATGGTGGTGATGACCTGGGTTGAGGGAAGTGGGGTGAATGTGATGATGGTGCTATGGTGGTGTTGAGAAAAGGATAAAAATAAAGATATGTAGAGAGGGTGTGTGGGTATTGTGTATGCGCGCACACACTTGAGAAGGGGTGGGGGTTTATATAAAAAATAAATTTTTTTATCTTTTTGTTAAAGATAAATAAAAATAAGAAAAAAAAATAGAAAACAAAACAAATATGTAAAATTGCCAAAATACCCTTCAGTTAACGTTAGTTTTTAACATGGTTAGAGAAATGAATGGATCTAGCAATGGTTTTGAAAACTCAATCGCCCAGTTAAGACAGAAAAAAAAAAGAGTAGATCTAGCCAAAGTGTGCAAACTATAGGGACGATTTTGGTTATTCACTCAAATAATATTATGTGAGAAAGGATATGACTTTAGAGAGGGGGTGTTCGTTAAAGAACGTCCCAAAAATAGATTATGTGAGGTTGGGAAGCGATCACATGATGACGTTTTTGTAACACCCCAACCGATGGCGGAATCATCGAGGTGCCACGTAGTGACGATTGTTCAAAAGCTCATGGTACTAAAATGTAAATATTATTGAATAATCCAAAATTGTCTTACATGGAAATGGAAATTACATTGTCTAAATGAATTGTAAATATTGAAATAACTGAATTTCAATAAAGCACTAAATGTCTCTTGCTAAAGCACTAGATCAAACTGCACCTGAAACATGTACAAAAATAGGTTTGGTCAACATATGAAATGTTGGTGAGCATTCCTAGATTTGATATATATAGTAGGTTAAAAAGTTATACAATTCAAGTGCAAGCTACAGTGCAATTATGTAAACTATGTATCATACAAATGAGCGAAATCAACCCTGTGACTGTATAATGTACTGTATGAACTGTAGTGTACTCAACCAATAAATGGATGATAACTTAACACTGGCCACGGATTCTCCGATGAAAAAGGGGGAGAATCAATCTAGGCGGGTTGTCAATCCAAATAGCGCTATCCAATGTTAAGGTCGGCTTGTACCATGTTAATGATTTCACTAAGTACAAATGTATTCCACATGTATTGTCTAAGCATAAAGCACGTTGTAAGCAATGCACATAGTACTAGAATTGTATTGTAAAAATGTAAACTTGTATTTGAAATTGTAATAGTGTACATGTAACACCCCAAAAATGTATAAAAGCAAAAAGGGGGTAGGAATACTCACAGTTCACGTAATAACTTGAAATTGAACTTGGACAACGAAATATGAATTGAGATTACTCCCAAATGATCGACCTAAGATATTTGATAATGTGTAAGGGAAATAACTCTAGGATATATGTATTTCTAGGGCTTCGAATTGGGGATAATTGCTCGTTTGATTAATATTAAAAATATTCGCCAATTGAGAGAAATTTAGTAAATAAATAACCAAAAATCTTTTTATGAAATTTAAATTTAAGATGGTTACAATAATATGTTTAAAGTATAAAAAATAATTTTTATAAAATTATTTTCTTTAAAATAGAATATTAATTCTATTTATAACAAATTGTCGAAAGTTAACTTTAATATTTAAAAATATTAAAATTAAAGAAATTTTAGATTAAAAATTGTATTTCTGTTCCAAATGGATAGAAATAATTTATGTAAAATTTTGGTGCAAAAATATTGTAAAATGAATTTATTATGAATTATTTATGATTAAAACTAACAAAAATTAATTAAAAATATAAAAAGGCCGGTTTTTCAGAATTAAAAATTATTTCTGAAATGTTTATGAATATACAAGTTTAGGATAATTTTTGTGAGATTTAATAAAATCGTTTAGATATTTTTATAGAATTTAATAAATATAAATGAATAAACTTGTATTATTAATAATATATATTAAATAAATTATTTTTGAAAAACTAAAAATTGGGTAATGAACTTTATCATTAGAAGATCATATGATAATTTTTGTAGAATTTATAAAATAGTTTTAGTATTTTAAAACGATTTTTAAAAGAATTAAGAAAGTATAAATATAAAAGAATAATCACACAAAAAAAAAATGTTTAAGGTGGGACTTGAACCTGGGCCCTAGGCCGGTTCACGTTTTGGTGAAAGGGTGGTCAACCAACCGGTCTGAGGGTCAGTTCTGTTGTGTTTTCATTTTTCAAAATATAAGAACAGATATGATTTTTCATCATCTTCCCCAAAATAAACCCTAGATAATAATTGACTCATTACAAGCTTTAATAGTTTAATTAATCAGAGGGCTTTTAACCCTTAAACTATTTCGCATCAATTGAAAATAAAAGAACTTACAATTTGTAGTAGAAAAATGGGAACGAAGGCGGTGGCCGGAGCTCGGCTCCGGCGAGTACATGAGCTCGGCGGCTGTAAAAAGAGTGGGATTGGGATAAGTTTCTGCAAGTGTTTGGCTTGGATATGTTGGTCCTATTTATACTCTAACACGATTTAATGTTCCGATCGATAATCATGTCGAGTCAAGCTTCTCGCATTGACTTTATGTATATGATGGCGTGAATTGTGGGTCAAAACGGAATTCATACGTTGACCGGTCATTAATACCTCGAACACAGGGGCGAAAGACGAGTATGGTAAGTCACCGGAAAATCCGGGACTTACCGGATATACGGTCAGCGACCAGCAGAAAAAAGGGAAGAAGAAAAGGACGCGAATACTGGGTTATATATTATTAGAGTTGAGTTTGTTTCAAAAACGAGATGTAGCTCAGGTGGTTTGGACGCGTGTGTGGGACAGATTCTGCCCGGGTTCGAGTCCCGGCAGAAACATTCTTTTTTTTTTTAAAAAAAACAGTTAAGGGAAGGGGAGGGAGTTGGTTTGGGCTGCTGTGTTGGGCCAGGCTAATGGACAAGGGGATGGAGGTATTGGGCCGAAATAGATAAAAGCGATATGGATTTGGGTTGTGTTAGGTTGGGTTTAAGAGTGGTTTAGGCTAGAAAAATGGATAGTAGGGATAAAAGGGATATTATTATTTATCATCATTATTATTATTATTATTATTATTATTATTATTATTATAAAAAAATATAATGAAAAAGTGACGGATGTCACAGCATCCCCTACTTTTAGAAACTTCGTCCCGAAGTTAATAGTAACATAGGGTTATAGATGTTTTAGGGTAAAAGTTATGATGACTATGGTTTGGAAAATTCAAATGATTTGGATATGAGGTTTGATTGGATTAGGTTCGTCTCGAATAGTAAAGAGGATAAGAATCTAGTAAATCGATAAATTTCAAGTTTAGAAATCCTATGATGAATGTATGAACTGATTGACTACAGAAAGACTAAATGAACTACCAAGTAAACAGAGTTCGTTCCTGGTCCGACTTCCAGTCTCACTTTCAATGCATCATTAGTGCTTGTATACAGGGTGTACCGCAGCTAACCCACCACACCTTTGATACCTTGAAAACGTACTGGACGCCTTTCCAAAAACTCTAATAGAATTTCACACTACTCTAATGTACCTGTAAATTCATGATTACGTTCCGGACCGGAATCATCAATTTACCTTACATTAGGGTTTTGTGTCCTTCTATGATCCCACCGATTGTTGAGCAGGTTTGATAGCCTCAACCAGCCGTGGAGTAGGTTGTAGGGCCTCTCCCGACTGTTTGAAAAGGCATAGTGACCTCTACCAATCGTTGAGTATGTTTGATAGCCTCCACCAGTCGTGGAGCAGGTTGTAGGGCCTCTCCCGACTGTTGAAAAAGGCATGATGACCTCTATTAAGTGCAACAATTATTATTCACATAGATTGCAAATTGATAGCATGTTTATGCAAGCAAGTTTGTAAGTACTACAACCATTAAGTGTAAGTGTTATCATGAATAATTAAATGTTTACGAGTATCATGAATAATTAGATGTTCAATGAATAGTCAAGTTAAAGGAAAAATCAAGTTTCATATAAATAAGCAATGATGTTTTCTTAGAAAAGCTCTGTAAGATCAAGTATCAAGTCTAAACGTTTCAAATAAGCGTAAGTGTACGATTAAAATAAACGTAACTAATATGATAGATCACCAATTTGTGTTCGTACATAATAGTATGCAAGGAAATCTCTAGATGCTATATGCCTATGAGTATGTCATAATTGGGTACAATAAGATCAAGAAAATGAAAACACGAGTATCATGAATAATTAAATGTCCAGTGAATAGTCAAATTAAGGGAAAATCAAGTTTCATAAACAATGATGTTTTGGAAAAATCCTGTAGAATCAAGTATCAGGTTTTTAGTAGTTTGATTATCATGGGTAACTAGCTCACGTGTGAGAAGGTGAAGGATATGAATTTAGTTCTTGAGAGGATGATGAAAATTTTTGAAGCAGAATCAAGGTTGTGAGAGATGGTGAATGTGAAGATAGTTGATAAAGAGTTTATTTTATAGTAAGGAGATTATATAGTAGTGTAAATTTTGGGGTTTGGATCAAAGGTTATAATCAAGTGTATAAGAAAACATGATTGTGGTGTATGCCAAATATTGTAAAAATTTGAACAAGTTGAAAATGGGTGAGTGTTGATGGAGAATCTAGAGACTAGATATTATTCCAAAAAAAAAAATAAATATTTTCAAAATTTGGTTTTGTACATAAGGCAAAAGTTGTTAAATAGTACAAGCTAAGTAGGCTTTGTAATAGTTTACAACATTATATAGAAAATCGTTTGTTACGTCAATAAATAATCAATTGAATTTAAGTTCGAGGAAAATATGTACTTTGTAAAGTTGCTAGGTAATACAACTAGTTTTAGAAATCTTTAGTTTGTGCTAAAGTATGAGGTTATAGTTTTTAAAAATAAATAACATGTGGAGAAAAGAAATAATATGATTTGGGTAGGGTGTTGAATATTTAAAAAGTGGCTAAGAGGGTAAGGTGAAGTGTGATTGTGAAATCCATAGATGGTTACGAAAGTATGAACTTGTAAGCAATATATGAAAATCGTAAAATGCAAAATATTGTATATGAACCGAGAGAGTATTATTGAAAAAGCTTGCATAAAATACTTGGAGTGCCCTTGTCTAGCTGTAAAGCCCAACAAGAACGTTGACTTTTCAAAGGAATTGAACTCAATGGTGATCAAAGAAGACGTGCTTTAGCCTATAAGTGGACACTCACTCCAGGAATCCCCAGGTAAGCATAACAGGTCCGTAAATGGATTTATGCGCTATGCTTGCCTATGCCAGAAAACCCAGTGTACAGGCGTCCACCCTTCCAGATTGCACGTGTCCTTATCACACTCATTAAAGTTCAAACAACTTTGAAGGAGTAAGAATAAAAGTAGGCATTATGCCTAAGAGTGTCTTCATGAAAGGTACTGTTTCCATCCCATGATGATGTAGACTTTCCACTCCCGGTAGGACACCATCTCTATGCACCATGATGAAAGATGAGAAGAATGGAGAAGAAAGGAGAGATAGAAGAAGGAAAGTGGGGAGAAATGAGGGTAGGGTAATTCAGGAAATATTATGCATGCAAGTTAAAGTTTGGTTATAGTCTAGGCCATTTTTATCTAATAACCTAGTTCCCTATAACCATGGCTCTGATACCAATCTGTAACACCCCAACCGATGGCGGAATCATCGAGGTGCCACGTAGTGACGATTGTTCAAAAGCTCATGGTACTAAAATGTAAATATTATTGAATAATCCAAAATTGTCTTACATGGAAATGGAAATTACATTGTCTAAATGAATTGTAAATATTGAAATAACTGAATTTCAATAAAGCACTAAATGTCTCTTGCTAAAGCACTAGATCAAACTGCACCTGAAACATGTACAAAAATAGGTTTGGTCAACATATGAAATGTTGGTGAGCATTCCTAGATTTGATATATATAGTAGGTTAAAAAGTTATACAATTCAAGTGCAAGCTACAGTGCAATTATGTAAACTATGTATCATACAAATGAGCGAAATCAACCCTGTGACTGTATAATGTACTGTATGAACTGTAGTGTACTCAACCAATAAATGGATGATAACTTAACACTGGCCACGGATTCTCCGATGAAAAAGGGGGAGAATCAATCTAGGCGGGTTGTCAATCCAAATAGCGCTATCCAATGTTAAGGTCGGCTTGTACCATGTTAATGATTTCACTAAGTACAAATGTATTCCACATGTATTGTCTAAGCATAAAGCACGTTGTAAGCAATGCACATAGTACTAGAATTGTATTGTAAAAATGTAAACTTGTATTTGAAATTGTAATAGTGTACATGTAACACCCCAAAAATGTATAAAAGCAAAAAGGGGGTAGGAATACTCACAGTTCACGTAATAACTTGAAATTGAACTTGGACAACGAAATATGAATTGAGATTACTCCCAAATGATCGACCTAAGATATTTGATAATGTGTAAGGGAAATAACTCTAGGATATATGTATTTCTAGGGCTTCGAATTGGGGATAATTGCTCGTTTGATTAATATTAAAAATATTCGCCAATTGAGAGAAATTTAGTAAATAAATAACCAAAAATCTTTTTATGAAATTTAAATTTAAGATGGTCACAATAATATGTTTAAAGTATAAAAATAATTTTTATAAAATTATTTTCTTTAAAATAGAATATTAATTCTATTTATAACAAATTGTCGAAAGTTAACTTTAATATTTAAAAATATTAAAATTAAAGAAATTTTAGATTAAAAATTGTATTTCTGTTCCAAATGGATAGAAATAATTTATGTAAAATTTTGGTGCAAAAATATTGTAAAATGAATTTATTATGAATTATTTATGATTAAAACTAACAAAAATTAATTAAAAATATAAAAAGGCCGGTTTTTCAGAATTAAAAATTATTTCTGAAATGTTTATGAATATACAAGTTTAGGATAATTTTTGTGAGATTTAATAAAATCGTTTAGATATTTTTATAGAATTTAATAAATATAAATGAATAAACTTGTATTATTAATAATATATATTAAATAAATTATTTTTGAAAAACTAAAAATTGGGTAATGAACTTTATCATTAGGAGATTATATGATAATTTTTGTAGAATTTATAAAATAGTTTTAGTATTTTAAAACGATTTTTAAAAGAATTAAGAAAGTATAAATATAAAAGAATAATCACACAAAAAAAAAATGTTTAAGGTGGGACTTGAACCTGGGCCCTAGGCCGGTTCACGTTTTGGTGAAAGGGTGGTCAACCAACCGGTCTGAGGGTCAGTTCTGTTGTGTTTTCATTTTTCAAAATATAAGAACAGATATGATTTTTCATCATCTTCCCCAAAATAAACCCTAGATAATAATTGACTCATTACAAGCTTTAATAGTTTAATTAATCAGAGGGCTTTTAACCCTTAAACTATTTCGCATCAATTGAAAATAAAAGAACTTACAATTTGTAGTAGAAAAATGGGAACGAAGGCGGTGGCCGGAGCTCGGCTCCGGCGAGTACATGAGCTCGGCGGGCTGTAAAAAGAGTGGGATTGGGATAAGTTTCTGCAAGTGTTTGGCTTGGATATGTTGGTCCTATTTATACTCTAACACGATTTAATGTTCCGATCGATAATCATGTCGAGTCAAGCTTCTCGCATTGACTTTATGTATATGATGGCGTGAATTGTGGGTCAAAACGGAATTCATACGTTGACCGGTCATTAATACCTCGAACACAGGGGCGAAAGACGAGTATGGTAAGTCACCGGAAAATCCGGGACTTACCGGATATACGGTCAGCGACCAGCAGAAAAAAGGGAAGAAGAAAAGGACGCGAATACTGGGTTATATATTATTAGAGTTGAGTTTGTTTCAAAAACGAGATGTAGCTCAGGTGGTTTGGACGCGTGTGTGGGACAGATTCTGCCCGGGTTCGAGTCCCGGCAGAAACATTCTTTTTTTTTTTTTAAAAAAACAGTTAAGGGAAGGGGAGGGAGTTGGTTTGGGCTGCTGTGTTGGGCCAGGCTAATGGACAAGGGGATGGAGGTATTGGGCCGAAATAGATAAAAGCGATATGGATTTAAGGATATCAATAACCTTTCGGTTTGTAGCTTTTGAATAATCAAGATTGTTTGTCATTTGATTACTCACGAATCCGTATCAGGTTACTTTGTAATTCTACATAGAATCTATCTATCTATATCTATCTATCTATCTATCTATCTATCTATCTATCTATACATATAATAAACCAAAGCCATTTTAATGACATGGCACTCAAAGAGGGTATTCTCTTCATTGAGTGTGCCATGTGTCATCCCATGTGGAAAAAGCTTTATTTTAGAAAAATAATAATTTAAAATTTAAAAACAAAATTAGATTTTTATCTCTAATGTTTTCTCCTATAACTTTTAAACGTTAATATCTTTTATATACGAGATTTTTTATAGAAAAAAATTACACCAAATTAACGAGCGTTTTATTATCTTTCCAACAGGTACCATAGTGCTACATAAAAAACGGAGAAAAAAAACGACTATTTTTTGTGTGGTTTTGTTCATACAGGAAAAAAACACAAAGTGTTCAGGTTATTCATTAATCATGTATAGGCAAGTCATTAGTTATGTTCAAACCAGTAAATATGATTTTTATTTACAACATGTGTTAGCGTTGGAGTTGTACATTGTTTTAGGTTAGGTTTTAATATTAGAGTTATACAATGTTTAAGGTTATGCACTAACATTGAAGATACATTGTTAATTGTTTTAGGTTAAGTGCTACCCGGAGCTTTCCTGCATGTAACTGTAAAACGCATCAGTCTATTTCAGGTGTAAAATTGATATTTCAAATTAGATTTCTCAACCCGGGACGCTCCCGGGATATATTAGTTTAAAAAAAATTGTGGGTTTGGGTCGGGCCTGGGATTAGGTGATACCCGACCCAATTACCCTTTTTTTATATTATAATATGATAACTTATGGCAGAGAGTTGTTTAAAATAATAATAATAATATTCATTAATCATATATTGGCAAGTCATTAATTATGTTGTCATATTAGATATTTTATTATGTTATATTAGATATTTCAACCCGGGACGTTCTCCAACAGGTAATTGCTATGTTTTCTTTTTCTACTATATTCTGAAATAGCTCAAATCTTATTGTATGCAGTTAAAGACATTTGACTGAATGTATTGGTGCTAAACGATCTTAATATTTTGTTTTAGGTGTTGATGTTGTAAGGTGAAATGGATCTTTTGGTATATTTTTTTTAAAAGTATCTAATGTAAGTTGATACATAGATACCATTTTTATAGTTTAGATACTTCTAATTTTATTCACTTTACTTAGATTTTTCAACCCGGGACGCTCCCGGGGTATAAGCTAGTCTTAATTTATGTTAAAGTTATCAAGGTAAGTAATTTCTCCATGTTTTTAGGTTGTTAAGTTTGAAATCCAACAAGATATTATGTTTATGAAAGATTCAATTTATAATATCTCAATATTTATCATGTACTAAAAACTTTACAGATTAGTAACATCCTAATACTATGAAGAAAACATTTATAAAGATAAATAAATAAACATGAGAAGCATTATTCACTCATTATAAAAGTATGTACACATAGAATTTAAGGGCATGTTTGGATAAACTTATTTGAGGCAAAAAGGACTTTTTGTTAAAAAGGACTTATTAACTTATGACTTTTTAAAAATGAGTTTTTAAAAAAGTGTTTGGATTAGCTTATGTGGTGGAGAAGAACAATAAGTTGATAAGTTAGTTTGTAAAAAAATGTTTGGTTTAACTTATTTAGGTAAAATGACCAAAAAGGGTATAAGGAGGGAAGGTGTAAGGATATAATAAGGGCATGTAGGTAAATAACTATCAATAAGTTATAAGGAGGTTCAAAAAGTCACTCCTCCCTTACTTTTCCAAAACAACTTATCATAGGCTTACAAAAAGTTAAAACAAAAAGTCCTTTTCCTTTTGCCAAACACTTTTTGTAACTTATTAACTTTTTGAAAAAGTTATAAGTTATAAGGAGGTAGAAATAAGGAGAGCCAACGTCTGACGTCCTTGGAATAGAAAATAAACTTGATATGGGGGACCACACTTGTAACTGTGTAGGGGATAATATTTTTTTAGACGTCTTCAAACTTAAGGGACTTGGATCAGAATTTCGAGTTAATGGGTTATTAATATGAAATGAGGTATGCATTTGTAACATGAATCCATATGAGTTGTTATTTTATGATTTGTTTGATGCTTTAGGACTAAATTTTATGTATGCAGTTTCTTTGATGCTTTAGCAAACTAATGACAAGATAGCATAAGTATACCAATGGGTGTGGTGCAGTTGACTTTGATGACTTTGTTTGCATGATGACTGACAATGATTGTGAGAGAAACAACAAACAAGAGCTTATGTTTTATGATTTTTCGTAGGTTTCTTCTTTTGTTATCCTAGGCTAAACCCAGAAAGAAGTGGTGTTATTATGGAAGAATGCTGGTATCCCCCTAAACCATCCACAGTATATGCACAACAACATCAAATATTTAACATTCATGCTTATCGTGCAACTTTCATTTCAGGTTCTAATGTGACATATGACGAGTCATTGAATCCATGGAATACTTTGTGGTTAGTCCCTCTGCTAAGTAATTCCAAGAGCGCTGCACCTTGTACCTCATCTAATAACTAATAAATGTATAAAATACCATTTACTCATTTAGTTCCACACCTTACTTTTTTTTGTTTTGATGTTTTATTCAACAAGCCAAACCGATTGACCGTATTCCCGCCGCGAAGCGCGGGGAGTAAAACTAGTTGGTATAATTGGGTGAACTTGGTTGGTTGGTTCACATGTTCCTAGAAATATGGGATAATACATTTCTAATTTGTAAATATATAATATTCAAATTCAAATTGGTTATAATTTAAACTAGTATTTTCCCCGGGCGCGTTGCGGCGCACTGAACTAAACCGTTGGTCGTTAGCTCATATTGCTTTGCCTCAATCTCTTCCATATTTAGTGTGACCGAAACTTATAAAAACAACAAAACAAAAGCTTTAGGCTTTGCTTCTAGCTGTTCCGCATTTCTTCCTTAAACAACAGTAGCACCCAATTCTTCAAAGTGTTGACCACTTCTAATGAAATTACACCATTACCTCATATGCTAAACCAAGTAAAAGTATTCCTTTCATAAAATATAAGTAAAATGAGACTGAATGTGCTCAAAGTACAATATAAAACTTCCACAAATAAAGGGGAAAAAAGAAAGTTAAAAAAAAAAAAAGTAAACCCTAGTTAGATAGTGCTCATCTCATCTTTAAATTAACTAGGTTTTTATCCAGCCGCGCGTTGCGGCGTCGTCAATATGATTTAAAAATAATTAAGTGATGACATAGTGTTGCGACATTTCAAATTCCAAATCAAACCTAAATCAATTTTCATTGTGTTCGTGATATTAGTTTATCATACATAAACTTTCCACCTAAATTATTGCGTATGCTTGTGAAATTTCTATGGTAAGCATCCCTAATAATAGCATCATTTTACCAGGAATCTCCCACGGTACGCGGCACATGGTGGAGATGGCGCACGGTAGATGTGGTCGGTGATACGCGCGTTGCGCGTTTTACACATGACGTGTTAATGCAGATTTTGGTAACCGACAAAGGCATTGAGACTAACCGTGGACAATGAGAAAATGCAAAAGTGGCAGTGGCTACGTGGAGAATACCAGGAATCTCCCGCAGTCCGCGGCATATGGTGGAGATGGCGCAGGGTAGATGTGGTCGGTAGCCGGCTGCGTACGTTAGAGTGAAGCAGCTATTCATTCCGTGGTCGTTAAATATATGGATAATAAACGAACAAAAACCAAACCCGTATGAAATCGGGTAAAAAACGCATTATGTCGGGGGCCAAAATGAGAAAAAAAAACTTAATAAAAAAGTTGGTGGCCAAAACGGGAAAAAAAACTTAAACAAAAAGTAAAAAACATTGTGTGGCCAAAATGAGAAAAAAAAAACTTAAATAAAAATTTGGTGGCCAAAATAGAAAATATGAAAACATTTTGGTAGTCAAAAATGGAAAAAAAAAAGTTAATAAAAAAGCAAAAAAAAAGTGCCAAAATAGAAAATAAGTGAACATAACTATTTGTTACCATGAATTATTAATATTATGTAATTTTACAAGTTTTTAGCTATAGCCAATTTTATACCCTTTGATTTGACCACAAAAAATCTCTCTTTTTGAATTTAAACCTATGAAATTCCTTAGCTATTGAATTAATAAACAATTTATGTTTAACTAGTTGTATAAAATCACGCGCGTTGCGCGTTTTACAATCGATATTTAGATGAGGTGTTAATCAATTAATGAATTATACTATCGAGATTCCATTTTGGTTGTAAACGTTAAAAAAAGTAAAGAAATCTACACATAAGGTAACACATGAAATTTGTAACGAAATTACATAAGATTATGTTATTTATATTAATAGTATATAATATAATAAATTTTTTGAATAAAATAATATGAATAAAATAATAGTATATAATATATTAATAGTATATAATATAATAAAGTTTTTAAATAAAATAATAGTATATAATATAATAAAGTTATTAATAAAAATAATAATATAAATAAAATATTAATATTTTTACTATTCATTTGAGTTACTATTCATTTAGGCTGTATTATTAATATATTGTAATGCATAGTAACCATCTTCGAACCCGTGCCTTTAATGTAAAACCAGCTTTGGTTTTCACATGAAACAATTTACATTTGTGCGTTTAGCATATTTGAATCTTAACCTCATGTTTTTTTGTCCACAAAACACATATTTTTTGTGTTTAGTTTACAGATTTCAGGCTCAGATCGTGTTTTCATGGTTGCATTTCCGGTTGCTTGCTTTTAAGCATCACAGTTACCACGCCTAGAATACCTCATCATCATCGCCTAAGGTTGGGTACAACCAAATAACCTGTCGAATACAATCCAATAACCAGACGAATACAACCCACTGATAGCATGAGGTACAACTACATGATGCACAAATAAGGCTCAAGAAGCCATAACATCTAGTTAACCATCAAAGCATTTCATTAAAGGCTTAGGATACCATCACAGCCTGTTAAGGTTCAAGAAACTCAAACCATCAAAACAACAAAGCTATTGACGAAAGGTTCACGGGTAATGAAACATAACTTGTTTTACACCGACGAAACCCCAAAATAGATAGAATCAAAAACAAATTAAAGACATCAACGGTCTTACACCGACGAAACCCAAAAATAGACAGCCTCAAATACAAATCAGTAACATCTCAGATGAGAGTAATCTCATCGTCATCGAATTTTAAAAGCCCCAATAAGCCATTGAAGGTAGTACGGGAACGAAAGGGAACACCAATGTCGCCGCCATAACGGAGAGAGAGAGAGAGAGGAAGTAAGATATGGGGAGGGAAAGAGAGAGATGGCCGCACAGGTCCGCCACCACCATAGACGGCTGAAAAGCCGCCAGCAACAACGGGGCAACTCCCCTCTTTCTATCTCTAGAAGCCCCTTCTATATTTCTCTGCCTACAAAGGAGACCATGGAAGGTCGAAAATGGTCGATCCTCGGCAAACGAAGCTGATAAAACAACTTACAGACGCCAGATATGTAGGTGGGGAAGAGAGAGAAAGAAGAAAAAACATATAGGTAAGAGAGAGTGATGGTCTGCAAATTGACATAAAGGGTTTTAAAGAGGTATGTTATTTACACGATAACAAAAATTAGGTTTGCACAGCCCTCTACGGGCCGTAGAGGTGGGTTGGTCGAGTGCATTTAAACCCTAGACGGCCCGTAGAGGGCTCTACGGCCCTTAGGGAATACGAGGTACGAGGTCATTCAATGAACAGACTGACTTTCAGTGTGTCAGTCTGAAAAAGCACTTCTTCCACGGGCCGTAGAGGCCTCTACGGCCCGTAGAAAACCTGGTTGTTGGGAGCATTAAACCTTCTACGGGCCGTAGAGGTCCAGATATATTCTTCTTCCTTGTCTTCTTTCTTCAGTATACGAAACATTTCAAAAAAAAAAAACGGGTGCACAAAAAATCCGATCGATTCCAAGCTACCGCGATGTCTTCGGGCCACTACGGTAATGTTTCGGATGAATGGGTGTCACACCCTCAGATTTCCACTTGCGGAGTTTTACCGCGAGGTGCGTGACAAACCAGGATCCAAGTCAACGGTCACAATAAATGACACTATATGATATGAAAACAACGTAAACTGCCATTGAGTTTCAAAACCGTTCTAACACAGCAGAAGCAAAATGTATTATTACAACTCAAAAGTAAAACTCAAAGTCTGAAATGTTTAACAAAACATGCGTATGATTCCTAGACGCCGTGAGACTCCGTGTGCCTATCGACAGCTGCTACCTTAGCGACCTGAGACAAACATGCTAAAAAACGTCAGCAAATAATGCCGGTGAGTTCACAGGTTTTTAATTGTTAGGACAAAGAGGATTGGTGAAACCACTTTTGGAAACCTTAGTCTAATTCACTTCTGTCATTTTGGCTAAGTATAGAAGTACTGAAAAGAAAACAAAGAACTGCTGAAGAGAAGATAAGAGAAGTGCTGAAGAAGAAACTTCATCAGAAGTTCTGAAGTCCAAACCAGACAAGTTCACTTCAGAAGTATTGAAGACAAACTACTCATCAGTAGTTTGTCATTCATCAGCACTTAGCATCAGATATTTTCCACCGCCTTTTGCATCAGTAGTTTATTGTTTATTATTACTTTTAGCTGTATTTGTTTGTTTCAATGTTGCAACTTGTGCAACTTGTTTCTGTTGTTTCTGTACTTGCTTTTTGGGCAAGATACATGTATGTAAACGTCTATAAATAGGAGGCTTCAACCTTCTATTTTAGACATTGATTTTAATAGAAAAATCCTTCAAACACTCTCAACTGTTCTATTCCATTTCAGTATTTATTGTGAATCTGTCTAAGTATCTAATTCTCATTTACTGCTTAGATTCATAATAAATACTTGTCATTTATTAGTTTCAATCATCAAGGGGGAGTAATAACTCTTCCTTAGTATAAAAAGTGTTGCTTTAACTTATACATTCCGCTGTGCTTATAATCTGATTTACAAGGGCTTGCTAAACACTTAAGTGTCAAGATAGCAAGTTCTTACTTAGCAAAAAGAGCAAACTGATCCAACAATTGGTATCAGAGCATTGGTTTATCTGATCACATATCAATCTAACAAATTGAGAATCAGACACAAAGCTCTTATTGATACTCAATAAAAAGATCAAAAGTTCACTTTTTATCAACATCCATCACTTAAAAGAGTCATCTGACAAATCTATACTCTTTAAAATGGATCCACATAATACTGGTTCTGCCACTAAACCTGCCATGCTTGTTAGAAATGAATACAACATATGGCAAAAGAGAATGGCACATACCTTGTCACAAACCAACACAGGTTGTTGGAGATCTGTGATATATGGTCCTCACAAACCAGTAAATATTAATCTTGAAACTAATGTTAAGGTCCCTAAGGACCCTAAAGAATATACAAATGATGATTTCCTAAAACTTGAGCTAGATGCAAAAGCATTCTCTATGTTGGCAATGGCTCTCCCAAATGAGATATACTCTGGCCTTTTACATTGTGAAAGTGCCAAAGAACTCTGGGATTGTCTTAAAGAACAGTTTGGAGGAACTGAAGAGGTGATTGCCAACACCAGAGAGATTTTAGCTCAACAATATGAAACATTTGATCATATTAATGGGGAAACTTTAACTCAACAATTTGAAAGATTCTCCTCATTAATATCTGAGCTAAAGTTAAATGGTCAGACCTATACAACAGTGTCTATGCTACATAGATTTTTAAGGTCTTTACCAGACAAATGGGAAACATACTCCATTGTTTTAAGATCCTCACCAGATTTTAGCTCCCTCACTCTTACAAAACTCCATGGGAGATTACTTACTTTTGAGAGAGAAATTGATCAAAAGAAGAAATTACAATCATCTGGTAAAACTGCTGATGACTACCTACCAGGTAGTACAACACTTTTGGGACAAGATTCACCAACTTGTTCCTATGGATCTTATGACAATATTGACATAACAACTGGGATCTCATCAGAAAGATCTTTCCCAGGTTATGACAATAATGACCAAAGTCAAACTGCTGATAATCTATGTTTTATCATGGATGATTTGAAAAATTTTAGTAGTGATGACTTAGAAGAAATGGACATATTACACCAACTGGCCATGCTAAGCATTAAAACTAACAAGTTTTATAAAAGGTCAGGAAGGAAATTTCCAGGATTGACCAGTAATACAAAAATTGGTTTTGACAAATCTAAATTAAGATGTCACAAGTGTCAGAAGTTGGGACACTTTGCTAGAGAGTGTAGAAGCTCTAGCTTTAACCAATCACAATCTGGAAATAACTATAACCCCAATTATAATAGGAATAATGGAACTCAAGGGAGTGCTCATTTTGTACAGGCACAAGCTCCTCAACAGCAATACATGCCACAAGTACAATATGTTCAAGTGCCTGCTCAACAGATGCAGAGCCAACAATCAATCCCTCCCTTTCCAGCTGCTCAACATCCTCCACAGCCTCAACAACCCTCTCAACAAAGTCTTTTCACCTCAGGGTATGTTGACTGGAGCAGTCTCCCTTTTGACACCACAGAGTGCAATCCTGATGCAGACAACAAAGTGTTTGACATCAACCGGGGAGAACCAGACAATGGCAGAAAGAACTTTGCCTTAATGTCATTTGAAGGCTGTACTTCAAAATCTGCATTGTCACAGGTATCAAAAGAATCTTTGACAAAACTTTGCTCAAATTCTTGCAAAGAAACTTTTGCTCTCATAAGAGAGACAAATCTGCACTTACAAGGTAAAGCCAATGATTTAGAAAGAAAATACACACAGATAAAATGTGATTTAGAAAGAAAACTGTGTGCTAAAACAAAAGAAGTTTCTAAATTAACTGACTCAGCTATTGAAACCCAAGCACAAATTAAAATCATGCTAAATGACCTGGGAGATGTCAGACAAGAGCTTGCTGACACCAGGATCACATGTGAAAAATGGGTGGAATCTTGTAAGGGGTATCAATTATTGCTAAACAAACAAAGTGCTTCAAATGTTAAGTTTGGCATAGGATACCATCATGTTGAAACACCAACAGATTTCTCTCCCAAAACTACTGAAGATGGGAGAAGAATTGTTTCAAATGAAACTTCTGAAGGGAAAGACTGCACATCTTTCCATGAAAACTTTCTAAACAGAAATCCTGGCATTTTTAAAGAAAGTACTTCAGAAGTATTAACAAAATCTGACAACAAGCCATCAGTAGTTTCATCCACATCAGGAGTTGAGATCCTGAAAACTACTGATGAGCAAAATCTTTACACTAATGTCAGAAATTTGCCTTTAGACCAAAAACAAAAGGCAAAAGAGTGTGAAATTTGTGGTCTGTTCAACCACAAAACTGAATTTTGTAGATACAGAAAAGGAATTCAGTTCAATCAAAAAATTAAACAACAGGTTGTGGGAAATCAAATCAAAAATGATTATGAAAGAATATTTAAACCCAAGAAACAACAACCTGAAAACACCTTTTCTCAGAAAAAGATAAAATCTCAACCAAAATCTTTTTCTCAAAATTCCTTGTCAGTAGTTAGACCAGAATCATCAGCAGTTTCACAAACTGCTGAGATACAAAATCTAATGAACATGGTACAACTACTGATGACCAAGGTTGATGGTGGTCCTGAAAAGGATACCACCATGGTTCTTAATGAAAAATCCATTGCCAAAAAGACATGGATTTCTCAACCTGGTCAAGAACAAACTGTAACTGTTCTCAAGAGCAAACCCAAAGCCAAACAGGCTTGGGTTCCTAGATCTAACTAATTTGCTTTTATGTGCAGAGAGTTTCCAGGGGCTTAAACAGCATATGGTATGTTGATAGTGGAGGCTCTATGCACATGACTGGATGCAGATACCTGATAAACAACTTTATCAGCCAAAGAGAAGGATCTGTATCCTTTGGGAACAATGCTAAGGGATATGTGCTAGGACATGGCAATGTCTCCTCTGGCAAAATACAGTTTGACAAGGTCAATCTGGTGGAAAACCTTGAATACAACTTGCTGAGTGTGTCACAAATGTGTGATAAAGGATATTCTTCCTTTTTCACAAAGACAGCATGCAAGATCATCTCACCAGAAGGCCATAAGTTGATAGAGAAGATCATTGAAGATCATACTTTGCTGATTGCCAAAAGATGTGGCAATGTCTATGCAGTGGACATTGAGAAAGACAAAGTATTGAACAACACTGCCTGTTTCTTCTCAAGGGCATCAACTTCAGAAACAGATCTCTGGCACAGGAGACTTGGCCATGTGAACTTTAAAACCATAAATAAAGTCACAAAAATGGGCTTGGTCAGAGGTCTACCTTTGAAAGTATACCAGTGTCAAGAACACTGTGTATCCTGTTTAAAGGGAAAACAGCATAAGTCCTCCTATAAGTCTATTGAAGAATCAAAAACAACTGCATGTCTTCAACTACTCCATATGGACTTATTTGGACCTGTCAAGATTATGAGCCTTGGTAAGAAGAAGTACTGCTTAGTCATCATTGATGACTACTCAAGATTCACATGGGTATTCTTCTTATTCTCCAAGGATGAGGCTGCTGAAATCATCAAGTTCTTCATTCTACAAGTAGAGAAACAATATTCTCTATCTGTCAAAACCATTAGAAGTGACAATGGGACAGAGTTCAGGAACAAAACTCTGGATGAATTCTGTTTGTCTAAAGGGATTATTAGACAATACAGTGTTCCCAGAACTCCTGAACAAAATGGTGTAGTAGAAAGGAAGAACAGAACATTGATAGAAGGAGCAAGAACAATGTTAGCTGATTCTGGACTGCCCTTGTACTTTTGGGCAGAAGCAGTTAACACATCATGTTATGTTCAGAATAGAGTTCTTGTGGTCAAGAGACATTCCAAGACTGCCTATGAAGTTCTTCATGGCATGAAGCCCCTTATCTCCTTTTTCAGGGCTTTTGGGTGTCAATGTTTCATCTTGAACATCAAGGAATCTATTTCAAAGTTTGCTGCCAAAGTTGACTCAGGTTACTTTCTTGGTTACTCTTCAACTAGAAAAGCCTACAAGGTTTTTAATTCTCACACCAGGATAGTAGAAGAAACATTGAATGTCAAGTTCAATGAGTCAAAACACACTCTTATTCCAGCACATCCTGCTGAACTCTTTGACCTTGACAACTTTCACTTTGGACCTGAAAAGACTGTTACTCCTTCCAAACCTACTTATTATGGTGATCAAAGGTTTGAAGATGAGGATCCTACACCATGGACTCCTCAAACAGTCATTAAGTCAACTTCAACACCATCAGAAGTTTCACAAACTTCTGATCCAACAAATACTGAATGCCAAACTCAAACATCTGCTTCAGCACCTGCAACTACTGAAGAAGCTAAAACTGCTGAACCAGATATTATAGACCTCAGTAGTTTGTTTGAAGAACAAGAGCCACCTACACCTGTCAGTGGTTTACAACAACTGATTGAACACAGAGATCATCCACTTGATCAAGTCATGGGTGATATAGCTTCAGGTGTTCTTACCAGAAACCAGCTCTCCAACTTTTGCTTATTTTCAGCCTTTATTTCACAGTTGGAACCAAAGAAGTACCAGGAAGCCCTCAAAGACAATAATTGGGTGCAAGCTATGCAAGATGAACTGCTTCAGTTCAACAAGCAACAGGTCTGGGAAATCTGTCCCTTACCTCCAAACAAGCAACCAATTGGCACAAGATGGGTTTTCAGGAACAAACAAGATGAAGCTGGTATGATAATCAAGAACAAGGCAAGGCTGGTAGTTCAAGGGTACTCTCAAGAAGAGGGAATTGACTATGATGAAACCTTTGCTCCAGTTGCAAGGCTTGAGGCCATCAGGTTATTTCTGGCCTATGCCATTTCCAACAAAATTAAAGTTTATCAAATGGATGTGAAAAGTGCATTTTTGTATGGAAAAATAAAAGAAGAGGTGTATGTCTGTCAGCCACCTGGGTTTGAGGATCCTTCTCATCCTGAGTGGGTGTACAGACTGGACAAAGCTCTTTATGGGCTCAAACAGGCTCCAAGAGCCTGGTATGATACACTCTCCACCTTTTTACTCAAAAATAACTTTACAAGAGGTGCCATTGATAAAACTCTTTTCATTAAACATGTTGGAAATCATGTCTTACTTGTTCAAATTTATGTTGATGATATCATTTTTGGTTCAACAAACACAAAACTGTGTGATGATTTTAAGAAACTCATGCAATCAAAATTTGAGATGAGTACCATGGGAGAACTACAGTACTTTCTAGGACTGCAGATCAAGCAACAAACAAATGGAACTTTTATACATCAATCAAAATATGTTAAAGAATTATTGAACAAATTTTCTTTAAATGACTGTAAATCATGTTCCACTCCCATGACACCAATCACACAAGTTGAACCTGATGATCAAGGAAAACAGGTTGATCAAACCATGTACAGATGCATGATAGGTTCCCTCTTATACTTAACTGCTTCTAGACCAGATATTATGTTTTCAACATGTGTCTGTGCTAGATATCAATCAGCACCAAGGGAATCACACCTTATAGCAGTCAAAAGAATTTTCAGATATCTGAAAGGAACTCCAACACTTGGAATTTGGTATCCTGCTTCAAGCAATACCAAGTTATCAGCTTTTTCAGATAGTGACTATGCAGGGTGTAAGATGACAAGAAAGTCAACATCTGGTGGTTGTCAATTCCTGGGTAACTGTCTAGTGTCATGGCAATCAAAGAAGCAAACATCTGTTGCAACTTCAACTGCTGAAGCTGAATACATTGCAGCTGAATACATTGCAGCTGCAAGTTGTACATCACAGATACAATGGCTCCAATATCAACTTCTTGATTATGGAATCAAAGAGACCAAGACACCTTTGTTTGTAGACAGCAAATCTGCCATTAGCATCATTCAAAATCCGGTACAGTTCTCAAAAACCAAACATATTGAGATCAGGTACCATTTCATAAGAGATTGCTATGAAAAAGGCAAGATTGAGGTGAAGCATGTAGCAACAGCTAATCAAATAGCTGACATCTTCACAAAACCCCTTGACACATCAACATTTCAGAAGTTAGTATCCATGCTTGGGATGCTAAATTTGTAAGTGTTTATTTTCTTATTTTGCAATTTTTCATTTTTCACTTACAAAACAGACAAAAAGTCTGAACCAAAACTTCTGAAAAGAGAGAAATTACTGATGAACAAACATCAGTATGGGGATAATTTTCTGAAAAGTGTGTAACTTCTGATAAAATAACCTTCAGAAGTTATGAATAAAAGTATTTATAAAAACATTTCTCATCAGCTGTTAAAACTACTGAAGAGGAAATGGGAACTACTGATGAAGTAATCCTTCATCAGCAGTTTAAGTCAAAAGGGCAAATCTGACTTTTCCCATCATCAGAGGTTTGACCTAATCAGTTTAAAACCTCTGATAAAAAGATTTTTAACCTAAGGCGGTTTAAAAACTTCTAATAAAGAAGATTCAAGCGGTTAAAACTTCTGATAAATACCTTTTCTCCACACTTATCCTTTCAAACTCAAAAATATCCCTCCTTCTCTCTCAAAAACTCTCTCAATAACCTAAACCTGCAAATCAACTGTTCGATCAAAACCCAAACCACATGGCTCTAGTTCTAAAGCAGGGACACAATCAAAGGGCCTTTCTTGAAAAACAAGAAGGCTGGTCCCAATACGATGAGATCATTGATCTTGTCGTAAAATCCCAATATTTTACTGCTCTCACAATAAACCCACCAATTCACACTGAAACTCTGAATGAGTTCTGGGCAAATGCTGAGACGGTGACGGCGGATGATGAAGTAATTTCCCTCAACTCAAGAATAAAAGGGAAACCACTGACCATCACACCGGCCACACTGGCAACAAGACTGGGTCTGGATGATGTAACTGCCCCTGACCATGTTGCTAATTCTGATATTCACCTAACCATGACTGAGTGTGGTTATCAAGGTACTCTCTCCCATGCTACAATCTTCAAAAAATATTTTGAACCAAAATACAAGCTTTTGTTTCATTATATTATTATGTGTTTGAGTCCAAAAACAGGGTCTTATGACCAGATGCCCTCCACTTTTCAACCAATATTTCATTCCATTGTGAATGAAACTAAATTCAGGGCATCAAAACTATTTTTCAATGAGTTGGTGTTACATCACAATAATACCAAGAAAAAGTTTTTGTTGTACCCAAGGTTCATTATGCAATGCATAATAGGGGAACTGGGTAATGAGGTGCTTATGGGAAAAATTTCAACTTTAAATCCTTTAACATCACAAGCATACTCAAGGCATAACAAACCGGCTGCCTGGCCAGAAGATGATCAGGGAGAACAACAACAAGTCCCCCTGAAGCCCACATCTTCCAAACTCACACCACCAAAAGCCAAAAAGCCCAAGCCAACAAAGACAAAAACCCACCAACCCAAAAGAAAAGCTGTTCAGGAGGTTGAGATGCCTGAACATGCTCATGAGCAGTCTGCTCTTCAAATAGGTGAGACTGAAACACCCTCTCAGTCTCATCCATCTCAAACCCCACCAAGAGCACCCATAACCATTTTATTCAAAAGAAAAAGACTTAGAAAAACTATTGAAACACACTCTTCTTTTGAAACTGCTGAACAACAAATTTCACCTATTGCCCAAACTACTGAACCAACCCCACAAATTTCTGAACAAGAGGCAATAGAAATTGCCAAACTTCTCTCTGGGCTAAAAGAGAAGGTCCCATCTTATTATGTCAGTCCCCTACAACCACAACAAACAGGGGACATAACCACTACATCAGACATGGATGTGGACATCTCTAGCCCTATCCCAAGAGATGAGGGTGGACCAGAGTCTTTAAGCCCAATTTTAGAGACTCTTGGGGCATCTGAGGCTGCTACTACTTAGTTACCACCCAGTGGTGGATCTGAGGATAGAAGTAACATAGCTAAGACCTCAGATGTGGCAACTACTGATGAAGGCTTAATGCCTGAAGTAGGAAATCCTCAGAACCAAGAACAAGAGGTTCATGAGAGAACTGAGTTGGGCTCAGCTCATGATTTAACTGAGACAGTCCTCATTGAGGGCAACATCAGGGATTCAGATGATTCCATTAATTTGGATGATGTTTCAAAAACACAAACTACTGAATTGACGGCACTTTCTGAAGGTCCTGTTTCAGGGGTATCCAGGCTCAAGAAGCCAGTCACCCCTGCACAGGTTAAAGCCCACTCAATCCCTAAAACCCCTAGAGTGGCATCCTCTGTACAACATGAGGATCTCCCAAAAACACCCCCTTCACAACAAATGCCTACCCAATTCCCTGGGCAAACAAGCATAGACCTGAACCAGCTATGCAGCCCAGAGGGTCCCCTGTACCACATGATGAATACTCTCATCAGAAATCACTTCCAAACATACACAGCTAACTTGGAGCTGTCTATCAAGAATCAATTTGGAGTGATCAAGACCAAGATGAATGATCTGTCCAACAAAATAGACTTCAACAGCAAACAGATTGCTCATCTTCAAGGACAATTCTCCCAACCCTCAACTTCAAAGGTTAAACTTGATGAATCCAAAAAGGGGGAGAAGATCAGGGAACCTAAGGAGTCATTCCAAGCCAGGATAAGGGCAAGAGTGGCCATCCTTGAAAGAGATCAAAAAGATCAGGCTAGGAAAGAAAAACTGGCCAAACAGTTTGGTGTCTCAGTGGAAGAAATTGAAGCCACAGAAAAAGAAGATGAGACCCAAACCTCTGAAGAATCCCTAAGGCACAATGAAGAAACTTCTGATGGCAAAAGTTCTGATGAAGAATCAGAAAGTACTGAAGACAATCCTTCAGTAGTTGACAAACCATCAGCTGTTGTCAACCCATCAGAGGTTAACACTTCCAAACCTCAAACCACTGAACCTTCCAGATCCACTGAACAAATCAAACCAACTTCTGCTCCTCCAAGGCCTACAACAACCACTACCATGACTGTCCTAACACATGCTCCAATCTCTCAATCAACTGAACTTCTTGAGCAGAGGTTAAAGGCAGTTCAACAAAAGGCCAAGGAAGACCAGATTTGGAAAAGTCTAGAACAAAGGGATGATCTAGAGTTTGAAGAGAAGCTCCAGGCTTATCAAGCTGAACTGGAGAGACAGGCTGAAATAGACTATGTTGCTGAAGAAGACAAAAGACAACAACTGATTTCTTACATTACCAAGAACAACAAGACTAAAGCCTATACACTCAAAGGACTCTCTGTGCAAGAGCTGACAAGAAGGGCACAACTGCTTGCAGATAAACTGGCCACTAGCAAAGAAGGAAAGGCCAAGAGAGCCCAGATAATAGAAGAGTTAGTAGCAGAAGGCTATGGTTCAAAAGCCTCAGTATCCAGATGGAAAGAAGATAGACTTATGGATACTTACAAGAAATACTTGGCTGCCAAGGCTGCAAATCCAGAGAAGTTTCAAACTACTGATCCTTCAAGATCAGTAGTTAGAACTTCTGGTGTATCAAGTAGAAGAACTGCTACTCAGAGAAAGAAGGCAGAGGACAATGTCAAAACTGACTTCAAAATGGTACTACTTGTAGGAAGTTCAATAGTCCATTCAGATTTTGACATTGAGGAGAAACCTCTGTTAACACAATTCAGGGATCCTTCCACTTTTGCCTACCAAATCCAAAAGACCATCAAAGAAAAGCTGCATACCAGAGTAGTGACTGAACACCATCTCCCAACTGTTCAGATGCCTGATATGCAACAACAACAAGGAAGAGACTCCCACCTGAGGCTAACTGAAACTGAAAGCATCCAGCACTCAGGACCATCAACCCAAGGGACAAGTCTTGTTCCCTATTCTTCTGACTTTAACAAGTCAAAGATACCTATCATCAGATGGTCACTTACTGATAACAACTCAGTATTGTTGACAAGAAGAGACCTCTCAAGCAGGGCTTACAAGAAGATCAGTGATCTGAAGAAACTGTCAACACAAGACCTGCTCACAATTCAACATCTAGAACCACAGAGAGGATCTCTATCTGATGGTCAGTTAAACCAGCTCAAGAACACCATGTACAAAGAGATATGGAAGATTGTTCAAGACAGAAGAAAAACATAAGGAATTAGTAAGGTTTTGGCTTCATCAATCCAGGGGGAGATTGTTAGGACAAAGAGGATTGGTGAAACCACTTTTGGAAACCTTAGTCTAATTCACTTCTGTCATTTTGGCTAAGTATAGAAGTACTGAAAAGAAAACAAAGAACTGCTGAAGAGAAGATAAGAGAAGTGCTGAAGAAGAAACTTCATCAGAAGTTCTGAAGTCCAAACCAGACAAGTTCACTTCAGAAGTACTGAAGACAAACTACTCATCAGTAGTTTGTCATTCATCAGCACTTAGCATCAGATATTTTCCACCGCCTTTTGCATCAGTAGTTTATTGTTTATTATTACTTTTAGCTGTATTTGTTTGTTTCAATGTTGCAACTTGTGCAACTTGTTTCTGTTGTTTCTGTACTTGCTTTTTGGGCAAGATACATGTATGTAAACGTCTATAAATAGGAGGCTTCAACCTTCTATTTTAGACATTGATTTTAATAGAAAAATCCTTCAAACACTCTCAACTGTTCTATTCTATTTCAGTATTTATTGTGAATCTGTCTAAGTATCTAATTCTCATTTACTGCTTAGATTCATAATAAATACTTGTCATTTATTAGTTTCAATCATCAAGGCGGAGTAATAACTCTTCCTTAGTATAAAAAGTGTTGCTTTAACTTATACATTCCGTTGTGCTTATAATCTGATTTACAAGGGCTTGCTAAACACTTAAGTGTCAAGATAGCAAGTTCTTACTTAGCAAAAAGAGCAAACTTATCCAACATTAATTAATACCGACTCCAATGAATACGACTCCCAAATGAATACCCATGGTCAATCCAGACCACATGTATGCAAAACATATGAATACCTATTACTACTGCGATTGGAAAACCATTACTGGACTCGAATACTGTGAATACTTAATACGTGCCTGAATGAATACTGAATACTGCATACTGCATACTGAATACTGAATACCTAAGAGACAACATGCACCCGTCCGACCTCCAGTCGACGAGTGGGGCGGGTCAAGCCCAAATAGATCTATCCACATTTCCCCCGTTGTGCATCCCCGCACATTCATGGTTCTCCCCGGGACTTCCAAAGATCGCATAGTAATATAATGAATACTCCAAAACATAATGAATACTTGAAAACATAATGAATACTCCAAAACCCAATGAATTCGTGAATACCAAAACATAGTTGACACACCTTTCATGAAAACATAGTTGAAACGCCTTTTATGAAATCATAGTTGACACACCTTTCATGAAAACATAGTTGAAATGCCTTTTATGAAAACATAGTTGACACACGTTTAAAGAATACAACATGTTTTCTCCCCCAAAAATGTAAAAACCAGTAAAAGAGTGGGGCCGTGAAACTCACCTTAGAGTGCGTCTTCTAATAACTAGAAATCCAACACGTGTATGATAATCCCAACTAATGGCAACCTATCAATGAGTTTACATAAGTGTAATGACTACTAACCCGAAGGCTAACTAGTCCCTGATTGTCCAGATCTTGACTACGTGGTTTTAAACGTTAACCGGACATACCAGACAGACCGACATGCCGTTGGTGACCCATTACATCAATTAGTTATGCACATAAGGTTAACACATAAGTTTCAAGCATAAAACACTTAGTTTGCATCAAAAATCGCATATACGAAGTCGTAAGGTCGAATCGGGAGTTTACTGTGTTTGGTTCGCCCCCAAGAGCTTCTGGTTCGACCCATGGACCCTTGGTTCAACCCTCATGATGTTCATTCAACCTATTCACAAGTTCATTTGACCTAAAACATGTTTATTTGAACCTAACATATGTTTATTCGACCTTAACGTATGTTAATTCGACCCTAACACGTGTTAATTTGCCCCCAGGCACCCAGATTCGACCCCAGGCACCCACATTCGACCCCCAGACACCCACATTCGACCCTATGGTTCTACATTCGACCCATTTGAGCCACCTTCGACCCTTTTGAGCCACGTTCGACCCTTTTGAGCCACGTTCGACCCTTTTGAGCCACGTTCGACCTTTTTGAGCCACGTTCGACCACACGAAGGGTCGAATGAGTTCCATGTTCGACCGTTTGCTGCAGAACTTCATAAAACGCACCAAAACACATCTAAACGGTCCGAAAACATCACGAAACATCACCAATCACAACAGTCAACTATCATTAACATATTCCTACAAAACCCTACCAATTTTATCCCGAAATCCGTTCGTTTTACAAGTTACCCGAAATAGCAAATTATGGAGATGTCACATCAAACGCATGCAATCTTTACCCAATTAGGAAACTTTCTGAAATCAATCAATAAGCAACTTAATATACTCAGATTATCATGAACAAGAAACCCCCAATCATATCCTTATCACTATCATCATGAACAAGCCCAAAATCTAACCCAAAATCCCCAAAATGAGCAAAACATCATCAATAATCAATTGTAACCTATCTCAAACATAAATCTCATCAATAACAGTCCTAGATCATTGTTATAACATCTATACAAAAATCAATCATCAAACAATACATAACACCACATAAAACACCATTAACACATGTTAATTTGTATGAAAACTCATTGTTTATGAATAGGTTTTGTTTAGAAAGATATTAGGAAGGTTTTTATCCATGAAAACATGTTTGAATCAGATCTGGACTCTTGGGGTTTAATGAAAACGAATTGAAATGCTTTAAAAATGATTTAGGAAGAAGAACACACCTTAGATCTTTGATTAGGAGATGTTTGTAGGTTAGATTATGGAAAACAAGAGTAAAAACTTCTTCCTCAGTGATTAAAGTTGCTAGAGAGTGTTTAGAGGCGTTTAGGGTTTGTGAAATGGTGAAAAATGACAAAGTGTGGTATTTATACTAGTCCACATTCGCCCTTTTCACATGGTCGAATGTACCCACATTCGCCCCTTTCTCAGGGTCGAATGTACCTTAACTGGTCGAATGAACTTCTATTGTTTTCACATCCCAGGTTCGCCCCTTCATTAAGGGTCGAACCAAGATCACTACTAGAAAATTGAGCTATTGTCACAAAAAGTTGCTACCTAAAAAAATGGTTGCAAATTTTGCAACCGATTTTACACCAAAATATGTATTATAAGATAAGGTAACTAATCGGTTACAAATTTTGACACCGTTTATTTTTTGTGGTAAATTCGTGAGAAAATTAATAAGAAAGAATTAAAAAAATAATAATTTATAAAAAAAAACAGCAAACCTATTGAATTGTGACCACCTTAGCGGTAGCTAATTTAGGGACCTATTTCTTAAAGTGTAACATACATATATGTGGTAGGTAATCCGTGGTAAATTTTGAGACTAAATTGCTACCATATTAGCCACGATTAAACTGGGCTATTTTCACCAAAAATTGCTACCTAGAAAAATGGTAGCAAATTTAGCAACCGATTTTACACCAAAATATGTATTATAAGATAAGGTAACTAATCGGTTGCAAATTTTGATACCGTTTATTTTTTGTGGTAAATTCATGAGAAAAATAATACGAAAGAATTAAAAAATAATAATTTATAAAAAAAACATTGTGACCACCTTAGCGGTAGCAAATTTAGAGACCTATTTCTTAAAGCGTAATGCATATATGGTAGCTAATCAATGGTAAATCTTGAGACTAAATTGCTACCATTTTAGCCACAACAATTAACACTACGCCAAAATAGATGTATAGCCACACGTTTTCTAATGATGGTCAGTTAGGCCCAAAGACGATCAGTTAGATTCAATCATTGTCATTTAGACCTAATGAAGGTTATTTAGACCCAATAATGGTCAATTAGACCCGATGATGGTCAACTAGGCCCGTTGATGGTCAATTAGAACCAATGATCATCAATTAGATCCAATGATGGTTAATTACACCAATGATGGTCAGCTAGGTCAAATGATGGTCAGTCGGATCCAATGATGGTCAATTAGAACCAACGATCGTCATTTAGATCCATTTATAGTCAATTAGATCCAATAATGGTTAATTACACCACTGATGGTTAGTTGGATCCAACGATGGTCAGTTAGGCCCAATGATGGTCAGTTACACCCAATGATAACTAATTAAATCCAATGATGGTCGGTTAGACCCAATCATCGTCAGGTAGATCCAATCATTGTCACTTAGACCCAATGATGGTCATTTAGACCCGATGATAGTCAATTAGACCCAATGATGGTCAATTAGGCCCAATGATGGTCAATTAGAACCAATGGTCATCAATTAGATCCATTGCTGGTCAATTAGATCCAATGATGATTAATTAGAATCAATGATCGTTAGTTAGATCCAATGATGGTTAGGTAGACCCAATAATTGTCACTTAGACCCAATGATGGTCAATTAAGCCCAATGATGGTCAATTAGTATAGATATTTATAGACATACATAGAAAAATACATACGTAAAAACTATTGTGATATTACTAAATCGTTCATCTATCAAATTATAGATTTTAAAATTTTAAATAAATATCAAATTCTCTTTTGCTAAGAATTTATACTTATCAATAAATCATATACAATGCATGTATTTTGCTAAGAAATTAACATATATAAAAAAAATATATACAACCAGGATAACAAAATAAAAGAAGCATAACTAAGGTCAAGTTATAATGTTATATAAACTAGCAAGATTACTTGCGCTACACAGCGCGGTTTCAGTCATATTGACACTTGGTATAATCGAAAGAGAATATACCCAAGAGAATGTGAACATGTGTTTTAAATTGATCGAAAACTAAAAAAATACATCGTACAATATCATTGTGACATGTTAACTAAAAAACAGGGAAATGTAAAAAATAAAGCATGTCACAGTGATATGTTATTCATGTTAGGCTCCGTTAATTTTCACCTCTTTTTCACTTCTTTTTAAAAATTTTAAGTTTTCCCTTTTTAGTGTTATGTTAACCCTTTTTGTTTCATATTTTAGTTTTTTGTGTTCTTTTGAATATACTTTTTTCATTGTTTTTTTAATTTATCTCTAATTCTAATTTTTATCACCCGCACTATATATTGTTGTAAAATTACATATTAACATTAAAAGAACACTATAATGTATAAATTATATATTGAAAAACCAAAACACTTAGTCATACAATTTATCAAAATAAGTCTCCACAAAAAAAAAAAAAAAAAAAAACCGATAAAAGATAAAGTAAAAGAATGAATAACATCAACTTAATTAGTAAAAAGAGATAAAAATCTATCAAGAAACAAGTTTTAGTTGATAACAGATTCAAAAGTTTGAAATGTATACTTTATCTTTAGAAATTGTATATCAAAAAAGAAAGAAAAAAATAGATGAAAACCAATCCCGCTTCTTGTTCCCGCCTCAAATCCCCTCCCCCTCTCTAAAAAAAGTTATAAACCCTAGTTTTTTTTCAGCCGGCGCCCCACAGTTCTTCATCTTTGCCCCTCTTTACATCATCTACAAACAAAAACAAACCTTTTCTAGACCTCTACAATCGTCAACCATCGCAAACTATTGAACACTACAAACGTCAGATCGAACCGGGAATCAGGTTAGGGTTTCTCTGCTAAAAAATAATGAAATGTTACTCATTTGATTTTGATAGGATTAATCAATATGGTATTAACATTGAAGATTCAAACATGTGTACTCCTTTAATAGAACCATCACCGTTGCTCTGTCCTTGAACTTGAGCTCCTTCACGCGCCGAAACAGAGGAACGCGCCGCCGGGAACGGTGGCCGTAGCTCCTCCGGACCCTCTTTCTTCATGTTTTCCTTCTTTTCCTGACTCTTTCTCTCTTCAACTCATTCAAAATCCCGCTTGATGAATAATCCTTTCTTTAGGCATGTTTTCTCTGAGTTCTTTCTCAATGCATATGACAATCCAATCATTTATAACACAAAGTTGTAAATGTCGTATGTGGTACAACTTAAATCCGTTGATGATTATGCAGATGAACTTATTTTTTGTTATTAATTTTGGAGTATATTGAAGTAAAATGGGATAAGAAAAATCAAGCCATTATTGTATGAGGTTTTTATAAGAAATGTGAGCACATGGTTTTCTAGAAAACCATTTGAGGTTTCTAGGTGGGTTGTGAAATGGGTACAGCCTAACTTTTCTTTACACCCTTTATATAAAATCTAAAAGCTATATAATATTGTACATGTTACCATTTGTTTGTCTTTTTCTTGCACCTCATCTAGTGCCTTCCAGCCTGTCCTCCTAGTCAATATCTTCATAATTGTTTAATGCTTATCCCTTTCCAACCACAATGACGATGTTAGTTTTTAAGGGACTGAGTTTTTGTTTAATTAGGTGATTTGTGATTTATTTATGTAACTTTTTTTAGGCTCAAAGATGACTGAGTTTTTTGTTTAAATTGGATGGGACTTTACTGTACTTGTACGTTATGGTTGTGGGGATTCATAGGTCTTGGGAATTTGGAACTTAGTTTTATTAAAATAATAATTTTGTCTATTCAAAAATTTCCGGGTCTATGTTATCGTATTGAATTATTTTTTAGATATTTATCTTATCCAAATTTTGAATTGGTATGTATGACATTTGGAGGTAAAGTGGACGATTCAAATTTAAAAACAATTAGGTTCAATTGCTAATGAACAAATTTTATATGTTTTTAACTAGGGGTGCAAACGAGCCGAGACGAGCCCGAGCTCGACCAGGCTCGAGCTCGAAAAAGTTATTAGTGCCCGAGCTCGACCAGGCTCTAACATTCAAAGTTATTGTAACTTGTTTTTGTTATCTAATAGTTTTTCTAATTATTTGTTATTGCTTTTGTTGTAGATATCATGGCACGTACTATGGGTCAAGGTAGTGCTACAACTAATGGTCGAGGTTTTGGTCGGGGACTTGGACGAGGTGTTGGGCGAGATGGTGGTCAAGTTGGTGAACGAGGTGATGGGCGAAGTAGTGGTCGGTCAACATAGCGATGTAGCTTGTCGTCGAGGGGTTTGGCGTAGCGGTAGTCGAGTTGTTGTGCGCGGTGGTGGTCAAGCTGGTGATCGATCTGTTGAGCGACGTAGTGGTATAAATAGCAATTAAAGTAGTGGTCAAGCGGGTAATCGAGGTGTTGGGCGTGGTGGTGGTATAAGTAGCAATCAAAATAGTGGTCAAGCGGGTGATCGAGGTGTTGGGCGAGGTGGTGGTCTAGCTGGTGATCTAGGTGATGGTGATGATGACTCTACTTTTCTTATGAATTCTCCCATTGAGAATAGTGCCGGTGATGACGAGCCAGTTTCTCATGTTGCTCAAGTGAGGCGGGGAAGCGCTTCCCAAGTCCAAGTACCTAAAACAATTAATCGCCATTGGATTCGAGTTGTTAAAGGAGAGTAAGTACACATATACTGTTTCTATATGTACATAAAAATGTTACTAATGTGGTTTGCATTCATTGCTTTTATTTTGTAGATTTAGCAATCAAGGGTCTGCTACTCGAGTTATTAGATCAAACTTAGAGACTTTGTGGTCCCGTCCATGGGATAGTTGGAGAGATGTTCCTACTGAAGATAGAACACAGTTGTTTGAGCGATTTCAGGTGTGTAAACAATTTCATTTAACTTCTTACACCATTTGTACATTTATTTAATTGTTTTCTTTTTCATAGATGTATTTTCAGTGGGAGGAGAAACACAATGCATCGATTTATAGGTGTTGGGAGAAATGCATTGCTGGTAAATTCCCCAATTTGTTGCGGGGGTTAAGAGATGCGGCTATAAATACGGCGATACAACAACATTTACTTGAAGGGGATTAAGAAGATATAGATATGTCTGTTCTTATTGACTTTAAACCAGCATGGATAAGATCTGAGATATGGAAACAAATGGTTGACAATTGGAACACACCAGAGTGGAAAGCAAAGTCTCTAAGAAATAAAAAAATTAGAGGTAAGGCAACCGGGGGCAAACATACCCTTGGATCTCAAACCTATGTGACTGCGCAAAGAAAAACGGTAAAAAATGTTAATCGCCCTCTTTTACCATATGTACCATGTCAATACTGTCATCTTTATTAACTTCTAAGTTTTACATTTGCAGGCTAAGATAATTGGGCGTGAACTATTAGCTCATGAAATGTGGAAGCAGTCACATTGTAGGAAAGGTAGCAGACCATTAGATAAACATCTAAGTGGTAGCAGTTCGCTACTTTTGGATGTTGATTCAGAAGGGCATGATGAAGAAAATCTTGTGTGGGTTGACGATAGGGCAAAGGAAACATGGGTAAGTTCAGTAATTAGTAAATCCAAACATATTTAAAAAAACATTGAAATTTGAATAATATAGTTACATGTTTAACCCAACAGGTTAAATATAATGATTATGTTGTGGAGAAGTACGGAAATGAGCGTAGAGAACATCCCAAATTTGATGACGACTTGTGGTACCGAGCTTCCAGGGGTAAGAATAAAGGAAAAGTGTATGGGTTAGGCAATGTTAGAGACTCATATGTACATGACAAAGAAGACCCGAGGTATGTTTATTCCTTTTTACCTTGATAGTAGTTTAAAATATATAAAAGAATTATTTACTCTATAACATAAGTGGAATCATATACATTAGTAATTTATAGTAGGATGTCAAAGCTTTCTCATGATTTATGTTCACCTTGATTCTTGTAAACGTGAGGTAGATATGGAGATTGTGATGTAGATATGATATATATTATTTCAACTTGAGCTTTGAATTATAGGTCAATAATGAGCATAGGCACCCTATTTTTTCACCAATACTTGACTTCTTTGTCTACTTTTATGCATTTGAATTGTTTCCCATGAATATTGTAATTGTTTGGTCCGTATTTGCTTTTTTATTGTTAGGTTTGATGTTTTTTTTTAATGAATTGAGAATGTTTAGGAATTTCTTATTGAGTTGATTAGACAGTCTCGGCTGATCGTTTAAGTAAAATTTTGTTCTTAGTAATAGTATGTAAATATATCTGAACATGTTATTTGGCTTCTAGCACTAGAATTGTAACTCACAATTGGATTATGTTATTGTGCAACTTACTTGACCCGTTATTAATTTTTATTAATTCTGACTTCTTGATTTTATTCATTGCTTGTTTTGTAGATTGAAAAGTTGAATTTGGTTATTAAAGAGCTTGTTAAGGAAAAAGATGAAGATAAAGAAAGGTTTGAAGGAATAATTGCGGGCTTGGTGGCTGAAAAAGAAAAATATAATGCGGATAAAGAGGCTATGAACAATAGAATGGGAGAATTTGAAGCTAGGTTAACAGCTATGGGTGGAAAATAAGCTATAAACACTTAGGCATGAATGTTTTGAAGTTTTTCATGAATAATTTTGGTTATTTGATGTTTTTTTTATGTTTCTATTAGAGTCTTTTATATGATTTTGAAGTTGGAAAACTGTAACAAATTTGTTTTATATAATTTGAGATTTTGTATTATTTGACTGTTTTATATAATATAGTTTTCTTGAAATGTAATTGAATTAATAAAGCAGGAAAAAAAACCTGATGACTAAATGGTAGCAAATTTTCAATGAAAGTGGTGGCTAAATGGTAACAAATTTTCAATGAAAGTGGTGGCTAAATAGTTGCAAGTTTTCAATGAAAATGGTGGCTAAATGGTTGCAAATTTTCAATAAAGTGGTGGCTAAATGGTAGCAAATTTTCAATGAAAGTGGTGGCTAAATGGTAGTAAATTCTCAATGAAAGCGGTGACTAAATGGTTGCAAACTAAATGGTACCAAAATGGTTACAAAAAAAGATGTAAATTTTCAATAAAAATGGTGTCTAAATGGTGGCAATATAGGTGGCTAAATGGTACCAAAATGGTAGCAAAAGACCTTACTAAAACATTGTAGAAGCGGTAGCAATAGTTTTAACCGTTTTTGTGGTGACAAAAATATGGTAGCAAAACACAAAAGTGGTAGCTATTTGGTGACATTAGGGCAATAAACATATGTGTTTTTGCTACCACATTCTCAGTTGCAAAATGGTGGCTACAGAGCAATTGCTACCGTTATGTAACCGAAAATGTGGTGACAAAAGCCCAATTTTCTAGTAGTGGATCATTTCACAGGTTTGCCCCCACGCTATGTGTAACACCCCGATGTGTTACGGATCTTCTAAACGGGTCGGGTCGGACCCAACCACCCGAATATGGAATAAAATATTCCAGTTCGAATCTCGCGGCTAACCGGTTCAACCGAATATAGAAATAATAATTAGTGGATTATTATTACCGCGGTTAAACGCTCGTTACCTGTTAATTAAAACGCCGCCAAGTGTTTTTATTTAGTATTTATACTCGTTGCCAAACATCCCGAATTCTAGTAATTATCCCTGTTACCAAACACCCTCTATTTTTATTCCTCTTTATAAACCACCCTTCCCTCATCTCTCGTAACTCTCCCTCTGCACATATTATAACATACACACACTTTGTGTGTGTCTAGACAAGAACCCAGCCGGACCATCATCACCTCCGACCGCCGGAACCGGCCGCCGCCGGGCTTCCTCTTCTTTCTCCTCTCCGGAAAGATTACAATCCGCACGATAGCCGCAAGGGGCCTGAGAGCCATGGCAGCGCCGCTGCCTCTGTGCTCCGGTCACCCTGCCGCTGTCTTCTTCTCCTACGCCGGTCACGTTTCCGGCCACCAACCTCTGGACGCCGCTTTCCTTTTCTTATCGGTAAGAACTTCATCTTCTCAGATCTGTTATTCCTCTGTTCCTATTCAGAAACCAACCCGGAACCCACCTTCGCGTCTTTGTAGCCTTGACCGGACAGTCACCGGTTCATTGGGTGACTGTCGCGAGTTCGTGTAAACCGCTGAAGCCCTCTGTTTCTGTGATAAAACTCACCGGTTGACTATACTCAGTCAAACCTGTTTGATTAATCTATGATTCACCTACAGATCGGTTGATATGTGTGTGGTATTATATCCGGTTAAACCTAAGATGAATTGATGATGATGACCGGCACCCGAGTCATCCTTGGGTTAGTCTTCAATCGGTCTCCCGAGGGGATTCCGGTCACATCTCCGTCGAGTTTTAATAAGATTGGATGAGTACAGATTTCACTCCCTTGATTTGTTATATAATCTCAATATAATTATTAACATAACCTTGTGTTAATTGTTATAGGTACCAAATACGAAAGACGGGTCCGATACCCGGTTTAATATAACCTTCCGGTTAACCTCCGATTATATTCCGATAATAAACCGGAGAGTGTCCGGTTATTATTTGGGTAAGAATATCTCTATTTGGTTATTTGGTTAATAATCTTATGATTTGATAAGTTATTAATATATAATCATGTTAATTGCGAGGTACCGTTAACCGTATCGAGGAATTAGAGTCGTTACCGAGTCGACCCAGTGACTCGGTCAACTACCAGAATAGAACCCATCCCAAGGACTAGACGAGGATTATTATAATTATAAGAATTATATATATAATACGAATAACGTACGGACTTGATAATAATAATAAGAGAATAATAAACATATATAAAATATATATGTTTATATATACAAGATTCGATATATAAAACGATATACTAGACTCGGGTTTAGAAGTGTCTAGAGTTCTTTTAGGTTCGCGTGCCAAGCTGTAATGGCCAGCTTTATTTCTTTTTGCCTAGGAAGACCAAACCCCGAGTTTAGGACTATCTAATATATATCAGATTATATATATATATATAAATTATATATATGATATATATCCTAAGTATTACAATCTAACAAGTCTTACGCGTAAAACGTATCCATATATATAGAACATATAATTGTAATAAGAAGATTTGCTGAAGATATAATGCAAATCGGTGAGTATCGTGAACTCCCCACTTTTACTGTTTTATTAAGTGTTTTTGGGGGAATACATGTCATTTATTAAAACCAGAATTGCTTTACAATAAACGATTATTAATAGAATTTATAAAGAAATATAATAGAAACGGGGATATATAGAAACAACGAGGACAGTACTGGACGGTATCCGCCATTTCCTTTCTTGCACCAACTAGAGGGCAGGAACCAGTCGATACAAGTATTTATCACAAACAGAGTGGTACCAATAGGAATGGCACATAATAGAATTGGGTTATGATTGAATGGATGTATAATAGAGTTGGTTATATAGAATTCCCCTCCAGAATTATAAATGTAAAGCATGTTTATAAAAGAATGTTTATAAAAGAATGTTTTATATAAAAGAATTATCAATAAACGAACTGGCCATTCACTTTATAAAATACACGACCTCACCAACTTTATGTTGACAGAAACTATTTTTGACATGTGTTCAGGTAACCCAACAGATATGATGACGTGGATCCTGAAAAGACTAAAGACTGTTATTATCCGAATTCCGCTGCGTAGCTCCGATCACCCGACCCGACGACCCGGCCACGTCAGCCAGGGTCGTTACAGGTGGTATCAGAGCCGCGCTAATAACAGTTTTGAAGTCTTTAGTCGGGATCTACCAGAATATTTTTCTAAAAAGAAATGTTGTTTAGAAAAATGAGATATTAGAAATAATAAGAGAAAATAATAGGCGATTAGATTTTTGGGTACCTAAATGTCAAAATCATTATAAAGTTGATGAGAACCATAACCGTATACTAGAAATCAGAATGAATCCACTACAGGATATTACTAGAATGATTATGTGGAGTAAATTGACAATTCTGTACACAGTTGTGAATTTATATGCACATTTAATTTCTGGGAAATCTTACAGGATATTAAGGCTATAAGAAATGAGAATATCTACAGAGCAGAAACCAGAAATATTAATAGAAATCAGAAAACGAATCTCGATATAAAATGACGAAGTTATAGAAAGTATATATATATTTATATAGAAAAATATATAAATCATTAAACATAAACCATTCGTTTTGATTCAAGAAACTTCATATAAGTTTATTGAATTATTCCAGTCTCAGTAATCATTCAGATCGTTAACCTCATGGTTATTACGGTAAACAGAACATAATTATTATACTACAACTTGAACGTTCCTATGCTCGAGTTTTCAGAAATATTATTTTACCCCGTAAATTCCGAAATTTTATAAAATTTGATATACTAGAAATATATCAATATCGTGTTTTAAAGAATTTTCTTCGATTATTTAAGATTAAATATATTCCGCGATTATTTAAAATGTTTTAAACCTTTTCAGTATAATTATGAAATTATTAATTTTATACTTAATCATTTATATTGTATATAGAACCAAGTATTTCAATTGTAAGTAAAATATATAGAAACCCCTCCACTTTAATTTCGAATAAATGATTTATTCAATCGGCAAGATTAAGAAAATTTATCAATATTCCAATTTTATTTTATAAGTGTTAGTATTTTTATATTCCAAAATTTATTACAAATAAATTTAGTATAACTCGTTAAATATTAAGAATTTCGTTTTAAACGTTTTGGAAAATTTATAATTATATTTATAACAAGAAACATGTTTATTAAAATTTTAAAAAGATTTCGATACTATGAAAAACTTTTACCGTAACTCTTTTCAAATAGTTATTATTTTCAAGAAAATAAATATCATTACGAAACCCGAACCAGTATTATTATTATAAATTTTTCCTAAAGATTTTATTTGAAAATCCACGGCTATATTATTTTGTTTGAACCCATTTTACTTGGTAGTCGTATCATTTTTGAAAACGAATATTATTACGAAACTCAAACAAGTATTTTTATTTTAAGTTTACCGTAGAAATTTTATCCTACAGAACCACGGTTGTATTATTTTACCGAAACATATTTCATATCGCATTTAACAGTATTTTCATAAAGATTTCTTAATTAAATTTATATCCGTATATATATATATATATAAGTTAAAAGTATTTTTGACACGATTTTGTAATTATATTTGATTATATAATTTCTTTGATAATTTATCTCGATATAACGACAATTATTATATATCACGGTAATAATACGAATCTATCTTTGTGTATAAATAAAAATTTCCGATAAGTATTATCATCGATCCTTCCCAAAGTTAAATAATATTTCGAACGGAAATATTATAATCTCGAATTCATGCGACGAAAATAATTGGACTCTATCCAAAGAAATCGAATTCCTATTCGATCGATTATACGGAAATATAACTACCATCTTAATCCTACGACTCGAATAAGTCAAGGATATTAAAAAGATTGGATTGTTATATCAAATATTTTCTGAGACGAACAAATTCTTGAATGATTGACAGTCTACTTCGTTAGACTTATATCAATATGTTTCTTTCCAGAATATATAATCCAAGAGAAAATAAAGAACAGAATATCGAAATAATATGTGAGGGACACATACCTATTGTGATTAAAATAAACGAATACTGGAATGTTAGGTGAGGTGGAATAGTAATTATGATCGCGACATAATTATGAACACCACAGGCACAGGAACATTCGAGTAAGAGTTTATCGAGATCACAGTATGTTAAGGTCACGAACATATTAAGAGAAATAATAAGAAAATAAATGATAAGAAGAAATATAAATCTGAATTATCAGCGTATCGTATTTGAAAAATACGACTAAATCATTGGCAATTTAGTTGAAATTCCTTCGCGAAATACGACTATGAATATATTTGCAGAATATAAACCATCGATTGGTTAAATTCTATGAATCAATTTATTGACTTTAATTGCCAACCAAAGATAGTGCATATTCCCTGTGCAATTCCGGGGCAAATGATATCTGGACCCTTACAGAAGGTATATCCGGACATTTGCCGCCAAGTCACAGGAATTCTTTGTGAGAATATTTGACACTATGAAAGAATCTTTTCGGTCACTTCCGTATAAAAACTCGCGTGAGTTGTTGTACAATCAAATTGGTAAAACGGTTAAGTGTTACCAAGTCGAAATTTATAAATAAGAAGTGACGAAAGATTTGTTAAACCCTTAAAATATAACGGATATAAATTTATATGGATTCAGAAACCGGAACGGTAGAATCCAACGAATTATTTATCAAATATATCAAGAAATGATTAAATACCAAGCGGAATCGCGTAGAGATTCGCAAGGTATGATCGACGTGAAAACGAAAAATGAATAGAATTATGCTCATTTTTCCAGTGAAACTCTCCGACCAAGGAATGACGAATTTCCTGTCCCGAATTAAAGGTCGTGAGAAATAATTTGAGATATCACTGTTTTGGCAAGAATTATCTATATGAATATTTCGACGAAATAAGCTTTGCTTATAATAAGTTGGATTAAGAAGATATGATATAATGCCTATATATAAGTCTATTGGAACGTGTTCCCAGACACCAATAATATAGAATTTAATCGAATTTATATATAAGAAAGAATTATTCCAAGCAAAGGTATATTATAGAAATGATATATTTATAGTGTTTACTATAAATGATTATCAGTATTCGCTTGGAGATAAAAAAATATAAATTGAGAAATGAAAAGAATTATAATATGAACAGACATCCGATATGTCTAGATAATAATAAATAAGGCATTGGAAATGCCAGGTAAACACGAGAAGGCAAGCGAAATGCCAAATATTATCAGAAGGCATCCGATATGCCAACAGAAATAAATATATATAGAAAGAAATTAATAGAAAGGAATATAAGTCGTAAGAAGAACGACTAGAATTTATAAAGAATATTTTTATATAAGAAGAAATTATAAAATATTTTAACGAGAATGTCAACGAATCCCGAGTTAGAAATGAGAAAGAATTTTATAGAAATAATTAAAGTAATAAGTATAGAAATCCCGAGTGATAATCATGTTTTTGAGAAAGAACAATTGATGCATTGCCATAAGAATTTTAAATCAAGGAATCGTAACAACGACTGTTACCAGTAGATTCCGAGATTATAAAGATAAAGTTACATATCTTGACTGTAGAATTGTGAAAGACCTCTTTCACGATAATACAATGAGAAAAGTCAAATAATGTGTAATAGATACAATACAGTTAATCATCAATGAAATAGTCAGTAAGATTATTATAGATGATTTAAGAGAAATCTCAATCATCAATGAATTAGTCTTTTCCGGTACCTTTAAAAATCGGATAAGATACGTTTAATAATCTGAGAATACCCAGAAAATATTCCTACTCTTTAAAAATCGGAATTACAGTGATGATAAATTCTAACGTTCGAATAAGGGAAATAGTAGCTCGGATCCTATTCAAGTCATTATAATGATGGGACTTCCGTATCTATCTCCTGAGAACTAAATAGAATCCATCATTGTAATTGAAACCGAATATTAAACGAGAGGAATATTGTATCAATTTGAGACTCTAGAAATGTTTACTGAAAGTTTATAAATCTTTCAGAAGAAAAATGATTAGAATCTCAAAGTCTTTATATAGAAAATATCAATCTATATCTAGAACCTTTAATAGTCATACCAGGGAAATACAGATAATCCGTATATCTGTATTAACATGACTATAACAAGAAAGGTTAAAACGTAATTAGAAATCTGGTCAAGATGTAGTCTTACGGATTGACGTTTCTAATAAGTTATAATCTAGGATTGATATAAAATCGAGTTAACCACAACCCATGAGAACGGGTCATGTCTCGTTGATAAGTGTTCAAGTCTAAATTGTAACATCTTTATAGATTAAGGATGTAAAGGACAAGATCACTCAAATTTCGGGGACGAAATTTCCTAAGGGGGGGAGAATTGTAACACCCCGATGTGTTACGGATCTTCTAAACGGGTCGGGTCGGACCCAACCACCCGAATATGGAATAAAATATTCCAGTTCGAATCTCGCGGCTAACCGGTTCAACCGAATATAGAAATAATAATTAGTGGATTATTATTACCGCGGTTAAACGCTCGTTACCTGTTAATTAAAACGCCGCCAAGTGTTTTTATTTAGTATTTATACTCGTTGCCAAACATCCCGAATTCTAGTAATTATCCCTGTTACCAAACACCCCTCTATTTTTATTCCTCTTTATAAACCACCCTTCCCTCATCTCTCGTAACTCTCCCTCTGCACATATTATAACATACACACACTTTGTGTGTGTCTAGACAAGAACCCAGCCGGACCATCATCACCTCCGACCGCCGGAACCGGCCGCCGCCGGGCTTCTTCTTCTTTCTCCTCTCCGGAAAGATTACAATCCGCACGATAGCCGCAAGGGGCCTGAGAGCCATGGCAGCGCCGCTGCCTCTGTGCTCCGGTCACCCTGCCGCTGTCTTCTTCTCCTTCGCCGGTCACGTTTCCGGCCACCAACCTCTGGACGCCGCTTTCCTTTTCTTATCCGGTAAGAACTTCATCTTCTCAGATCTGTTATTCCTCTGTTCCTATTCAGAAACCAACCCGGAACCCACCTTCGCGTCTTTGTAGCCTTGACCGGACAGTCACCGGTTCATTGGGTGACTGTCGCGAGTTCGTGTAAACCGCTGAAGCCCTCTGTTTCTGTGATAAAACTCACCGGTTGACTATACTCAGTCAAACCTGTTTGATTAATCTATGATTCACCTACAGATCGGTTGATATGTGTGTGGTATTATATCCGGTTAAACCTAAGATGAATTGATGATGATGACCGGCACCCGAGTCATCCTTGGGTTAGTCTTCAATCGGTCTCCCGAGGGGATTCCGGTCACATCTCCGTCGAGTTTTAATAAGATTGGATGAGTACAGATTTCACTCCCTTGATTTGTTATATAATCTCAATATAATTATTAACATAACCTTGTGTTAATTGTTATAGGTACCAAATACGAAAGACGGGTCCGATACCCGGTTTAATATAACCTTCCGGTTAACCTCCGATTATATTCCGATAATAAACCGGAGAGTGTCCGGTTATTATTTGGGTAAGAATATCTCTATTTGGTTATTTGGTTAATAATCTTATGATTTGATAAGTTATTAATATATAATCATGTTAATTGCGAGGTACCGTTAACCGTATCGAGGAATTAGAGTCGTTACCGAGTCGACCCAGTGACTCGGTCAACTACCAGAATAGAACCCATCCCAAGGACTAGACGAGGATTATTATAATTATAAGAATTATATATATAATACGAATAACGTACGGACTTGATAATAATAATAAGAGAATAATAAACATATATAAAATATATATGTTTATATATACAAGATTCGATATATAAAACGATATACTAGACTCGGGTTTAGAAGTGTCTAGAGTTCTTTTAGGTTCGCGTGCCAAGCTGTAATGGCCAGCTTTATTTCTTTTTGCCTAGGAAGACCAAACCCCGAGTTTAGGACTATCTAATATATATCAGATTATATATATATATATAAATTATATATATGATATATATCCTAAGTATTACAATCTAACAAGTCTTACGCGTAAAACGTATCCATATATATAGAACATATAATTGTAATAAGAAGATTTGCTGAAGATATAATGCAAATCGGTGAGTATCGTGAACTCCCCACTTTTACTGTTTTATTAAGTGTTTTTGGGGGAATACATGTCATTTATTAAAACCAGAATTGCTTTACAATAAACGATTATTAATAGAATTTATAAAGAAATATAATAGAAACGGGGATATATAGAAACAACGAGGACAGTACTGGACGGTATCCGCCATTTCCTTTCTTGCACCAACTAGAGGGCAGGAACCAGTCGATACAAGTATTTATCACAAACAGAGTGGTACCAATAGGAATGGCACATAATAGAATTGGGTTATGATTGAATGGATGTATAATAGAGTTGGTTATATAGAATTCCCCTCCAGAATTATAAATGTAAAGCATGTTTATAAAAGAATGTTTATAAAAGAATGTTTTATATAAAAGAATTATCAATAAACGAACTGGCCATTCACTTTATAAAATACACGACCTCACCAACTTTATGTTGACAGAAACTATTTTTGACATGTGTTCAGGTAACCCAACAGATATGATGACGTGGATCCTGAAAAGACTAAAGACTGTTATTATCCGAATTCCGCTGCGTAGCTCCGATCACCCGACCCGACGACCCGGCCACGTCAGCCAGGGTCGTTACACTATGGGTCGAACCTGGACCTATGTTTTCTAGTCTTTCCATTTTGTCGTGTTTAACGCATTTTAACGCATCCTAACACATGAACATGCAATCTTAATCTATGTTTAACATATACAAGCATGGATGATCATCTACACATCGTTTAAACACGTATTTGCATATAATCCACCATATAAGAATCAATCTACACATAACACTTAATTTAGTTTATGTAATTCACCAACAACGGGACTCGTAACGTGTGTGTGTGTGATTAACCCAATGATCCTCCAAATCATTGAACCCTGGACAATACGGACTGTGTTCCGACTCAACTGACCCCGTCAAGTATGTTTAATAAACGTTTCTCGCTAAGGTAGACTTTTTGTGTTTATGAAATGTTGACCTAAACATGTCGGGTGTCACATCATCCCCCTGTTGAAAGAATTTTCGTCCCGAAAATTTCCCGAAGTCAAAGAGAACGAAGCGATAAAAAGAAAATTTTTTCCGGTCGTCACATCATCCCCCTGTTGAAAGGAATCTCGCCCCGAGATTCACTCTTCGACAGTAATGAGTGTCGACCTAACCCAACTAACGTTTCCCAGAACGCAAACGAAATGATAACCACAAACGAAAGATGATATCAACAGATACTCTATGTCGGGGAACCGCCCTCCCCAAAGTGAATACAAAACAATGAATCCTCCTGGTCGAAGGCCTACTAGAGACTACTGTGATCGGTATAAATGATACACTGGTACCGTCCAAGTAGCATCTCTAAAGGACCCACATCAGACCCATGAATGCAAAACGATGACCAAACACCAAACTGAATGCACACAATGAATACGAATCGCCAAACAATGTGAATGAGAGTGAATACTGTAACATCGCAAAATTTTCCCCCAAATTTTTATACATAAAGCCCTCATTATATACATTTTATCCTTAATTTTATACAAATATGCCTAACACACAACTTATATATATATAAATGTATATATAATAATAATAATAATAATAAAAAAAAATAATAATTATAATATTTCATATTTTATTTAATGGTAAAAATATATATAATTATGTATTATTTGGACACTTACTTGAGCCCAACCAAACCTAACCATAACCCAAGCCAAACCAACCCCAATGCCCCCTATGAGCCCATTTTGTGGCTGGCCTAAACTTGATATCCAGCCCAATCTATATACCCGGCCCATCTCCTCTCCCCTCCTCTCTTTATAAAAAAAAATGAAGTGTCTGGACCGGGAATCGAACCCGCGTCCAGACCGGTCCAACCATTGACACAAGCAACACCAACCACTAGTCCATGATACTCATTGAGTTAGAATATGGAAACTTTAATTATTTAACACACCTAAAATCCCTTGTCTGTTCCTCCTTTTGTTCGCTGCACAGGTGCCGAACAAGTCAAAAAAATTTTTTTGACTTTTGATTGAATCACATTTGGTAAGTAACTCATAATTTGCTTCGTGATTACCTGTACGCGTCAATTACACAAGCAATTATCATCGATCATTCCAAATACGTATCAATCAATCGCGTCATCATCATTAACGAGTCAAACTTACCAATTTGTCAATCCAAACCCTCTCCCTATAAATTGAATCCACCAAATCATCCTAAACTCGCCGAAATCTCTCTCTCTATCTCTAATTTCTGTTCTTAATTTCATCTTTCGAAGCAATCGAGTTCGTGTTTGACTTTTCAGTTGACCGGACATCTAAACACGATTCGTTTCTGTAAGTTACTTATTATTTATGGGTTTTGATCTTCGGTATACACACAACAATAACCCTATGATTAATTGGGTTATTGTTGTGTAATTTGATTAATTGAAAAGCTAGGGCACGATTGGGTTTAATTTGGGGAAGAACACTTTCCTGATCATGTATGTATATTTAAAACAGACAGAAACCAAACACAACCACTGATCTAGATCAAGTGGTTGTGTCTGGTTCTTTTGAGCCGGACCACGCGGGTTCGATTCCCAGCATCATCAAAATATTTTTTTACAACATTCAAACCTTATATATATTTACTTGTATTTTAAAATTAGTTTTAAAATACTAAAACAACTTTATAAATTCTACAAAAATTATTTTATGTTATTCTAGTAGTAGAGTTTAACATACAATTTTTAGTTTTCCAAAAATTATTTATTTAATATATATAATAAATAATTCAAGTTTATTCAATTTTATTTATAAAATTCTATAAAAATATCAAAAACGATTATATAAATTTCCACAAAAATTATTCTGAGTTTTTATAACATTAAGCTTTTCTGAAATGATTTTTATTTCTGAAAAATCATTTATTTAATATTTTTATTCAATTTTTGTTAGTTTTAATCATAAATAAATCATAATAAATTCATCTTTCAATATTTTTGCACCAAAATTTTATATAAATTATTTCCGATTATTTGGAACAGAAATACAATTTTTAAATTAATAATTCTGTAAATTTAATATTTTTTAATATTAAAGTCATATTTTGACAATTTGAAATAAATAGAATTAATATTCTATTTTTAGGAAAATAATTTTATAAAAATTATTTTCATACTTAAAACTTTATATTGTGACCATATTTAATTTAAAATTTACAAAAATACTTTTGTTTATTTATTTATCAAATTTCTCTTATTTATTAAACATTTTATTTATTAATCAAACGAGCACTTATCCCCAATTCGAAGCCCTAGATTATATTTGTGGACTAGAAAGACTTAGACATATTTATTACCTTAATTATAGGGTAATACTTGACATCGTTGGACAACATATATTCTATTTTTCACGAGACATAACATTTTGCTAAGGTGAGTTTTACATAGCCCCTTTTCTATTTTCACTATTTTGGGGGTGAAACATGTTACAACATTCTATATGCAATTCAATCATAAAGTGTCTATGTGTTTTTCTATGTTGCATTATGTCTTAAACATGACTAGGGTAAGCACAATATTCTAGCATAATCATTAACATTGATCAGCCGACAGTATACAATGATAGATCTATTGGACTGACAATCCCACCCGGATACGTGCCTCCTACATAGGTAGCGTGGGTGATTGTTATCGCATAACATAATCGAGTGAACCATGAGCGTATGGGATGGACCACAATATTCTAGTCACAAGGGTTGATTATGCACTCGATTTACTTCTAGTATGTTTTCACATATGGACTAGACTTGCCATGACACTTGAATTGTACAAGCTTTATTCGATTATCAAAACCTATGTAATTCTCACCAACTTTTGTTGACCCAAAAATATTTTCAAAATTAACATGTTTCAGGTAACAACGAAGCTGAGGCTTAGAGTATGCATGAGGAATATTATGAAGTTTATTTGAAGTTATTGCTTTATTTGATATCATGTATTTGGGATTTCTAGACATCATTTCATTTTGGATATTTATGTTATGAATAAATTATTTAAAATTTCAATTTATACCATGTGCTACTGAAACAATCATCAATACGTGACATCCCGATGTTTCCGCCATCGGTTGGGGTGTTACAGATTGGTATCAGAGCCATGGTTATAGGGAATTAGGTTATTAGAAAAATAATCTAGTCTATAACCATAGGAATATAACCAGTATTTGCTCCTTTACTTGCTATTCTCTATCTCACTCCTACTTCTTATCCCTACTTTAATCCCTACAAGAAGATTGCTCTCCATCACTGGAATTACTCTTAGACTAATAGGACAAAATCCTCAGGTTTAGCCTGAACCACCTTGAGATCTCGTCGAAGTTCTAGATTTTAATAACGAACACGTGCAATCTGGAAGGGTGAACGCCTGTATTCTGAGTCTTCTGTCTAGGCTGGCATTGCGCATATATCCCAATCAGACGAGGGACCCGGATGCCTACCTGGGAATTCTCGGGATGAGTGTTCACTTATAGGCTAAAGCATGTCTTCACTATGTTATTAGAATCTGGAATCTTTGATAAGTCAACGTTTTCGTTTATTCGTTTTAATTAATGAATAAATGATTACATTCCTTATATTACCTCATTCATTTCATGCCTCATTGAACCTTCATTGTGTCCCTTACAGATCATGTCTCCACGTCGCAGCACTCGCATTAACAGTGGTGACAATCATGAAGAAGGGAGCAACAACCACAACCACGACCACAACACTAACCACAACAATGGAGGTGATGCCCAACTAGCTGCGATTATTTCCCAACAAATGGCGCAACAAATCACAACTCTGGTTTCTAACTTGTTGGCTCAAGTCATCCAAATGAATGGGAACGGCAATGGAAATGGAAATGGCGATGGAAATCACGTAAAGAACAGGACCTTAGTTCGGAAAGGCGAGAAAACAAGTATTGTGGCCGCGGTAACTACCGAGAACTGGAAGCGTAAGACCAGGGATCCTGATGTAAACCTCACTACACAAGCTTCTAACAAGAAACCTTATACAAAAAACTTTCCATTGTGTAACACATGCAATCGACATCATCCCACTGTTTCAGCGTGTCGCTTGTGCACCAATTGTGGTAGGTATGGCCATCTGGTCAACACATGTCGCGAGACCCCAAACCCTAATACCAACCAACCCTACTCAGGTTGCTAATCCTAATCGTCCTGGTAAATACAACTATGGTCAATGCTATGAATGTGAAGACCCAAATCGCCAGTTGGGCATGCAGACTCGTGTCCCACCGACTATAGGGTCCAGCACGCAGCAGACCCCGCATGAGGCCGGGAGGTCCTCGCAGCAGCCCGGGACGTCCTCGCAGCAGCCGCCGCCGCCTGATGATACAATGTTTTATTTTTGATCATATTTTGTAAATGTATTAAACAATGTTTATTTTGAACGTTTGTGTTAACGTTTAGTTTTATCTTTTTGCTTATATAAACGCTTGTGTTAACGTTTTACACGCTTATCGAGACGACATTAAAAAATTTAAAAATTTAAAAAATTAAACAATTAATTTTTTTTTTGTAACTATTCTAATGATCCACTAAGCTCGTGTTTATTTATTAAACAATTAAAATGTGTAAAAAAAAAACTCCTCTACGGGTCGTAGAGGGCTCTACAGGCCGTAGAGTGTGTCTAATATTGGTTTATGTTATATTTATTTTTTCCAATCCAGAAACCAGCGAACTGGTAGCCCAGATGGTCCTCATATTCGAAATAAGACTTGTGTGTGTTTGTGTGATAATGTGCTCAAGATCGATCCTCGTCCCAAACGTTTTTTGTGTCTTTTTTTAGTCTACGGGCCGTCGAGGTCTCTACGGGCCGTAGGCATTCAATATACATCCATCCCTTCCTTCTTCATTGCCAAAATTAATTTTGCTTGTTCTACGGGCCGTAGAGCCCTCTACGGCCCGTAGGTAATCATTACAATGATTGCCAATCATACAATCATTGGTAATGATTACCTACGGGCCGTAGAGGGCTATACGACCCGTAGAACAAGCAAAAAATGAGGTCTACGGGTCGTAGAGCTCTCTACGGCCCATATAGGGTTGTGTGGATAAATTTGCTACTTGTATAAATATCCGGAGCCGTTTTAAAAACCCAAAGAGATATGTGTCCTAACATGTGGCACACAACCACACATTTGTATTCTTGGCATAATCTTTATGCTACACCTATTGCACTATCTTTTACCCCAATAACTTTTACCCTTTACTGAGATGATTTTATACTGCTTCTACCGGAGCCGTTTTAAAAACCCAAAGAGATATGTGTCCTAACATGTGGCACACAACCACACATTTGTATTCTTGGCATAATCTTTATGCTACACCTATTGCACTATCTTTTACCCCAATAACTTTTACCATTTACTGAGATGATTTTATACTGCTTCTACCGGAGCCGTTTTAAAAAACCCAAAGAGATATGTGTCCTAACCTGTGGCACACAACCACACATTTGTATTCTTGGCATAATCTTTATGCTACACGTATTGCACTATCGTTTACCCCAATAACTTTTACCATTCACTGAAATGATTTTATACTGCTTCTACTATTCACGTAGTTTTAAATTAATAAATATATAAATGTGTGGCATATCAAGGTTATTTTAAGAGATGATCACATGATTCAACCGAACTTATGTACACTCAGAAATCGCATCAACAATCATAAAATGTAAATCGCATCAATAGCAAAGTTATTAATAAGAAAAATTGTTTTACCCGCAAAATACACTAAACATTTCTTTAAGGGATGCCTACCCTAAGTCCCTAACTCTTCAATGTGTCTCTTTTACCACACCATATATTCTTTTAGTTTTGAAAGAGAGACCACGTTTCTTTTGAATGGCGTTAACAAGGAGCTACATAACCTTTGGTGAATGATTTTGTAATTGAAATCTATAACTATTCATAAGCCGAGTTGTATTAAATCAGGGCTCGGGCTTGACTGGTTTACACCATAATACGCTATGTTAAACCTATTTTTTCCAACATAATACGAACAAGGATTGAACTAACAGAGAAGTTTTAAAGCAAATGTACATTATAACTATTCCAAGTAGCTCACAATCATCAAACATATTGAACCAAATCCACATTTCATAGAACCAGAAATTCTTGTATTCTGCTTCCTATACCCAATTTTTGGCTAAAAAAATATAAATCACTTCATGTACTTTTGAAGAAACTTGCGATGGAAGTCACTGCGAATGGTGTCATTAATAAAGCGCTTCGGAGCCTTGGTTTCCCCACGAGCTTGGTTCTTAAAAACCACATCATCATCCCACCTGAAAAAAAAAATTATTAGGAGTCAATTAACCAGAAGATAACTCTAAAAATAAAGCAAAGTCGGTGGGCGTAGACCGGATTTATGGGTGTAAAACTAATACACAACAGACACCTAACATGAAATTTGCGGGTTTAAGTTTAGTCTGGACATGTTTGGGTCAAACCAACGAACATGCTCAGCTATATGATTGGTGTCGTATCAACCCAGTGGTTGCCGGTTTAACCCATTTATTTCATTTTTATCTTTAAATGTGCTTTAGCTTTTAAGTAATAACTTGAAGCATTTGGGTATTTTATGCCAAAAACTAATTAGTTACAAACAAAATAGTCAAGCATAGTTTAAGCATAAATGCATTATTGCTTCAAAATAAAAATAAAAATAAAAAATACTACCTCAAATTGTTGGAAATTTAAAGTACTAATATGAAAAAATAAATATATAACAATTTTTCCAGGTTAAACGGATAGTGCGGGTGTGAACCCGCCAATACACATGCCGTGTTCATGTGTGTATTTCGAGTTCGACCTGCCAACCCACAAACACTACCGATTAGCAGCCCTAGCCGAATTGACACCAAAAAATTTCCATTTTTTTTCTTATGAATAAGTAGCGTTTAATACGATTAGAAAAGGAACAAATTGTACAAAATAGAACACCCTTTACACTTTTTCCTAATTTTTAGAAAACCAACTTTGAAATAGTAACAAACTTACATTTCATTGACAATTTACCAACCAAGTTGCATTTTATTACCTATTGTAGCTATGTGGGATTATTTAACAAATTAATGGCAGACCTTTTCATTTACATGTTTGACCCGAAAAAAAACCCATGCCTAAAGTAAGTGGGTTGAAATTGCCCCTTGTACGTGTGATACTAGACAAAACAACTCACCTTCGCTTAACATTGAAAGATGTCGGGTTGTTAAGCAACGGGTTTCCTCGTATTGTTTCTGCCTCCTTAAGTTTAAGCTCCTCTTCTTGCTCTTCACGCTCCTGTAAAAAAAATAGTTCATACCTAATTATGGTTTTAAAACAGTATTACGACAATAATAACCTAGATCTATAAATAAATTGAAAAAAAAAAAGTTGTATGCTAAACAATAATTAAAAAAAGTAAACTCACTTGGCGGCGTTTCGCCTCGGCTTTTCCCTTTATTATTATTTCAAGCTCTGCCATAAGTGCTTCTCCATCATCCTCGTCATCATCATCTTCATCACTAACCACAGAAAGTATGTCATAAATATACTATTAAAGTAGTAGCTGAAATAACTCAACAGATTTAGTTAATCTTTCTAAAATACAAAACCTTTTAAGCACATATGTCAACCAATATAGATGTTCATGCACAAACAAAATTCGTACGAAGTGGCAAAAATGGATAAAGCTGGATCATGTGTACAAAACTACTATATATAGATTAAAAAAAGAAACAACCAATAACAAAAATAAGACCATTGGATGTAAAAGAAATTGGTTGATCCTATAGGGTGACAATTTCAACCTATTTAACAGCTTCAAGATATGCTTTATTCCTAACATGTCAACTGCGTAAAGTCAAAATTTTAGCTGAGAAGAAAACAGTCAAACTAGGTCCAAAGTCACCCAAAGGGTAATTTCAATGCATAGAACCTCCTAAAATATACTCCCTATGTTCCATCCCAAAACAATAGTTTATTGTCCATATGTTAACATTTTAGTTTGTCTCAAAATAATCGTCCACCTTCAAGAAGAATAATTAATAGTTTTCCATTCTAAACTTAGTTGCCTTTATCATATATATTGCAATTTGCAAGTCAATTGTATCTAAATGCGTTAAGGGTAAAATTGGCAATATATAAACCAAGAACTACACTACGAGGACGAGGGTACATCTTAAATTGTGACATTGTGTTTTAGTTTGCAGACAAAAAAATTGGGTTGAAGAACCGTATAGCTCTTGCAGTCATGTTTTGACACTAATTAATAATAAATAAAAAAAAGATGTTTAGGGCCAACCACACCCAGCCGGTACCAAAAAAATTGCTTGTCTGGACCTAACAGGCAATTTTCAAAAACAATATTAAAATAGTCAAAATGGTATCACACAATAATCATCAGCATCTGCACTGTGAGAAAAGATACCTGACATCATCACTTTTTTCATCCTCGTCGGCATCATCAGCATCTGCACTGCGAGGAAAGATACGGTCCTCCACGTCTCTCCTTGAACCTAAACCAAAAGTAATTTACTTTTAAGATTAAAATTTTGCACATACATAACAGTATCAGCAAACCTTGAAATCAATCAATAATGATATAATATCAGGTTATTAGGGGTAATATTCACCTTCTAGTAGATGATGACCACCCTTTCTTCGATCTCTGTCCTCTGCAATCAGTTGAAAAAGTCAGCAACTTGTAGATCCCCACGCAGAAATTAAAAATAAAAGTAAAAGTGATATTACCGTTATAACCCTTGTCTTTAGATGAAAAGTGCCTTCGTTCACGCTCCTCCAACTCCTCTTTGAGATCTCTCCTTTCTAGTTCTTCCTGTGTATCTTGACCCTCCTTTCTGTAGTAATTAACACCAATCAACTTTATAAAATCAGCAACACGGACACAACATCTAATAAAATAAAGATCGCATAGCGTATTAAATTAATTAGAAATAAATTTTATTTTACCACGCAGGATTAGTTGTCATAAACACGGCTTTCTCCAGATTGTTGATCATGTTAAATACTCATTAATAAAAAGAATAGTAGACTCCAATTGATGAACGAGGACTTTTTTCGGTGTTCTACTATTCTTTTCTAGTCTCTCTCTCTCTCTAAAATTTCCCTATCACGTCTTAATGTTCATTGGTTCGAAGTTTATTTATTATAGGGACTTTCAGACAGAAAATATCTGCAGAGAGCAGATCTATGTTATGTCATACCTGTTGGCCACCAATTCCACCAAAAAGTAATATCTATTGTTTGTATATATTATAAGTGCAAATCTGTGGCTCTAATTAGAAAGGTCAAAGGTCCTTCAAAAACAACCTATACACAGAGCTATACAAACACCGCTATCACACTATCCAAATTCCAAACACCAATAACATGTCATACGAACCCTATGATAATGTAAAAACTAGTCAAAACAGGCCGTGTGATACAACGAAAAATTGTCATATCAGTCGTATGATAAAGCAAAAAACGGTTACATGAGAGCCAAATAATATGGCCTGTATAATGTTTTGACAGTTTGACTGACAGAAAATGAGTAATCCGACACACCTACACGGCCTGTGTTATCTTTTTTCGCCGCCATATGACCACCAAAACCTTATTTCTCATATTTGTATCTAGAATAAGGGCAAATCCATGGGTCGATACTAAAAAGGTCCTTCAGAAGAATCCTATTGGGCACTTACGCAGACATATACAAACTCCACTACCACACTATCCAAACACCAATGACGTCTCATACTGGCCGTACGTATGGTCATACAGGCCATATGATAGGGTGAAACTGATTACTACAAGCTGTATAATATGGAAAAAAATGGTCATACGAGTGTATGAGGGCCAGATCATACACCCCATATAATGTTTTGACTAACAAAAAAAACTACTGATGTAACCACCTACACGGCCTATATGTCACAGTCATACGTCCCATACGGCAGGCATACAACCCATATCATCTAACAGGCAGGCAGGCTGGTGTACGCTAATGACAGCAATGTCTCTTGAGCAGCACCCAATCCATTAGCACCAAAACGCGGCAACGGGCAGGTTTACGCTAATGACAGCAGTGTCTGTCTCTTTAGCAGCACCCAATCCATTTAGGACCAAAACACCACCCCATACAATCCATATCAAAACCTAGGTTATCGGTTATCCTCTACAATTAAGTCCCATCAAGCTCAATTATGTAAAGCATCAAAACTTGCACATAATAATAATAATAATAATAATAATAATAATAATAATAATAATAATAATAATAATAATAATAACAACCTGGGTTTGAGAGTAGTGTGAGAAGCAATATCTCTGGAGGAATACTTGTGTGAAGGACCAAAAATACGAGTTCCACCTTGTTCATTACCACCTTTAGCAGGTGCCCATGTAGGTCTAGCAGCCGTCGTCATCTTCAATCACTATTCTTTTGTTTTGTTTTTTTTTTTTTAATAACCAATCGATTACAATCTACGATGGAGAGATTAAATAATAATAATAGGTTGTTATATATATAAAACCCTAAACAGTTATAGCCCTAAATATCTGGATAATTATCCTTGGTGATCAAGGAATTATGATCATTATCTAAACCTAATTGACTTGTACAAGGATGCAAAAACTATCTCAAAAAATACCCCTCGAGTGTGTAACTCGGTCACTTTTAACCCGAGCATTGTAAGTCAGTCACTTTTTACCCGAACTTACACAAGATTAGACTAAGATGTTGTTTGTTTTTTAAAAGGTAAAAGGTCTGCAGTCTGCAGACCACATCTGCAGGAGAAGAGGCGGACCAAAGGTTTGCAGTCTGCAAGAAGAAGACTGTTTGTTTGTTAACGTCTGCAGACTGCTGAAATTAAAAAAAAAAACTGATTTTTTAAAGCAAACAATATTTTTTCAACATTGAAATTTAAATAATAGTTATACAACATTGAAATAATATTCATAAAACCGCAAATAACAATGTTTGAACTAATTTATTTCACATTTTGCATTAATTGCTCGGCAGTTTCATCTCGTAACTGAGTCATGTATTCCCGATCCGATGCAGTACCATGTGCTTCAACCTCGTCTTCAGCAGCATCAACGTGCACATGACTATTTCCTAACGACACATTGGGTTGATCGTATTCAGTAAAGAACTCATCGCTCAAGCCTTCCTTCCTTATAAAATTATGTAGCGCGAAACATGCAATGGTAATGTTCCTTTGTGTAACTAACGGAAATGGTGCCATCATCTTCAATATAGAAAATCGGGCTTTCAACACACCAAAAGCACGCTCAATGACGTTTCGAAGTTTTGCATGTGCATGGTTAAATTTCTCTTTATTGGTCAATGCACGTCTACGACGAAAATCTCCAAGCCAATACCTCACATTACGATACGGAGCCATAAATCCTCGTATATGTGCATAGGCGGCATCACAAAGATAATATTTATCTGCAAACAAATACAATTAATTAGGGTATGAAAATAATATAGAAATATTTAACAAACCATAAACATACCTGGCGGTGGAAACGGGAATGGTGCATGTGGATCTGATAATGCTTCTGACACTATTCTAGCATCATGTGCTACCCCTTCCCAACCGGCCACAATGAACGTAAAAATCATGTTGAAGTCACATATTGCTAATACATTTTGATAACAATCCCCCTTTCCTCGTCCTCTATATAAATCTTGTTTACTAGTAGGGACAACAACATGTATCAAAGTTCCATCCAATGCACCAACCGCACCTTAAAAAATCTGTCGTAGCCTCTTGTTATGTCCCGGAATGTTTGGATTAGGATTGAAAGAAGTTGGTACTATCATATCTTTGGCGAAAAGCATCATTTTATCCAAGACTTCATAAAAAAATTTATGAATTGTTTGCTTTGAATGTTGAAATCTACGCTTGATAACCACGTAGCGTTGATTATGACCCATTATCATAAGAAACATAGCCATCTTCTCCTCAACCGATACATGTTTACTATCCTTTAACGAATAATTTATTCTAAAATGTGCAAAAAGTCGGACAAATGTTTCACGAGACATACGTAGCAGTTCAGTGCATTGTTTGGGATTTCCTTGCAATATCTCTAATGTGTATCTATGTCCCGTCATATTCGAATCATTGTCTCGCATTCGTTTCAAACCTCTCCTAAAAAACGGACCTAACCAAAAAAAATACAATACCTGAACAGAAATACAATATATATATATATATATATATATATATATATATATATATATATATATATATATATATATATAACGTACCTGAACAGATCTGAGCGACGGTCTAGAAGAGAGAGGCGGATGAGGGAAGATGCTTTTCGTGGAGGATGGAGGCGGAGGAGGAGGGGATGAGGACGCGGAGGAGGAGGTCGCGTGGGGGATGAGTGATCCAGGTGGAGGAAGAAGAAGGAGGAGGGTGGAGGAGGAAAAGGGAGGAGGCGGAGGAGGTAGGCAGATCAGCTTCAGGTTCAGGTTCAGGTGAAGGTGAAGGTGAAGGAGGCTATCAGAGAAGATGAGGGTTTGTAAGGATGAGGGTTTGGTTGGATGAGGGAAGAGGTTTGAAGACTTTTGAATATGTCTTCCCCTAGAAGAGGAAGGGCAGAGGTTTGAAGAGGAAACATCTTCCAAAAAACAAACACTCTTTTGCACCATAATATATGCCTGCGTCTGCGCGGAGCAGACATAAGAGGCTAGGAAGAGCTTTTGTAAAAAAACAAACACAACCTAACAATCACCCCCCCTAATCTTGTGACTCCAATAAGTCCTTTCATCTCATTGAACTTTAACCTTGGCAACGCTTTAGTAAGAATATCCGCCCTTTGTAAATTCCCACTTAGATGTTCCACTTGTATTTGCTCTCGTCCAATGCACTCTCGTATGAAGTGATACCGGGTGTGAATGTGTTTACTTTTACCAAAGAACACCGGATTCTTCATCAACTCGATTGCGGATGAGTTATCAACCTTTAGAATCACCCTCTCTTCCTTCTCACCTGTTACCTCCGAGATTAAACCCCTAAGCCACAATGCTTGACAAGCCGCTTCCGTTGCCGCCATGAACTCCGCTTCGCAAGATGATAAAGCAACCGTTCCTTGTTTTTGAGAAACCCAAGTAATTGGTGCATGATTAAAGTAAAACACTATGCCCGTCATGCTTTTCCTATCATCCATATCCATTGCATAACTACTATCACTATATCCAAGTAACGTCCGATCAACGCCTTTTGGATATATGATTCCGAGTTCAATATTGCCCTTCACGTATCTCAGAACCTGCTTCACGTCTTGCTCGTGTGCTTTCGTGGGGTTTTGCATGAAACAACTCACAAACCCGACCGAAAAAACTCAAGTCCGGTCGAGTATGTGTTAGATACCGTAAACTCCCAACTATCCTTCTATAAACGGTTGGATCAATTTCTTATCTTTCATCATTCTTTGACAACTTCAAACCAGGGTCTAGAGGGAATTGAGTAGGATTACAATCCCACATGCCAAACTGTTTCAGAATTTTAGTTGCATACCCAGACTGCTTCATACTGATTCCCTGAACGCCTTGATTAACTTTGATCCCGAGATAATAACGGAGTAAACCAAGATCACTCATTTCAAAACGAGTTTCCATTTGTTTCTTGAAATCAACTATGTCTTGATTTGCTGCTCCAATCACAATTAAATCATCAACATAGGTACCAACCAAAAGTAGGCGTTGGCCCCTTTCCCTTCTGTAAACCGCCTGCTTATGTTTGCATCTAGTAAAACCGAGTTCCTTTAACGTCGAGTCGAGTCGTGTATTCCATACTCTTGGTGCTTGCCGAAGCCCATACAAAGCCTTTATCAACTTATAAACTTGGCGTTCTTGACCCTGTTTCACATAGCCCTCTGGTTGATAAACATAAACATCCTCCTTTAGCTCACCGTGTAGGAAAGCAGACTTAACATCCAAGTGGTGAACTTCCCAACCCCGGTTAGCCGCCAAAGCAAGCAAAAATCTTACGGTATCAATACGTGCAACCGGTGCAAATACTTCCTCATAATCGACCCCAAACCTTTGGACATAGCCCTTAGCCACAAGTCATGCCTTATACTTCAATATCACCCCTTTTTCATCCATTTTTACTTTGTACACCCACTTCAACCCAATGGATTTTACATTCGGTGGGGGATTAACCAACTTCCAAGTTTTGTTTTTCTCAATTGAAGCCGTCTAGCTGTCCATCGCCTTTTTCCAATAAACTTCTTTTATTGCCTTTTGAAAGTTCGTTGGTTCGTCATCAATTGAAAGTAACAGGGGTCGTGGTCGGATGTATATGCGCTATACTTTGGGTCATGGTCGGATGTATATGCGAAAAATCTTAACAGAATTTTGAGATGCTTCTTTATGGCTTCTAGGCTTAATGTTAATCTGTCCAAAAGCTATTTTTTCAGGCTGAACGTAAACGACTCAGAGGTGGATAGTTTGGCTAGTATTCTGAGATGTCGAAAGAGTTCACTCCCATTTATCTATCTTGGTTTACCGGTTGGTGAACATATGAATCATATTAAGAGCTGGAAAGCGGTAATTGATAAATTCCACGCGAGACTATCCGACTGGAAAGCAAGAACGTTATCATTCGCGGGTAGAGTGGTCCTTGTCAAAGCAGTACTGGGGGCAATTCCAAATTATTATTTATCACTTTTTAAAGCACCGGCAGGAGTTATTAAGACATTGGAAGGGCTGAGAAGAAGATTTCTTTGGGGCGGATCATCAGCCAGAAATAAAATCAAATGGATGGCGTGGGAAAAAATTTTTAAACCAAAAAAATGTGGGGGGTTGTGTGACATCCGTCACCCTCGACTTTCATTTAATTGACGATATTAGTCCTTCAAATATTTCATGTAATCCTTGTCGTTTTCAAATTCAATAAATGTGAGAACTCAAGTTATATTATTTGCATGTATTATGGATCTCGATCTCGATTTAATCTAACGCGTATGTTGCAACGTTTTTCAGAAAAAAAAAATTATATATCATAAAAATTTTCGAGTTATAAAAGTTTTAAGTTAAATAGTTAACTTAGTTAGTTGTTATAAAGGGAAATTAACAAAGAAAAACCTTAAAACTAACTCAGGTTAAATAAGAGGGGCCAATTCTGCCAAGTTCCAAAAGTTTTAAAATGTTTCCCTTCCCCCCATTCTGCTGATTCGTTTTTCCGGCCGGCAAACAGTTCCGGCGAAGCTTTCCGGCGAGACCAAACACTCCTTTTTAATGTACAATTACCCCTAATAATTATTGCAATGCGTTTCTCCATCATTATGTTTCAGTTTCGGCTATGGTTAGGTATCATAAACGCGTTTTAAAGTGAGTTATGATTCGGCCGATATGTAATCGTCGACATCAAGCCTTGGCATACCTGAAACGTCATTATTTGTATAAATTACTCATTTCCATTCAGTGTCTGAACCATAACCAACATTAGCCCTCACTCTAATCGCTCCCATACCTGTTCAAGATCCTCTAATTTGTGTGATAAAGTCTTGCACGCCGCCGCCCTTTCTACACCTTAATCGAGCTTTGTAAGTTACAACTCTCTGTGCCATTTCATTCTAGAGTCTTATCCGATCATTTCCCCCTTATCACAGAGTGTTAATGTTGCCTAAATCGGGTAATTGATTATGGGGTTAGGGTTAGGGTTCATAGGATTTGGGGAAGAAGAAAGAGACTTTGAATGTTAAGTATATTTTGTTTCTAAATTTAAGCAACAAAAACTTTTGGTCTAGTGGTTGGGTCTGTTGGTTGGGAACCTGACAACCCGGGTTCGAGACCCCTCACCCACGGGTTTGTGGTATTTTTTGGTGGAAATCATATTAGATGATATTTATATATATAAATATATAGGGGCAGGATCAAATACAAAGTAATATAAACGTGCGAAGCGTGCGAAGGATCACTTTGTACATGATAATTACGTAATGATAATTACGTAATGCCTTCATGAACATACAAAAACATTACGTAATTATCATTACGTAATTATCATGCACAAATGCATGATAATTACGAAATGATAATTACGTAATGATAATTACGTAATGCCTTCATGAACATAAAAAACATTACGTAATTATCATTACGTAATTATCATGTACAAATGCATGATAATTACGTAATGATAATCACGTAATGATAATTACGTAATGCTTTCATGAACATAAAAAACATTACGTAATTATCATGTACAAATATCCTTCGCACGATTCTCTATTTTTGTAGAATAACCGCCCCTAAATATATAAATACATCATTTTCTTTATAATATTCATAATAAATCCATTATTTATCCAAAAATTATGAAAATTTAGGAGTAGTTTCTTGGCACCTCATAGAAAATTATCCCACTTTTAGTTTTGGAAAATGTTTTATTTTTATATTCTTTATTGAATTAAAATGTTCTAATCATATTTAATTGATAAAAAATTCATTTTTAATGATTTTAATCTCAAAATTTTTGATAAATTATTTCTAATGATTATGAACTGAAATAAAAATATTTGGTTCAGAAAACATTTATTTTTATTAATTTCCCTATTTTTAATCATTTAAACATGATTTAATATCATTAAATCAGTTTTAAATATAAATAAGTTTATAAAAGTTATGGGAAAATTATTTTCATTAATTTACATCAGAAATCATCCATTTTCTATAAAAATAGCATTTTTGGATCATGTCTTGAATTATTAGTCTTATTTATGATTAATTAGACATAATTAATAATTTAATTATTTATACATTTATAATTATTGCATTTATAATAATTAGTTAAAGTAATTAACTAAATTATTTTGTCATAATTATTTAAATATACTTTGATCTAAATAGTTAATTGGTAATAATTATATTACCTAAAACTTATTTACAAACTTTGGTATATTATTTTTAATATACAACTTTTACATTAATTCGACTAATCATAAAAACTCTAATTCCCCAAATCGACTTAGCAACCCTAATGCCTTAGACCCTAGTTGTCTTAGACTTTTAAGACATTTCCTCATTTAGTGTTTTATATATAGGTTGAGTTCCTCGGAATTCTTAAGCCTTTACGACGAACTTTCTCCGAATTTATATTTAGCGAAACTGTGAGTATATCTTTCCCCTTTTTATTATTTACTCTTTTGGGGTGATTCATGTACCATTATATTTAAACTTACGTATATTATTTACAAAGCAATGTGCTCTTTGATATGTTTTGTGTGAATTGTATGAACGATTTGTCAAAGTCATTAACCTTTGGGCCGCACCTAACAATGAGTAGTACTACGAGTTATATCCCTTGGTTACTTACGTGAACGAGTTAAGTCCTTGGTCATTGTTATGGTTTTTCTTGAACGATGTGTGAACGATTATTGAACGATGTGAGGCTTGATTTTGATCCTTTTACATATTACAAACATCAAGGCACATAAATTGCAAATTACTGGATGAACGAAAATGGATATACTCACCAATGCATTATATGTGTTGACAAATTATTTTGTACATGTTTCAGGTGAAGTTTGATCTTGCATGCTTTTCACGCTTAGGCTGGACCTAGTGCTTAAATAAAAGTTGAACATTTATTATTTATGTTTGAGATTTCTATTAAGACTCTTTGTATTTCGTTTCGAATAATGGAAGTTATTTGCTATTAATATTTACAATTTAGTCCATGTGCTATTGAACAATCGTCACTACGTGACACCTCGATGTTTCCGCCATCGGTTGGGGTGTTACAGGTTGGGTGTCGGATGTATCGAAGATCTGAATATTAGCTTGTTGGTAAAGTGGTGGTGGAGGTACAAAACCTCGGGTGATCAACTGTGGTGCAATGTCGTTAACGCAATTCACGGACACAGGAGGGGATCCGGTTTTGTGCCATATAAGAGGTCCGGGAATGGTGCATGATGTACCATTGCAAGAATTAACTCGGTTTTTGCAGGTTTTGCCATAGACTTGGAGTTGAAATTCAGAAGCTTGGTTGGTAGAGGCAATTCGATCAGATTCTGGGAGGACGTGTGGTGTACAGAGGGTCGACTTAAAGACAAGTTTCCGAACCTTTTTCTGTTATGCAAGCTGAAAGAGCCGAAGGTTGATCAATGTTATAGAAGACTGAATAACTTGATTTGGTGGGATATCCCGTGGTCAAGGTTGCCCTCGTCGTCAATTGACACTGAAGAAGCGAATAGAATGTGGCTGCTGTTAGTGGGTCAGAAGATTTCGGACTCAGAGGATGTGTGGAAGTGGGTCAGTGGCAACTCGGCGATGGATTTCTCTGTTAAATCTGTCAGATTAGATCTGCAGAATGTGCAGCCAGCCACGGGTTAGAATCAAGCCTTCATTTGGAGTAAGATAGCGACACCAAAGGTTAATTGTTTTGTTTGGAGGGCCATCGATAACAAGATACCAACTACAGAAAATTTGGGATATAGAGGGATTCAGATTGGGGATGGTTTGTGTAAAAGGTGCGGACTTGAACTCGAGACACTTGACCATATTTTTTTGACCTGCATATGGGCCAGATCTGTTTGGTGGAATGTGGGCAGCTGGTTAAACATTCAGCTCTCAACCTAGTCACTACCAGGGCTGCTCGAAGATATAAAGAAGCTGCAAGGTCCGGCTAAAAAGGTTGAGGCTATTTATGCGACGGTGCTTTTGGTAATTTGGAAGATGTGGCTAGCTAGAAACTCAAAGGTCTTTTTGGACGTCAACAAGACAAATCCGTCAGTGATTGAAGAGATTAAACTTGAGCCTTTCTGGTGGATGACTAACAGAGCAAGGATCGTGGGACTTGAAAAGGAGGCGTGGTGGAATTTTTCTCACTTTAATAACGGTTAGCGATTGGGGGAAATTATATTTGGTCTTGTATGGGTGTTGGAAAATTCGTGTTTGTTTGATATGTCTCTTTTGGAATTGTAAACGGCCCAGGTAGCCTCTGGCTTAATGTGCCTGGGCGATTATGGGGGTGTTGGTTTTTAGTTGAATAAAAGTTCCGTTTTGAATGTTCAAAAAAATGAAAGTAACAAATTTCCTTCTTCTAAACTTGAGCTTTGATTTGAAGCATTAGGTAACCCTTCTACGATAAAATCATTGAACCTTCTAGGCATTACGGTCTGTCTCATCGACCTTCGTAACTCATTCGAATCACCTGCTGTGTTTGGAACCTGTTCTGAGCTGTACTGGACCTGATTCGAGCCTTCTGAACCTTCCGATATGCTGAAAGATTGACTCGCAGCAGACTGGTCACTAAAAGACTGGTCTGTCACAGAGTGGTCGCTAAACGACTGATCTGTCATTAACTGGTCGCTAAAACTTTGTTGTGTCGCTGACTGATTAGAATGTGTCGCTGACTGGTCAGTCTGGTCGCTGAATTCTGTTGCTGACTGATCCATTGTGTCACTATTTTCAGTATGAATAATAAATTCTTTCCATCCCGGTTCACTCGTATCAAACCCATTTAAGTACTTATCCCATTTGTAACACTTTGTTTCTTTAAATTTTATATCTCCACCTCGAGCTATATGTACCCGTCCATTAACCGGGTCGAACATACGATACATACTCCGGGGTTGAGAACCCAAGTGTACGATTAACACATTTCTATCATCTAATTTTTTCAACCCGGTAGTTAGGTCCTTCACGAAACCCAAACAACCAAATATTTTTAAGTTAGAAAAATCGGGTTTTGTACCCTTCAACTTTTCACGCGGAATCATCGAGTTTTCTAAAGCTTTTGTCGGTGACCGGTTCAATAGATAAACTGAATGATGTACCGCCTCACCCCAAAAAATTTTGAGGCAGTCCCTTCGCCTTCAACATACTTCGCGTGGTGCCCAAAATTGTTCGGTTTCTCCTTTCAACCACCCCGTTTTGTTGTGGGGTGTAAGGTGTAACACCCCAACCGATGGCGGAAACATCGAGGTGTCACGTGAGAATGAGTATACAGTAGCACATGGTAATCAAATTTTAATTGAAATTAATTTAAAGTGCAAATATCCAAAAATGAAAATACATAATGAGTTTTAAGTGGAAATCTAATACATCACAAAAACCAAACAAGCATAGACTTCAGTTTGCCTTCTCATGTAAATACTCTAGTCTTCATGCATCATTATTTCCTGTTGAGTTGTAAAAATGGGGGGGGGGGTCAACTAGAAGTTGGTGAGAATACATAAGCCATGTCAAGCAAATAGTTTAAGTATAAAAGTTTAGCAATTCATATGTCTATCGTAAGTTTAAGTCTACATGAATAAACATGATATGTTGAATTGACATAATCAAACCTCCGACTAGTTTAGGTCCATCCCGTCATCCACGGTTCACCTTAATAATATGTTGGAACGATAACAATCACCCACGCTACCTATGTAGGAGGTACACGTATCCGGGTGGGATAGTCAATCCAATAGATCTATTATTGAGTATCGCCGGCTTGGCCATAGCTAATGATTATGTAATGTTGAAACTCGTTGAAACTGTTGTTTGTTGTCTAAATCATGAGGCATTAAAGTTTACAACTAGACATGCATGTAGAATTGCTTAAGTATAATGTTGCAAGTATGAAGAATTGCATAAACATGGTTACGTAAACTCACCTTAGTATAGTATTAAGTCTCGAGAAAAAGTATAAGTGTAGCCCCAAAGATTGCCAAGTATTACCCTATGTATAAGGTAACAAATAAGTCTAAGTCCTTCTAGTCTACAAATATATTCTAGGGTCTCGAATTGGGGATAGGTGTTCGTTTGATTAATAAATAAAATGTTTGAATAATAAGAGAAATTTGTTAAATAAATAAACAAAAGTCTTTTTTGTAAATTTTAAATTAAAGATGGTCACAATAATAAGTTTTAAGTATGAAAATAATTTTTATAAAATTATTTTCTTAAAAATAGAATATTAAATCCATTTATTACAAATTGTTAAAATATAACTTTAATATTTATAAATACTAAAATTAAAGTATTATTAAATTAAAAATTGTATTTCTGTTCCAAATAAATGGAAATAATTTATATAAAATTTTGGTGCAAAAATATTGAAAAATGAATTTATTATGATTTATATATGATTAAAACTAACAAAAATTGATTAAAAATAGTAAATAATTGATTTTTCAGAAATAAAAATTATTTCAGAAAAGTTTATTGTTATAAAAACTCAGAATAATTTTTGTGGAAATTTATAAAATCGTTTTGATATTTTTATAGAATTTTATAATTATAATTGAATAAATTTGTAATATTTATTATATATAATAAATAAATGATTTTTGAAAAACTAAAAATTGTATGGTAAACCTTATTGTTTACATAACATAAGATAAATTTTGGAGAATTTATAAACCATCTTAGGTATTTTAAAAATTATTTAAAAGATAAATACAAGAAAAATATAAAAGACAAGGTTCATAAAAAAATATGTGGTGTTGCTGGGAATCGAACTCATGACCTAATGTCTGCACAACCACGCCCAAACCATCTGATATGAACGTGTATTTGTGGTTTCTTTGGATCTGTTTAGTATTTAATAACAATTTGCTTTGAACCAAAAATCCCCAATTCTAATCTTTATAAACCCTAGTTCACCAAATCAATTAATTGACCAACGAAACGATACAGATACGTAATTAAACCATGGGGCTTCTTATCTGCACTATGAATCGACTCTAAATCATAGGATAATCGAAACATACGAGGTTTAAAGTGATTAAATTGAAACGAATGTATAACGAACATAAGGCTTCAAAATCTGAGAGTTGTGATGGTTGAACGCAACATTTGAGATGGGGGATCTTCTAATCGGTCCTCAGTGAGTTTTGGGGTAAGTTTAATTGCGTTAAAACATTCGTTTTATATAGATTGATAATTGTGTTTAAGGAAACTATTGAAATGATTCATAATATGGTAATTAGATTCATAATTATTGCGCAAATGGCACCCCAAATCGCGTTACAGGTCTATTGACCGAGTAATCACCATAAATGGTGATTTTGATTTCCTAATTTGAGGTTGATTGGATGAAGATGGGGTTTGTTGACTTTGGAAAGTCAACTGTTATAAATCAGGTAACGGTTATATTTTATATGTATGGGATTTGTTCATAACAACAGCATAGCTCAGTTGGTTGGAGTTGTTTGTAAACCGGTTGGCTCGTGGACAGACCCGGGTTCGAGTCTAGTCCACAATACATCTTTTTTTTTATATGATGAATAGAGTGGAGAGGAGGTTGGGCCGGGTATTTGGGTGGTTTGGGTTGGGTATCTGGCTTGGGCCGGCTTTGAAATGGGCTCAGAGGGGGGGGAGTATTGGGGTTGATTTGGTTTGGGTTATGGTTAGGTTCGGTTGGGCTCAAGTAAGTGTGTCCAAATAATACATAATTATATATATATATATATATTTTTACCATTAAATAAAATATGAAATATTATTATTATTATTATATATATATTTATATATATATATAAGTTGTGTGTTAGGCATATTGTATAAAAAGATGTATAAAACGAGGGCTTTGTGTATAAAAATTTGGGGGGAAATTTTGCGATGTTACAGTCTCCCCTACTTTTGGAAACTTCGTCCCGAAGTTTATTGAGAGCACAGGGTTGAAGGGGATTGGATAGAAATTAGGACATGTGTGTTAAGGCTTGACATGAATAGAATAATCTTGTTTCAAATAATTTGGATATGAGGGTAGGATTAAGTGTGTCTTGAAATTGCAATAAGAATCTTAAGTTTTAGGAGTCCTATAAGAAATGAGTCGATGGACTATTGAAAGAATAAATGAACTACCAGGCAACTAAGGTTTATAGTTGGTCAACTACCAAAAACCTTGATAGAATTTTACACTACCTTAACGTACCTGTAAATTCATGATTACGTTCCGGACCGCAATCACCAATTTACCTTACATTAGGGTTTTGTGTCCTTCTATGCCTCTACTGATTGTTGAGCAGGTTTGATAGCCTCCACCAGTCGTTGAGCAGGTTGTAGGGCCTCTCCCGACTGTTGTAAAGACATAATGACCTCTACCAATTGTTGAGTAGGTTGTTTGGTAGCCAACTAACTGTTGTACAAGTAAGTAAGTATATAGCATTTAGTTCACATTCAAACAAGCATGTATCCAAGTGTTATGATAATACTAGAATTTATTACTTGAATAAAAAACGTCAATACATAGAATTAAAAAGCAGACATCATTCAAATGGTGGGGCTTGCTGTTATGTAGTTGGAGGGTCTTGATCTCGGTTTAGTTTAGGGCATCGGTTACGGAAGTGATTTGGGTTTCCACATTCATAGCATTGACCATAGTTGTATTTACCAGGACGATTAGGATTAGCAACCTGAGCAGGGTTGGTTGGTTGGTTGGTATTAGGGTTTGGGGTCTCGCGACATGTGTTGACCAGATGGCCATACCTACCACAATTGGTGCACAGGCGACACGCTGAAACAGTGGGATGATGTCGATTGCATGTGTTACACAATGGAAAGTTTCTTGTATAAGGTTTCTTGTTAGAAGCTTGTGTAGTGAGGTTTACATCAGGATCCCTGGTCTTACGCTTCCGGTTCTTGGTAGTTACCGCGACCACGATACTTGTTTTCTTGCCTTTTCGAACTAAGGTCCCGTTCTTTATGTGATTTCCATCGCCATTTCTATTTCCATTTCCATTGCCGTTCCCATTCATTTGGATGACTTGAGCCAGCAAGTTAGAAACCAGAGTTGTGATTTGTTGCGCCATTTGTTGGGAAATAATCGCAGCTAGTTGGGCATCACCTCCATTGTTGTGGTTAGTGTTGTGGTCATGGTTGTGATTGCTGCTCCCTTCCTCATGATTGTCACCATTGTTAATGCGAGTGTTGCGACGTGGAGACATGATCTGTAAGGGACACAATGACGGTTCAATGAGGCATGAAATGAATGAGGTAATATAAGGAATGTAATCATTTATTCATTAATTAAAACGAATAAATGAAAACGTTGACTTATTAAAGATTCCAGATTCTAATAACATAGTGAAGACATGCTTTAGCCTATAAGTGAACACTCATCCCGAAAATTCCCAGGTAGGCATCCGGGTCCCTCGTCTGATTGGGATATATGCGCAATGCCAGCCTAGCCAGAAGACTCAGAATACAGGCGTTCACCCTTCCAGATTGCACGTGTTCGTTATTAAAATCTAGAGCTTCAACGAGAGCTCAAGGTGGTTCAGGTTAAACCTGAGGATTTTGCCCTATTAGTCTAAGAGTAGTTCCAGTGATGGAGAGCAATCTTCTTGTAGGGATTAAAGTAGGGATAAGAAGTAGGAGTGAGATAGAGAATAGCAAGTAAAGGAGCAAATACTGGTTATATTCCTATGGTTATAGACTAGATTATTTTTCTAATAACCTAACTCCCTATAACCATGGCTCTGATACCAATCTGTAACACCCCAACCGATGGCGGAAACATCGAGGTGTCACGTGAGAATGAGTATACAGTAGCACATGGTAATCAAATTTTAATTGAAATTAATTTAAAGTGCAAATATCCAAAAATGAAAATACATAATGAGTTTTACGTGGAAATCTAATACATCACAAAAACCAAACAAGCATAGACTTCAGTTTGCCTTCTCATGTAAATACTCTAGTCTTCATGCATCATTATTTCCTGTTGAGTTGTAAAAATGGGGGGGGGGGTCAACTAGAAGTTGGTGAGAATACATAAGCCATGTCAAGCAAATAGTTTAAGTATAAAAGTTTAGCAATTCATATGTCTATCGTAAGTTTAAGTCTACATGAATAAACATGATATGTTGAATCGACATAATCAAACCTCCGACTAGTTTAGGTCCATCCCGTCATCCACGGTTCACCTTAATAATATGTTGGAACGATAACAATCACCCACGCTACCTATGTAGGAGGTACACGTATCCGGGTGGGATTGTCAATCCAATAGATCTATTATTGAGTATCGCCGGCTTGGCCATAGCTAATGATTATGTAATGTTGAAACTCGTTGAAACTGTTGTTGTTGTCTAAATCATGAGGCATTAAAGTTTACAACTAGACATGCATGTAGAATTGCTTAAGTATAATGTTGCAAGTATGAAGAATTGCATAAACATGGTTACGTAAACTCACCTTAGTATAGTATTAAGTCTCGAGAAAAAGTATAAGTGTAGCCCAAAGATTGCCAAGTATTACCCTATGTATAAGGTAACAAATAAGTCTAAGTCCTTCTAGTCTACAAATATATTCTAGGGTCTCGAATTGGGGATAGGTGTTCGTTTGATTAATAAATAAAATGTTTGAATAATAAGAGAAATTTGTTAAATAAATAAACAAAAGTCTTTTTTGTAAATTTTAAATTAAAGATAGTCACAATAATAAGTTTTAAGTATGAAAATAATTTTTATAAAATTATTTTCTTAAAAATAGAATATTAAATCCATTTATTACAAATTGTTAAAATATAACTTTAATATTTATAAATACTAAAATTAAAGTATTATTAAATTAAAAATTGTATTTCTGTTCCAATTAAATGGAAATAATTTATATAAAATTTTGGTGCAAAAATATTGAAAAATGAATTTATTATGATTTATATATGATTAAAACTAACAAAAATTGATTAAAAATATTAAATAATTGATTTTTCAGAAATAAAAATTATTTCAGAAAAGTTTATTGTTATAAAAACTCAGAATAATTTTTGTGGAAATTTATAAAATCGTTTTGATATTTTTATAGAATTTTATAATTATAATTGAATAAATTTGTAATATTTATTATATATAATAAATAAATGATTTTTGAAAAACTAAAAATTGTATGGTAAACCTTATTGTTTACATAACATAAGATAAATTTTGGAGAATTTATAAACCATCTTAGGTATTTTAAAAATTATTTAAAAGATAAATACAAGAAAAATATAAAAGACAAGGTTCATAAAAAAATATGTGGTGTTGCTGGGAATCGAACTCATGACCTGATGTCTGCACAACCACGCCCAAACCATCTGATCTGAACGTGTATTTGTGGTTTCTTTGGATCTGTTTAGTATTTAATAACAATTTGCTTTGAACCAAAAATCCCCAATTCTAATCTTTATAAACCCTAGTTCACCAAATCAATTAATTGACCAACGAAACGATACAGATACGTAATTAAACCATGGGGCTTCTGATCTGCACTATGAATCGACTCTAAATCATAGGATAATCGAAACATACCGAGGTTTAAAGTGATTAAATTGAAACGAATGTATAACGAACATAAGGCTTCAAAATCTGAGAGTTGTGATGGTTGAACGCAACATTTGAGATGGGGGATCTTCTAATCGGTCCTCAGTGAGTTTTGGGGTAAGTTTAATTGCGTTAAAACATTCGTTTTATATAGATTGATAATTGGGTTTAAGGAAACCATTGAAATGATTCATAATATGGTAATTAGATTCATAATTATTGCGCAAATGGCACCCCAAATCGCGTTACAGGTCTATTGACCGAGTAATCACCATAATGGTGATTTTGATTTCCTAATTTGAGGTTGATTGGATGAAGATGGGGTTTGTTGACTTTGGAAAGTCAACTGTTATAAATCAGGTAACGGTTATATTTTATATGTATGGGATTTGTTCATACCAACAGCATAGCTCAGTTGGTTGGAGTTGTTTGTAAACCGGTTGGCTCGTGGACAGACCCGGGTTCGAGTCTAGTCCACAACACATCTTTTTTTTATATGATGAATAGAGTGGAGAGGAGGTTGGGCCGGGTATTTGGGTGGTTTGGGTTGGGTATCTGGCTTGGGCCGGCTTTGAAATGGGCTCAGAGGGGGGGGGGAGTATTGGGGTTGATTTGGTTTGGGTTATGGTTAGGTTCAGTTGGGCTCAAGTAAGTGTGTCCAAATAATACATAATTATATATATATATATATATATATTTACCATTAAATAAAATATGAGTATATCTTTCCCATTTTTACTGTTTTACTATTTTGGGGTGACTCATGTACCTATTATCAAGTTTCTATTTCTTGTTACTAAAATAACAATTCTTATGTGTGTTTGCTTGTGTCATTTCGTGTATCTATGACTTGTCAAATCATTAACCGTTGCGGCCTGACGTTTCAATGAATAGTACTATGGTTTATCCTCTTGTGACTCTGTTGAGAGTCCTTGTCATTGCTATGTATTACATTACTACTAGCGCATACTATATATATCTGCTTTTCCTTTCATAGGGTTGATTTGACCCGGATACCACTTATTACATCTTGCAAAATAACACACGAATTGCTAAATTTTACCTCACTATATATATCAAACGGATGTACTCACCAATACATTATATGTGTTGACAAAGTACTTTGTACATGTTTCAGGTGACGTTTGATCTTACATGCTTTCACGCTTAGGCTGGACCTAGTGCTTAAATAAAAGATGGAATATTTATTTATCTATGTTTGAGATTTTCATTAAGACTTTTGTATTTCCTTTTGGATAATGAATGGTTGTTTGCTATTAATATTTACAATTTAGTCCATGTGCTATTGAACAATCGTCACTACGTGACACATCGATGTTTCCGCCATCGGTTGGGGTGTTACAGATTGGTATCAGAGCCATGGTTATAGAGAATTAGGTTATTAGTAAATGCTTTTGACCTAGACTATAACTAAGTTACCGTTTATATGCTTTCTTTTATCCTCTTATTACTTTAGATAGATTTTCTCCTTTTACTTTTCATTATATTCAAGAAGATCATATTCTACAAATGAAACGAAAACACCAAGTTAGGGGTGATATCCATATCTTGGTGAATAGTTTCACTCCTTACATGTTTTATTTATTTATCTTGGAATATTTTCCTTTCGAGATAGGAGACGTCCAAATCTCAAGGAATCTATCCCTCCAAAAGAAACTTAAATCACTAAGCTATGAGTGATATCCTTATCTTAGTGACCAGTTTCACTCCATAGTATTTTTTTTTTACTTTTTGAAAGTATATCTTTGAGTTAGGAGTGAAATCCACATCTCAAGGATATATATTTCCACATCTCAAGATCCGCTAGAGTTTTGGAATTTATTTGTGACGAGGCACGTGCAATCTGGAAGGGTGAGCGCCTGTATTCTGAGTTTTCTGTCTAGGCCTGGCATTTCGCATAAATCCCAATCACACGAGGGACCCGTATGCTGACCTGGGAACTCTCAGGATGAGCATTCAATTATAGGCTAAAGTACGCCCCCACAAGTCACAAATAATATTTCAATTACTTTAGTTAGTCAACAGTTTCCTTGGAAACACTCTTATACCTCGTTTATACTTGGTATTACTTTTCACTTGAAGTTTATCATGATTTTCTTTATGATATTCATTTATAATTACTATATTTCATGTTATGAGTTACTTGTCTTGATATAAACTATGACATTTCCAAGTTTTTGGAATCAAATCTCATAATTTCTGTTGCAATTTTGTAGATGTCTGATCGTGAATCTCGTAAGAGAGCCTCGAAGCATCAAGCTAAGCTGAAATCTGATCATCGTATTGCGTCCATGCTTAATGATAAGCTGGAAACACTTGTTCCTAACATCATTAATGCTATTATTCCAAACCTTAACCCGAACGGTAGCTCGAATGGGAACTCTAACGGGAATGCGGGTGGAAATGGTGGAGCTAGTGAGAATAAGTGCACTTTCAAGCACTTCAACTCTTGTCATCCCAACAAGTTTAATGGCACTGAGGGAGCCACTGGGTTACTTGAATGGTTTGAAAGTATGGAGAATACGTTCATTAATAGCGACTGTCCAGACAACCTACGTGTTCGTCATGCCACGGGTGTTCTTCAAAAAAGAGCGCTCACTTGGTGGAATGGTGAAAAACATGCTCGAGGGACGGAAGCTGCTTTAGCTATGTCTTGGGATGATTTCAAAATTGCCATGACTACTGAGTTCTGTCCTCATAGTGAGATGAAGAAATTGGAGGATGAGTTCTATCACCTCAAACAGGATAGTGGAAACAACGTTCCCTACAACAACCGTTATCACGAGTTGAGCCTACTGATTCCTCGTATGGTGACCCCACTACCCTTAGCCATTGAGAAGTATATTGAGGGACTGCCACCTCAGATCCATGATACAGTTATGGGGAGTAAACGTGCTACTGTAGAGGATGCCATTCGTCTTGCAGCATCTCTTACCGACAAGCATGTCAAGGATGGTACTTTAACTCGTAAGGGTACTAAACGGTCTACTGAACCCACTTCAACCCCTGCTACCACTGAACCCTCCAAAGCAACCTCTGCCTCTACCTCTAGTTCTAATAAGAAATGAAAAGGTAGAAACCAGAACTATGTTGTTGTTACATGTAACACCTTGAAGTGTTACGTGTCTCTTAAACGGGTCGGGTCGGACCTGACCACCCGATTATTTAATAAAATATTCAAGTTCGAATCTCGCGATCAACCGTTTCAACCGAATATATAAATAATAATTATTGAATTATTATTATCTCGGTTAAACGCTCTTTATCTGCTAATAACTCGTGGTCCAACGTCCTTTGTTCAGTCGTTATAATTATTACCAAACATCGCGAGTTCTAGTTATTATCCCCGTGGCCAAACACCCTCTATTTAATATCCCTATAAAAACCCCTCTTTCTCTAGTCTCTCGCTCTCTCTCTCCGTATGATAAACACACACTTTGTGTGTGAAATACTCTGATCAAGAAAGCACTCACCGGAGACCATGGCTGGCCACTGCCGCCTCTGTCTCCGGTCACCACCATCGCCGGACAGCCATGGCGGCTGTTGCCGCCTCCGCTGCTGCTCCGGACACTGCTGCTCCTTCTCCGGCTACCATCTTTTTCTCCGGTAAGCACCACAAACCTTCTCCTCTTCTCTTTTCTGGTTCGGTGAACCTATTCTGCCGCCCCTGAACCCAACCATCAACCGCTAACCACCACAACCTACTCCTCTATTTCTGTCGTGTATCCTTGTATTAAACCCATGGTCACCGGTTACCAACCTATTATATTCATCAACTGACCAGTTCCTTTGTTTCCAGCCGATAACCACCATGTTCCTTCCCTTTGTTCAAGATAAACGAATCCAGACGGTCACCGGTTAATGGTGACTGTCAATGATGATAAACCTAACCTGTAAATCTCCGCTTCTGATGCTAATGTTCCTGATTGTCTTTGATAAACCACCCACGAACTCGACACCTTGTTCCTCTGTTTCTAAACATAACCAGTAGTTATCGGGTCACGACCGATCTTTCCGTTCCGAGGTGTACTCGTGAATCATCCACTTTAACCCATCCGAGTAACCCTTTTGAACCTACCCGATTATTTCTGTGGGTGTGGTCTTGAAGTTAATAATCATATTAATTGATGGAGGTTTGGTTATTAATGGTTATTCGATATGTGTTGTGTAGGAAACTTGGGGTTGAATCTATGGTGATGATGATTATCCCTAACCAAAGGTCCGATTGACCTTTGGCTGTGTTCCGGTAATAACCCGAGAAGTATCCGGTTATTATCTTGGTAGGTTCTAATATATTGATTTATTGGTTATACAATCTAATAATCGGTTATTAATATAATGGTTATGATTGTGCGAGGTACCGATAATCAAGTTGGTGAATACTAGTACGATACCGAGTCAACTCAGTGACTCGGTCAACACCCGGAATAGAACCCGGTCCAATAACTAGACGAGGAATATTATTAGAATTATACTAATATATATATATATAATACGAATAACGTACGGACTTGATAATAATAATAAGAGAATAATAAACATATATAAAATATATATGTTTATATATATAAGATTCGATATATAAAACGATATACTAGACTCGGGTAAGTTTATGTCTAGAGTTCTTTAGGTTCGCGTGCCAAGCTGTAAAGGCCAGCTTTATTTCTTTTTGCCTAGAATGCCCAAACCCCGAGTTTAGGACTATCTAATATATACCGAATTCTATATATATATAAATTATATATATGATATATATCCTAAGTATTACAATCTAAACAAGTCCCACGCGTAACACGTATCAATATATATATGACATATAATTGTAATAAGAGGATTAGCTAGAGATTAACGCCAACAAGTGAGTATCGTGAACTCCCCACTTTTACTGTTTTATTAAGTGTTTTCGGGGAAATACATGTCATTTATAAGAAAACATAATAATGCTTTACACAAAAGAATCATTATTAATAAAAGTTATATAAAGGGGGTAATAGAAACGACAAGGACAGTACTGGACGGTATCGCCATTTCCTTTCTTGTCCAACTAGAGGACAAGAACCAGTTTTACCCAAGTAGAGGGTATAAATCATTATAGTTATCACAAGCAGAGTGATACCATAGACAGGAATGGCAACTCATAGAATATAATCGGAATAATAGACATATAATCGAATTAATAGAATACATGTTCTGTTGGATCAGTTTGCTCTTTTTTGCTAAGTAAGAACTTGCTATCTTGACACTTAAGTGTTTAGCAAGTCCTTGTAAATCAGATTATAAGCACAGCGGAATGTTATAAGTTAAAGCAACACTTTTTACACTAAGGCAGAGTTATTACTCCCCCTTGATGTTTGAAACTAATAAATGACAAAGTATTTATTATGAATCTAAGCTGTAAATGAGAATTAGATGCTTAGACAGATTCACAATAAATACAGAAATGGAATAGAACAGTGAGAGTGTTTGAAGGATTTTTCTATTAAAATCAATGTCTAAAATAGAAGGTTGAAGCCTCCTATTTATAGACGTTTACATACATGTATCTTGCCAAAAAGCAAGTACAGAAACAGCAGAAACAAGTTGCACAAGTTGCAACATTGAATCAATCAAATAAAGCTAAAAGTAATAATAAACAATAAACTACTGATGCAAAAAGGCGGTGGGAAATATCTGATGCTAAGTGCTGATGAAGGACAAACTACTGAAGAGTAGTTTTGTCTTCAGTACTTCTGAAGTGAACTTGTCTGGTTTGGACTTCAGAACTTCTGCTTCTTCAGCACTTCTCATATCTTCTAATCAGCAGTTTCTTGTCTTCTCTTCAGTACTTCTATACTTAGCCAAAATGACAGAAGTGAATTAGACTAAGGTTTACAAAAGTGGTTTCACCAATCCTCTTTGTCCTAACAATCTCCCCCTGGATTGATGAAGCCAAAACCTTACTAATTCCTTATGTGTTTCTTCTGTCTTGAACAATCTTCCATATCTCTTTGTACATGGTGTTCTTGAGCTGGTTGAACTGACCATCAGATAGAGATCCTCTCTGTGGTTCTAGATGTTGAATTGTGAGCAGGTCTTGTGTTGACAGTTTCTTTAGATCACTGATCTTCTTGTAAGCCCTGCTTGAGAGGTCTCTTCTTGTCAACAATACTGAGTTGTTATCAGTAAGTGACCATCTGATGATAGGGATCTTTGACTTGTTAAAGTCAGAAGAATAGGGAACCAGACTTGTCCCTTGGGTTGATGATCCTGAGTGCTGGATGTTTTCAGTTTCAGATAGCCTCAGGTGGGATTCTCTTCCTTGTTGTTGTTGCATATCAGGCATCTGAACAGTTGGGAGATGGTGTTCAGTCACTACTTTGGTATGCAGCTTTTCTTTGATGGTCTTTTGTATTTGATAAGCAAAAGTGGAAGGATCCCTGAATTGTGTTAACAGAGGTTTCTCCTCAATGTCAAAATCTGAATGGACTATTGAACTTCCTTCAAGTAGTACCATTTTGAAGTCAGTTTTGACATTGTCCTCTGCCTTCTTCTTCTGAGTAGCAGTTCTTCTAGATACACCAGAAGTTCTAACTACTGATCTTGAAGGATCAGCAGTTTGAAACTTCTCTGGATTTGCAGCCTTGGCAGCCAAGTATTTTCTGTAAGTATCCATCAGTCTTTCTTCTTTCCATCTGGATACTGAGGCTTTTGAACCATATCCTTCTGCTACTAACTCTTCTATTATCTGGGCTCTCTTGGCCTTTCCATCTTTGCTTGTGGCCATTTTGTCTGCAAGCAGTTGTGCTCTTCTTGTCAGCTCTTGCATAGAGAGTCCTTTCAGTGTAAAGGCTTTAGTCTTGCTGTTCTTGGTAATGTAAGACACCAGTTGTTGTCTTTTATCTTGTTCAGCAATTTCATCAAGGCTAGCCTGCCTTTGTAGTTCAGCTTCATAAGCCTGAAGTTTTTCTTCATGGCTTAAATCCAAATCATCCCTTTCTTCCAGAGATTTCCAGATCTGATCTTCTCTGGCCTTCTTGTTGGCTGCAATTAAGCTCTTCTCTAATAGTTCAGCTGATTGAGAGATAGGAGAAGGGTTTAATACAGTCATTGTTGTAACAGTTGTAGGCCTGATGGGATCAGATGTTGGTTGAATGGGAGCAGTGGTTCTGGAAGGTTCAGTTGTTTGAGGTTTGGAAGTGTTAACTTCTGATGTGCTGACAACTGCTGATGGTTTGTCAACTCCTGAAGGATTGTCTTCAGTACTTTCTGATTCTTCATCAGAAGTTTGGTCATCAGAAGTTTCTTCATTGTGCCTTAGGGATTCTTCAGATGTTTGGGTCTCATCTTCTTTCTCTGCTGCTTCAATTTCTTCTATTGAGACACCAAACTGTTTGGCCAATTTTTCTTTCCTGGCCTGATCTTTTTGATCTCTTTCAAGGAGTGCCACTCTTGCCCTTATCCTGGCTTGGAATGACTCCTTAGGTTCCCTGATCTTCTCCCCCTTTTTGGATTCATCAATTTTAACCCTTGAAGCAGAGGGTTGGGAGAATTGTCCTTGAAGATGAGCAATCTGTTTGCTGTTGAAATCTATTTTGTTGGACAGATCGTTCATCTTGGTCTTGATCACTCCAAATTGGTTCTTGATGGACAGCTCCAAGTCAGCTGTATATGTTTGGAAGTGATTTCTGATGAGTGTATTCATCATGTGGTACAGGGAACCCTCTGGGCTGCATAGCTGGTTCAGGTCTATGCTTGTTTGCCCAGGGAATTGGGTAGGCATTTGCTGTGAAGGGGGTGTTTTTGGGAGATCCTCATGTTGTACAGAGGATGCCACTCTAGGGGTTTTAGGGATTGAGTGGGCTTTAACCTGTGCAGAGGTGGCTGGCTTCTTGAGCCTGGATACCCCTGAAACAGGACCTTCAGAAAGTGCCGTCAATTCAGTAGTTTGAGTGTGTGAAACATCATCCAAACTAATGGAATCATCTGAATCCCTGATGTTGCCCTCAATGAGGACTGTCTCAGTTAAATCATGAGCTGAGCCCAACTCAGTTCTCTCATGAACCTCTTGTTCTTGGTACTGAGGATTTCCTACCTCAGGCATTAAGCCTTCATCAGTAGTTGCCACATCTGAGGTCTTAGCTATGTTACTTCTATCCTCAGATCCACCACTGGGTGGTAACTGAGTAGTAGCAGCCTCAGATGCCCCAAGAGTCTCTAAAATTGGGCTTAAAGACTCTGGTCCACCCTCATCTCTTGGGATAGGGCTAGAAATGTCCACATCCATGTCTGATGTAGTAGTTATGTCCCCTGTTTGTTGTGGTTGTAGGGGACTGACATGATCAGATGGGACATTCTCTCTTAGCCCAGAGAGAAGTTTGGCAATTTCTATTGCCTCTTGTTCAGAAATTTGTGGGGTTGGTTCAGTAGTTTGGGCAATAGGTGGTGAAAGTTGTTGTTCAGCAGTTTCAAAAGAAGAGTGTGTTTCATATGTTTTTCTAAGTCTTTTTCTTTTGAATAAAATGGTTATGGGTGCTCTTGGTGGGGTTTGAGATGGATGAGACTGAGAGGGTGTTTCAGTCTCACCTATTTGAAGAGCAGAATGCTCATGAGCATGTTCAGGCATCTCAACCTCCTGAACAGCCTTTCTTTTGGGTTGGTGGGGTGCAGTTTTTGTTGGCTTGGGCTTTTTGGCTTTTGGTGGTGTGAGTTTGGAAGATGTGGGCTTCAGGGGGACTTGTTGTTGTTCTCCCTGATCATCTTCTGGCCAGGCAGCCGGTTTGTTATGCCATGAGTATGCTTGTGATGTTAAAGGATTTAAAGTTGAAATTTTTCCCACAAGCACCTCATTACCCAGTTCCCCTATTATGCATTGCATAATGAACCTTGGGTATAACAAAAACTTTTTCTTGGTATTATTGTGATGTAACACCAACTCATTGAAAAATAGTTTTGATGCCCTGAATTTAGTTTCATTCACAATGGAATGAAATATTGGTTGAAAAGTGGAGGGCATCTGGTCATAAGACCCTGTTTTTGGACTCAAACACATAATTATATAATGAAACAAAAGCTTGTATTTTGGTTCAAAATATTTTTTGAATATTGTAGCATGGGAGAGAGTACCTTGATAACCACACTCAGTCATGGTTAGATGAATATCAGTGTTAGCAACATGGTCAGGGGCAGTTACATCATCCAGACCCAGTCTTGTTGCCAGTGTGGCCGGTGTGATGGTCAGTTGTTTCCCTTTTATTCTTGAGTTGAGGGAAATGACCTCATCACCCATTGTAACCGTCTCAGCATTTGCCCAGAACTCATTCAGAGTTTCAGTGTGAATTGGTGGGTTGATTGTGAGAGCAGTAAAATATTGGGATTTGACGACAAGATCAATGATCTCATCGTATTGGGACCAGCCTTCTTGTTTTTCAAGGAAGGCCCTTTGATTGTGTCCCTGTTTTAGAACTAGAGCCACGTGGTTTGGGTTTTGATCGAACAGTGGATTTGCAGGTATTGAGAGAGTTTTTTTGAGAGAGAAGGAGGGATATTTTGAGTTTGAAAGGATAAGTGTGTAGAAAAGGTATTTATTAGAAGTTTTAACCGCTTGAATCTTCTTTATTAGAAGTTTTAAAACCGCCTTTTGGTTAAAAATCTCTTTATCAGAGGTTTTAAACTGATTAGGTCAAACCTCTGATGATGGGAAAAGTCAGATTTGCCCTTTTGACTTAAACTGCTGATGAAGGATTACTTTATCAGTAGTTCCCATGTTCTCTTCAGTAGTTTTAACAGCTGATGAGAAATGTTTTTATAAATACTTTATTCATAACTTCTGAAGTTTATTTTATCAGAAGTTACACACTTTTTCAGAAAATTATCCCATACTGATGATCTTTGTTCATCAGTAGTTTCTCTCATACTGATTTAATCAGTAGTTTTGTTTTTCAGAAGTTTTGTTTTCAGACTTTTGTCTTTTGTAAGTGAAAACCAGAAAAAAGAAGGAAAAGGTAAACAGGATGGAATCAAGGATGGAAAAAGGAAAATTTTTTTTGATGTTTTATGCATAACAGTAGTGATTGATATAGAAGTTTGATGTAGAGTTGGGTAGAATCAAGTGTTAACTTGGATTCTAACTGATATGCATATAGGTTAAAAAAAAAAAAATAAAGTAAACACTTACAAATTTAGCATTCCAAGCATGGATACCAACTTCTGAAATGTTGATGTGTCAAGGGGCTTAGTGAAGATGTCAGCTATTTGATTAGCTGTTGCTACATGCTTTACCTCAATCTTGCCTTTTTCATAGCAATCTCTTATGAAATGGTACCTGATCTCAATATGTTTGGTTTTTGAGAACTGTACCGGATTTTGAATGATGCTAATGGCAGATTTGCTGTCTACAAACAAAGGTGTCTTGGTCTCTTTGATTCCATAATCAAGAAGTTGATATTGGAGCCATTGTATCTGTGATGTACAACTTGCAGCTGCAATGTATTCAGCTTCAGCAGTTGAAGTTGCAACAGATGTTTGCTTCTTTGATTGCCATGACACTAGACAGTTACCCAGGAATTGACAACCACCAGATGTTGACTTTCTTGTCATCTTACACCCTGCATAGTCACTATCTGAAAAAGCTGATAACTTGGTATTGCTTGAAGCAGGATACCAAATTCCCAGTGTTGGAGTTCCTTTCAGATATCTGAAAATTCTTTTGACTGCTATAAGGTGTGATTCCCTTGGTGCTGATTGATATCTAGCACAGACACATGTTGAAAACATAATATCTGGTCTAGAAGCAGTTAAGTATAAAAGGGAACCTATCATGCATCTGTACATGGTTTGATCAACCTGTTTTCCTTGATCATCAGGTTCAACTTGTGTGATTGGTGTCATGGGAGTGGAACATGATTTACAGTCATTTAAAGAAAATTTCTTCAATAATTCTTTAACATATTTTGATTGATGTATAAAAGTTCCATTTGTTTGTTGTTTGATCTGCAGTCCTAGAAAGTACTGCAGTTCTCCCATGGTACTCATCTCAAATTTTGATTGCATGAGTTTCTTAAAATCATCACACAGTTTTGTGTTTGTTGAACCAAAAATGATATCATCAACATAAATTTGAACAAGTAAGACATGATTTCCAACATGTTTAATGAAAAGAGTTTTATCAATGGCACCTCTTGTAAAGTTATTTTTGAGTAAAAAGGTGGAGAGTGTATCATACCAGGCTCTTGGAGCCTGTTTGAGCCCATAAAGAGCTTTGTCCAGTCTGTACACCCACTCAGGATGAGAAGGATCCTCAAACCCAGGTGGCTGACAGACATACACCTCCTCTTTGATTTTTCCATACAAAAATGCACTTTTCACATCCATTTGATAAACTTTAATTTTGTTGGAAATGGCATAGGCCAGAAATAACCTGATGGCCTCAAGTCTTGCAACTGGAGCAAAGGTTTCATCATAGTCAATTCCCTCTTCTTGAGAGTACCCTTGAACTACCAGTCTTGCCTTGTTCTTGATTATCATACCAGCTTCATCTTGTTTGTTCCTGAAAACCCATCTTGTACCAATTGGTTGCTTGTTTTGAGGTAAGGGACAGATTTCCCAGACCTGTTGCTTGTTGAAATGAAGCAGTTCATCTTGCATAGCTTGCACCCAATTATTGTCTTTGAGGGCTTCCTGGTACTTCTTTGGTTCCAACTGTGAAATAAAGGCTGAAAATAGGCAAAAGTTGGAGAGCTGGTTTCTGGTAAGAACACCTGTAGCTATATCACCCATGATTTGATCAAGTGGATGATCTCTGTGTTCAATCAGTTGTTGTAAACCACTGACAGGTGTAGGTGGCTCTTGTTCTTCAAACAAACTACTGAGGTCTATAATATCTGGTTCAGCAGTTTTAGCTTCTTCAGTAGTTGCAGGTGCTGAAGCAGATGTTGGAGTTTGGCCTTCAGTATTTGTTTGATCAGAAGTTTGAGAAACTTCTGATGGTGTTGTAGTTGACTTAATGACTGTTTGAGGAGTCCATGGTGTAGGATCCTCATCTTCAAACCTTTGATCACCATAATAAGTAGGTTTGGAAGAACTAACAGTCTCTTCAGGTCCAAAGTGAAAGTTGTCAAGGTCAAAGAGTTCAGCAGGATGTGCTGGAATAAGAGTGTGTTTTGACTCATTGAACTTGACATTCAATGTTTCTTCTACTATCCTGGTGTGAGAATTAAAAACCTTGTAGGCTTTTCTAGTTGAAGAGTAACCAAGAAAGTAACCTGAGTCAACTTTGGCAGCAAACTTTGAAATAGATTCCTTTATGTTCAAGATGAAACATTGACACCCAAAAGCCCTGAAAAAGGAGATAAGGGGCTTCATGCCATGAAGAACTTCATAGGCAGTCTTGGAATGTCTCTTGACCACAAGAACTCTATTCTGAACATAACATGATGTGTTAACTGCTTCTGCCCAAAAGTACAATGGCAGTCCAGAATCAGCTAACATTGTTCTTGCTCCTTCTATTAATGTTCTGTTCTTCCTTTCTACTACACCATTTTGTTCAGGAGTTCTGGGAACACTGTATTGTCAAATAATCCCTTTAGACAAACAGAATTCATCCAGAGTTTTGTTCCTGAACTCTGTCCCATTGTCACTTCTAATGGTTTTGACAGATAGAGAATATTGTTTCTCTACTTGTAGAATGAAGAACTTGATGATTTCAGCAGCCTCATCCTTGGAAAATAAAAAGAATACCCATGTGAATCTTGAGTAGTCATCAATGATGACTAAGCAGTACTTCTTTTTACCAAGGCTCATAATCTTGACAGGTCCAAATAAGTCCATATGGAGTAGTTGAAGACATGCAGTTGTTTTTGATTCTTCAATAGACTTATAGGAGGACTTATGCTGTTTTCCCTTTAAACAGGATACACAGTGTTCTTGACACTGGTATACTTTCAAAGGTAGACCTCTGACCAAGCCCATTTTTGTGACTTTATTTATGGTTTTAAAGTTCACATGGCCAAGTCTCCTGTGCCAGAGATCTGTTTCTGAAGTTGATGCCCTTGAGAAGAAACAGGCAGTGTTGTTCAATACTTTGTCTTTCTCAATGTCCACTGCATAGACATTGCCACATCTTTTGGCAATCAGCAAAGTATGATCTTCTATAATCTTCTCTATCAACTTCTGGCCTTCTGGTGAGATGATCTTGCATGCTGTCTTTGTGAAAAAGGAAGAATATCCTTTATCACACATTTGTGACACACTCAGCAAGTTGTATTCAAGGTTTTCCACCAGATTGACCTTGTCAAACTGTATTTTGCCAGAGGAGACATTGCCATGTCCTAGCACATATCCCTTAGCATTGTTCCCAAAGGATACAGATCCTTCTCTTTGGCTGATAAAGTTGTTTATCAGGTATCTGCATCCAGTCATGTGCATAGAGCCTCCACTATCAACATACCATATGCTGTTTAAGCCCCTGGAAACTCTCTGCACATAAAAGCAAATTAGTTAGATTTAGGAACCCAAGCCTGTTTGGCTTTGGGTTTGCTCTTGAGAACAGTTACAGTTTGTTCTTGACCAGGTTGAGAAATCCATGTCTTTTTGGCAATGGATTTTTCATTAAGAACCATGGTGGTATCCTTTTTAGGACCACCATCAACCTTGGTCATCAGTAGTTCTACCATGTTCTTTAGATTTTGAATCTCAGCAGTTTGTGAAACTGCTGATGATTCTGGTCTAACTACTGACAAGGAATTTTGAGAAAAAGATTTTGGTTGAGATTTTATCTTTTTCTGAGAAAAGGTGTTTTCAGGTTGTTGTTTCTTGGGTTTAAAGATTTTTTCATAATCATTTCTGATTTGATTTCCCACAACCTGTTGTTTAAATTTTTGATTGAACTGAATTCCTTTTCTGTATCTACAAAATTCAGTTTTGTGGTTGAACAGGCCACAAATTTCACATTCTTTTGCCTTTTGTTTTTGATCTAAAGGAAAATTTCTGACATTTGTGAAAAGATTTTGCTCATCAGTGGTTTTCAGGGTCTCAACTCCTGATGTAGATGAAACTACTGATGGCTTATTGTCAGATTTTGTAAATACTTCTGAAGTACTTTCTTTAAAAATGCCAGGATTTCTGTTTAGAAAGTTTTCATGGAAAGATGTGCATTCTTTCCCTTCAGAAGTTTCATTTGAAACAATTCTTCTCCCATCTTCAGTAGTTTTGGGAGAAAAATCTGTTGGTGTTTCAACATGATGGTATCCTATGCCAAACTTAACATTTGAAGCACTTTGTTTGTTTAGCAATAATTGATACCCCTTACAAGATTCCACCCATTTTTCACAAGTGATCCTGGTGTCAGCAAGCTCTTGTCTGACATCTCCCAGGTCATTTAGCATGATTTTGATTTGTGCTTGGGTTTCAATAGCAGAGTCAGTTAATTTAGAAACTTCTTTTGTTTTAGCACACAGTTTTCTTTCCAATAACATTTTATCTGTGTGTATTTTCTTTCTAAATCATTGGCTTTGCCTTGTAAGTGCAGATTTGTCTCTCTTATGAGAGCAAAAGTTTCTTTGCAAGAATTTGAGCAAAGTTTTGTCAAAGATTCTTTTGATACCTGTGACAATGCAGATTTTGAAGTACAGCCTTCAAATGCCATTAAGGCAAAGTTCTTTCTGCCATTGTCTGGTTCTCCCCAGTTGATGTCAAACACTTTGTTGTCTGCATCAGGATTGCACTCTGTGGTGTCATAAGGGAGACTGCTCCAGTCAACATACCCTGAGGTAAAGAGACTTTGTTGAGAGGGTTGTTGAGGCTGTGGAGGAAGTTGAGCAGCTGGAAAGGGAGGGATTGATTGTTGGCTCTGCATCTGTTGAGCAGGCACTTGAACATATTGTACTTGAGGCATATATTGCTGTTGAGGAGCTTGTGCCTGTACAAAATGAGCACTCCCTTGAGTTCCATTATTACTATTATAATTGGGGTTATAGTTATTTCCAGATTGTGATTGGTTAAAGCTAGAGCTTCTACACTCTCTAGCAAAGTGTCCCAACTTCTGACACTTGTGACATCTTAGTTTAGATTTGTCAAAACCAATTTTTGTATTACTGGTCAATCCTGGAAATTTCCTTCCTGACCTTTTATAAAACTTGTTAGTTTTAATGCTTAGCATGGCCAGTTGGTGTAATATGTCCATTTCTTCTAAGTAATCACTGCTAAAATTTTTCAAATCATCCATGATAAAACATAGATTATCAGCAGTTTGACTTTGGTCATCATTGTCATAACCTGGGAAAGATCTTTCAGATGAGATCCCAGTTGTTATGTCAATATTGTCATAAGATCCATAGGAACAAGTTGGTGAATCTTGTCCCAAAAGTGCTGTACTACCTGGTAGGTAGTCATCAGCAGTTTTACCAGAAGTTTGTAATTTCTTCTTTTGATCAATTTCTCTCTCAAAAGTAAGTAATCTCCCATGGAGTTTTGTAAGAGTGAGGGAGCTAAAATCTGGTGAGGATCTTAAAACAATGGAGTAAGTTTCCCATTTGTCAGGTAAAGACCTTAAAAATCTATGTAGCATAGACACTGTTGTATAGGTCTGACCATTTAACTTTAGCTCAGATATTAAAGAGGAGAATCTTTCAAATTGTTGAGTCAAAGTTTCCCCATTAATATAAGCAAATGTTTCATATTGTTGAGCTAAGATTTCTCTGGTGTTGGCAATCACCTCTTCAGTTCCTCCAAACTGTTCTTTAAGACAGTCCCAAAGTTCTTTGGCACTTTCACAATGTAAAAGGCCAGAGTATATTTCATTGGGAGAGCCATTGCCAACATAGAGAATGCTTTTGCATCTAGCTCAAGTTTTAGGAAATCCTCATCTGTATAGTCTTTGGGTTCCTTTGGAATCCCTTCTTTAGTTTCAAGATTTATATTTACTGGTTTGTGAGGACCATATATCACAGATCTCCAACAACCTGTGTTGGTTTGTGACAAGGTATGTGCCATTCTCTTTTGCCATATGTTGTACTCATTTCTCACAAGCATGGCAGGTTTAGTGGCAGAACCAGTATTATGTGGATCCATTTTAAAGAGTATAGATTTGTCAGATGACTCTTTTAAGTGATGGATATTGATAAAAAGTGAACTTTTGATCTTTTTATTGAATATCAATAAGAGCTTTGTGTCTGATTCTCAATTTGTTAGATTGATATGTGATCAGATAAACCAATGCTCTGATACCAATTGTTGGATCAGTTTGCTCTTTTTTGCTAAGTAAGAACTTGCTATCTTGACACTTAAGTGTTTAGCAAGTCCTTGTAAATCAGATTATAAGCACAGCGGAATGTTATAAGTTAAAGCAACACTTTTTACACTAAGGCAGAGTTATTACTCCCCCTTGATGTTTGAAACTAATAAATGACAAAGTATTTATTATGAATCTAAGCTGTAAATGAGAATTAGATACTTAGACAGATTCACAATAAATACAGAAATGGAATAGAACAGTGAGAGTGTTTGAAGGATTTTTCTATTAAAATCAATGTCTAAAATAGAAGGTTGAAGCCTCCTATTTATAGACGTTTACATACATGTATCTTGCCAAAAAGCAAGTACAGAAACAGCAGAAACAAGTTGCACAAGTTGCAACATTGAATCAATCAAATAAAGCTAAAAGTAATAATAAACAATAAACTACTGATGCAAAAAGGCGGTGGGAAATATATGATGCTAAGTGCTGATGAAGGACAAACTACTGAAGAGTAGTTTTGTCTTCAGTACTTCTGAAGTGAACTTGTCTGGTTTGGACTTCAGAACTTCTGCTTCTTCAGCACTTCTCATATCTTCTAATCAGCAGTTTCTTGTCTTCTCTTCAGTACTTCTATACTTAGCCAAAATGACAGAAGTGAATTAGACTAAGGTTTACAAAAGTGGTTTCACCAATCCTCTTTGTCCTAACATGTTCCCCTCCAGAATTAGAATTGTAAAGCATATTTATAAAAGATTGTTATAAAAAGAATTATCAATAAACGAACTGGCCATTCACTTTATAAAATACACGACCTCACCAACTTTATGTTGACAGAAACTATTTTTGACATGTGTTCAGGTAACCCAACAGATATGATGACGTGGATCCTGAAAGACTAAAAGACTGTTATTACCCTGGATTCCGCTGTGTAGCTCCGATAACCCGACCCGACGACCCGGCCACATCAGCCAGGGTTGTTACATTACACCCCTTAACCAGGTTCCTATTGCAAACACACCTACTGCACCCCAAACTCAAAAGGTTCAGAGAAACTACTCAGGTTCGTACCCTAAATGCACTTCATGCAACTTTCACCATCCAACTACTCGACCCTGGTATAAACGTGACACTTGCGGCAAAGTAGGCCATACTGCCTCTCACCGCCGAGAAACTAAACCTGGGAATGCTCAAAACCAGAGACCTAGTCAACCCAGAGCTTGCTATGCTTGTGGTGATCCTAACCACAGGCAAGATAGGTGTCCTCATCTAGCTGCTTTCATTCAGTCTCGTCAGCAAACCCCAACAATTCCAGCAGCCCCAGCAGTTCCAGCAATCCAAGCAGCTCCAGCTCGTGGTCGTGCTTTCAACATTAATGCTAATCAAGCTCAAGCTGCCAATGATGTGGTCAATGGTACATTTCTTATTAATAACTTATATGCTTCAAATTTGTTTGATACCGGTGCGGATAAGAGTTTTGTCTCGTTAGAATTCGAACCTATGCTTGCTCGTGCTCGTTCTCATCTTACACATCCTTTTACTGTGGAGGTCGCTGGTGGCAATCCCATTGTTATCAAATCTGTGATCCGCAATTGCACGTTGAATCTAAATAATTATGATTTCTCTATTAACCTGGTACCCATGAAATTGGGTAGTTTCGACGTCATAGTAGGCATGGATTGGCTTTCTAAACACCATGCCGAGGTTGTTTGCTTTGAAAAGTTTATTCGAATTCCACTTTCATGTGGTAAATTTTTACGTGTTTATGGGGAAACGACATCGAAGGGTTTGAAACTCATGTCTTGCACTCAAGCTCAAAAATATCTTCGTAAGAAGTATATATCTTTCTTGGCTCATGTTGTGGAAAAAAAAGGATAGGGGTAAGAGTATCCAAGATGTTCCAGTTGTGTGTGATTTCCTAGAGGTTTTTCCTGAGGATTTATCTGGTTTACCTCCTGTTCGCTCTGTTGATTTTCGTATTGATCTTGTTCCTGGTGCTACTCCAGTCGCTAAAGCCCCATATCGTCTTGCACCTTCGGAAATGCAAGAACTTGCCAGGCAACTTCAAGAATTGACTGACAAAGGTTTCATTCGTCCGAGTTCCTCGCCTTGGGGAGCTCCAGTGTTGTTCGTTAAGAAGAAAGATGGGACTTTTCGTATGTGCGTCGACTATCGTGAACTTAATAAGCTTACGATAAAGAATCGATACCCTCTACCTCGCATCGATGATCTTTTTGACCAACTTCAAGGTGCAGTTTGTTTTTCGAAGATCGACCTTCGTTCAGGATATCATCAACTTCGAGTTCATGAGGATGACATTCCCAAGACTGCTTTTCGTACTCGTTACGGACACTATGAGTTTATGGTGATGCCTTTTGGTTTAACCAATGCACCTGCGGTTTTTATGGATCTTATGAATCGAGTTTGCAAACCTTTCTTGGACAAATTCGTAATTGTATTCATCGACGATATCATCATTTACTCCAAATCCAGGACTACTCATGAACAGCATCTTCGCCAAGTTTTGAGCCTTCTTCGTGATGAACAACTGTATGCCAAGTTCTCCAAATGTGAATTTTGGCTTAAGGAAGTTCAATTCCTTGGTCACGTAATAAACGACAAAGGAATACACGTAGACCCTGCTAAGATCGAAACCATAAAAAGCTGGATTGTACCCAAAACTCCCACTGAGGTTCGTTCATTTCGTGGTCTTGCTGGTTACTACCGTCGTTTCATTGCCAATTTTTCAAAGATCGCGATCCCACTTACCTCTTTGACTCACAAAGATAAACCTTTCATATGGGGATCCAGTCAGGAAGAAGCTTTTCAAACTTTGAAAAGAAAGCTTTTTGACGCTCTTATTCTTTCTCTTCCTGATGGTGTGGAAGATTTCGTGGTGTACTGCGATGCATCCAACCTAGGTCTTGGTTGTGTTCTCATGCAACGAGGCAAGGTCATCGCTTATGCATCACGACAATTGAAAACGTCTGAGAAAAACTACACCACCCATGATCTTGAACTTGGAGCCGTTGTGTTCGCATTGAAAATTTGGAGACACTACCTTTATGGTACTAAATGTGTGGTTTTCACTGATCACAAAAGTCTTCAACATATTTTCAATCAAAAAGATCTAAATATGCGTCAACGTCGATGGGTTGAATTTCTAAACGATTATGATTGTGAGATTCGCTATCATCCTGGAAAAGCGAATGTTGTGGCTGACGCTCTTAGTCGCAAGGCGTATACTCAACTTAATTGCATTCAGACCCATGACCTCAAACTTCGAATCTATGAAGCCCAACATGTCTCGGTCACTGAAGGCAACATGCACAATGAAATGTCATGTGGAGCTAAAAATCTTTTGGAGATGAAACATGGATTGCTATATCTCTCCAATCGTCTATGGATTCCTGATCGTGACAATCTTAGAACCTTTATCATGGACGATGCTCATAAGACTCGTTACTCCATTCACCCTGGTGCTGATAAGATGTATCAGGATCTGCGTCCCATGTATTGGTGGCCTGGTATGAAAAAGGATATAGCTCACTACGTGGCTAAATGCCTTACTTGTGCCAAGGTCAAAGCTGAACATCAACGTCCATCTGGTTTGCTTGTGCAACCAGAGATTCCTGTGTGGAAATGGGAGAACATTGCTATGGACTTCATTACTAAGTTACCCCGCACTGCACGAGGTCATGATAGTATTTGGGTCATTGTGGATCGTTTAACCAAATCTGCACACTTTTTACCCATTCGTGAGACTTATTCGGCTGAGAAATTGGCTAATATTTATATCGCCGAGATCATTAGTCGTCATGGAACCCCTTTGAGCATCATTTCTGATCGGGACAGCAAGTTCACCTCTTGTTTCTGGCAAACTCTTCATGAAGCGTTGGGAACTAAACTAAATCTTAGCACAGCATACCATCCTCAGACAGATGGTCAAACGGAGCGTACTATTCAAACATTAGAAGATATGCTTCGGGCTTGTGTCATAGATTTTGGTGGTAATTGGGATTCACACTTGCCTTTGGTTGAGTTTTCGTATAATAACAGCTATCATGCCAGTATCCGTATGGCACCTTTTGAGGCTCTTTATGGTCGCAAATGTCGTTCTCCTGTGTGCTGGAGCGAGGTCGGTGATACTCTCATTACCGGTCCTGAACTTGTCTAGGAAACAACAGACAAAATTGCGGTTATTCGTGGATCCTTACTGGCAGCTCAGAGTAGACAGAAGAGTTACGCTGATCAAAGGCGTAAACCCTTGGAATTTCAAGTTGGTGACATGGTCCTTCTTAAGGTATCACCTTGGAAAGGCGTGTTTCGGTTCAGGAAAAAGGGAAAGCTTGCTCCAAGATATGTAGGCCCATTTAAGATTTTGGAAAGAGTTGGAAAAGTGGCTTACAAGCTAGACCTTCCCGACGAACTCAACAACGTTCATCCTACCTTCCATGTATCGAATTTAAAAAAGTGTCTGGCTGATGAGAATTTACATGTTCCATTGGAGGATATTCAAGTTGACGAATCGATGCGTTTCACGGAGAAACCTGTGGAAATCATGGATCGTGAAGTCAAGACTCTTAAGCGTAGTCGTATTCCTATTGTCAAAGTTCGTTGGGAGTCTAAACGTGGCCCATAATTTACTTGGGAACGTGAAGATTAAATGAAGACGAAGTACCCTCATCTCTTTACAGAAACCTCCACTTGAAATAATTTCGAGACGAAATTTTCTAAAGTAGGGGAGACTGTAACATTTGCGCGTTTTCATAACTTTATCGTATTTGCATTTTAAACCCTGTGTTCGTCTTTTGACGTTTGTAATAAAATTTGCCTTGCATTGGTCGTTACACCTTCATTATCTATGTGTTATTGGTAACTTGTTAATGAACGTGTCGAGGGACGTTGGAAAACGTCTAGATTTTACGAGGAAAAAGGATTTAAACTTAGTAATATTGTGTGAAATTCATAAAAAATGAAAAAAAATATATATAGTTTTAGAGTTTGGATGAGTTTTAGTTAGAAAAACTTAACTTTGGTTAAGTTTTATAATGAAATAAGTGTTTAAAAAACTAACAAACTAACTGAGGGACCAAACTTGCCAATGTTCAAAAGTTGAAAAAATATATATATATCAGATTTCCGGCCGCTTTTCCGGCGACCGGAAAATCTGCTCCGGCGAAGCTGTTTTGGCTTCATATTGGACGTTTTAACAGGAAATTAATGCAGGTATACGTCTCTTCACTTAAACTCATCGTTTTCCCTCATTAATATGGTACAATAACGCGTCAAAAAGGTCGATTGAAACCGATATGGATGAGTAACCGACCGGAATTTTTAAACCTTGCAAAACGCCTTAATCACAAGTCCATTATAAATATCGAGTGTGGGAAACTCTTTCTGCACTCATTCCCTTCAAAACCCACAAAGAAATCCGCGATAAATCTGTTCATAGCACGTTTAATTTGCAAGAACAAGCTCGGCTCTTAGAGCTCAATTTGCGACTTCATTACGCATTGTGAGTTCTATTTTTTCATGCCATTTTGCTCTTCATGCATCTCTAAACAAAAGCCCTATGATTCAGATGCATGATCATGTTGAATTGAGGTTGATTGTTTTAGGGATTAGGGTTAGGCTTTATGCTAGTATTTTGGGGAAGATGAAGTATTTGGGTAATGGCTAAAAATATTTAAGTTTCAAGAAATATAACAAATTAGTATTCTAGCTTAGTGGTTGGGAGTGGGGATTGTCAAGAGGAGGACTCAGGTTCGAGTCCCCCATACTACTTGAAATTTTTTGGGGTTTTCTTTTCCTTCTCCATTAGTTCTTTTCCTTTATTTTTTTAAATTAAATATATATTAGTCATAATCTTGAAATATTCATAGAAAATTCATTTTTACTTCAAAAATTATGAAAATTTAGGGAAAACATTTTGACACTCTAAAGAAAATTATCATATTTTTATTTTCTGGAAAATACATTAATTTCCTATTTTTCTTGAATTAAATTGTTTTAATCATAATTAAATGATTAAAAATTCATTTTAAGTGATTTTAACCTCAAATTTTCTGGAGATTTATTTTTATGTATAATAAACTGAAATAAAATATAATTTCTAAGAAAAAGATTATTTTTGTTATTTTTACTATTTTTAATCATTAAAACATCATTTAAACTCATTAAATATGTTTTAAATACAAATAAATTGAGAGAAAGTATGAAAATAATATTTTCACTAATTTACGTCAAAAAATAATTAGTTTTCATAAAAAAAACAATATTTTTGGATTATCTCTTGTCTTATCTACTTTAATTTATATTTAATTAGATTTAATATATGGTTTAGTTAAATATAAATCATAAAATCTATTTTGTGGATATTTTCTATAAAATAGAATATGTTTCTAAACGTGAGATACATAAGTGTTTTGGTCGCTTATTTACTTAATCGTGATATATTCATTTCAAAACTGTCGTTCAAGTTATTATTAACAATTTCATCTTCCCTATACGAGTCTAGCAAGCCCTAATGCCTTAGATGTTGGTTGCCTTAGACTTTTAAGTCATTTTCCTCATTAGTATTTTATATATAGGTTGAGTTCTTCGGAATTTTTAAGCCTTTACGACGAACTTTCTCGGAAATTATACTTAGCGAAACTGTGAGTATATCTTTCCCCCTTTTTACTGTTTTACTATTTTGGGGTGACTCATGTACCTATTATCAAGTTTCTATTTCTTGTTACTAAAATAGCAATTCTTATGTGTGTTTGCTTGTGTCATTTCGTGTATCTATGACTTGTCAAATCATTAACCGTTGCGGCCTGACATTTCAATGAATATGTGACACCCGGCATGTTTAGGTCAACATTTGATAAACACATAAGTCTACCTTAGCGAAAAACATTTATTAAACATACTTGACGGGGTCAGTCGAGTAGGAACACAGTCCGTATTGTCCAGGGTTCAATGATTCGGAGGATCATTGGGTTAATTACACACACACGTTACGAGTCCCGTTGTTGGTGAATTACATAAACAAATTGAGTGTATGTGTAGACTAATTGTCGTATGGTGGATTATATGCTTAGATGTGTTTAAATGATGTGTAGATAATCATCCGTGCTTAAATATGTTAAACATAGACTAAGGTTGCATGCTCGTATGTTAAGGTGCGTTAAAATGTGTTAAACATGACAAACTGGAAAACTAGGAAAAACATAAGTCCTGGTTCGACCACATCGAGTGGGCGAACCTGGAAATTAATCTTGGTTCGACCCTTAGCAAAGGGGCGAACCTGGAATGTGGAAATGAAAAAATTTCATTCGACCAGAACATGCACATTCGCCCAGGAAAAAGGGGCGAATGTGGACATAGTATAAATACCACACTTTGTCATTTTTCACCATTTCACAAACCCTAAACGCCTCTAAACACTCTCTAGCAACTTTAAACATTGGGGAAGGAGTTTTTGCTCTTGTTTTCTATAATCTAACCTAGAAACATCTTCTACACAAAGATCTAAGGTGTGTTCTTCATTCTAAATCATTTTTAAAGCATTTCAATTCGTTTCCATTAAACCCCAAGAGTCCAGATCTGATTCAAACATGTTTTCATGGATAAAAACCTTCCTAATATCTTTCTAAACAAAACCTATTCATAAACAATGAGTTTTCATACAAATTAACATGTGTTAATGGTGTTTTATGTAGTGTTATGTATTGTTTGATGATTGATTGTTGTATAGATGTTATAACAATGATCTAGGACTGTTATTGATGATGATTTATGATTGAGATAGGTTACAATTGATTATTGATAATGTTTTGTTCATTTTGGGGATTTTGGGTTAGATCTAGGGCTTGTTCATGATGATAGTGATAAGGATATGATTGGGGGTTTCTTGTTCATGATATTCTGAGTATATTGAGTTGATTATTGATTGATTTTAGAAAGTTTCCTAATTGGGTAAAGATTGCATGCGTTTGATGTGACATCTCCATAATTTGCTATTTCGGGTAACTTGTAAAACGAACGGATTTCGGGATAAAATTGGTAGGGTTTTGTAGGAATATGTTAATGATAGTTGACTGCTGTGATTGGTGATATTTCGTGATGTTTTTGGACCGTTTAGATGCGTTTTGGTGCGTTTTATGAAGTTCTGCTGCAAACGGTCGAACGTGGAACTCATTCGACCCTTCGTGTGGTCGAACGTGGTTTAAACGGGCGAACGTGGCTCAAATGGACGAACGTGGCTCAAACGGGCGAACGTGGCTCAAACGGGCAAACGTGGAACAAAACGTGGCTCAAACGGGCGAACATGGCTCAAACGGGTGAACGTGGCTATGGGAAAAACCACATTCGACCATCTGATGTCCGGAATGAGATTTTTGATGCAAACTAAGTGTTTTATGCTTGAAACTTATGTGTTAACTTTATGTGCATGACTAATTGATGTAATGGGTCACCAACGTGATGTCGGGTCGGTCTGGGATGTCCGATTAACGTTCAAACACACTTTAAACACATAGAGTCAAGATCTGGACAATCGGGGACTAGTTAGCCTTCGGGTTAGTAGTCATCACACTTATGTAAACTCATTAATAGGTTATTAATTGTCGGGAGTATCAAGCACGGGTTGGATCTCTAGTTATCAAGAAGACGCACTCTAAGGTGAGTTTCACGGCCCCTCTTTTATACACTTTTCTCTCGGGGGAGAAGCATGCCACACGTTTTAACAAATACAACGTTTATGTTTTGAAACACAACACTTATGCTTTTGAAACGCAACGCTTTTGAAAACATGACATATTTTGGAATGTAACTCTTTTAAGAAACGTGACACGTTTGGCACTTGGCATATTTCACAATGGCACTTGACACTTTTAAACATTGATGTTTGGCATTTGACACTTGGCGCTTGGCACTTAATTACTATACGACGAAACGCAACGCTAAGTCCCTATTGAAACCATGAATGTGCGGGGCACAACGGGGGAAAGGTGGATAGATCTATTGGGCTTGATGAACCCCACCCGACGGCTGGGAGCCGGGCGGGTGCATATTGTCTCTATTTTTGGCAACTCAAACACGGGCAACAACACATGCAACGCTTGTCAGTAATGGTTTCGGCAACACAGTCGTAGTATTAAGGGAACGTTTGTTATTTACTTGGGACTTTTGCACACTTGGCACTTTATGAGGAATCGCTTTACACATGAAAACGTTTATGAACTTAAAACCTGTGAACTCACCAGCATTATATGTTGACATCTTTTTGGCATGTTTTCTCAGGTCGCTAAGGTAGCAGCATTGAGTTTAGGCGCACGGAGTCTCACGGTGTCTAGGGATCATATGCATGTTTTGTTAAACATTTCAGACTTTGAGTTTTACTTTTGAGTTGTAATAATACATTTTGCTTCCGCTGTGTTAGAACGATTTTGAAACTAGATGGCAGTTTACGTTGTTTTCATATCATATAGATGTCGTTTATTGTGACCGTTGACTTGGATCCTGGTGTGTCACGCGCCTCGCGGTAAAACCCCGCATGTGGAAATTTGAGGGCGTGACAGAATAGTATTATGGTATATACCCTTGTGACTCTGTTGAGAGTCCTTGTCATTGCTATGTATTACATTACTACTAGCGCATACTATATATATCTGCTTTTCCTTTCATAGGGTTGATTTGACCCGGATACCACTTAATACATCTTGCAAAATAACACACGAATTGCTAAATTTTACCTCACTATATATATCAAACGGATGTACTCACCAATACATTATATGTGTTGACAAATTACTTTGTACATGTTTCAGGTGACGTTTGATCTTACATGCTTTCACGCTTAGGCTGGACCTAGTGCTTAAATAAAAGATGGAATATTTATTTATCTATGTTTGAGATTTTCATTAAGACTTTTGTATTTCCTTTTGGATAATGAATGGTTGTTTGCTATTAATATTTACAATTTAGTCCATGTGCTATTGAACAATCGTCACTACGTGACACCTCGATGTTTCCACCATCGGTTAGGGTGTTACATAAACTTACGACCTTTTAAACCGTATTCATGTAAGTCCACTCCATCTAAAAAATCATTAAAATCATTAGAGGAAACCATATTAAACTTGGAATTTCTCCGTTTACATCTATCACGGACGCAATTAAAATCCCCCCCCCCCCACTATCCAATACATCGACTCCTGATGCAAAATCCCATTTGATTCCATCCAAAGAACCATCTTATCTACATTTTTCTGAGACGCATACACATTTACCAATCCCATGCATTAATTCTTAATATTTTTTATTTAAAGCACACTTTAGCTTCACAATATATTAAAGTTATGTTGTAAAAAATATATATCCAGTTTTCTATTTAAAAAAACATTATGACAAAAGCTTTAAACAATATATTAAAGTTATGTTCTAAAAAATATTTATGATTGCTTATTGATTATTTTATGTTTATAAAGATCGAAGAATTTGCAACTGAACTCATGTTCAACGAAGAATTCATAAACGATGACAACTTATCAAAAAATTATCAAATCGAAAACTAAGGGTAACAATATAATAATCGAACACACTTACATTTGCATAGGGTGCAAACGAGCCGAGCCGAGCTTGATCAGGCTCAAGCTCGAGCTCGGCTGGGTTCGAGCTTTGTTTTTAAAGCTCGAGCTCGGTTCGTTTGTAATTTCTCAAGCTCGGCTCGTTTAGTGTTTATTAGTTAATATATTAAATAAAAATAATATAAATAATAGGATCGTTTAGGCTCGATAGCTCGATAAGTCAAAAGCTCGGCTCGGCTATTAAACAACTTTAAATGTAAGGTACATAGTATAAAATATTAATAAAACTAATATTATACTGAGGCTCGATAAGGTTTCATGAGCCGGACGAGCTTCATATGCCAAGCTCGAACTCGGGCTTGATAAGCAAGCGATCTTTGTTTTAAGCTCAAGCTCGGCTCAGGCTCGATAAGCCTCGGCTTAATTCGAGCTTTTTATCAAGCCGGTCTCGAGTAGCTCGCGAGTTATTCGGCTCATTTGCACCCTAAATTTGCATACATTAAAAAATAAAAGTCAATATAATAATCAAACACTACATTTGGTGGGACGTCAATACGTAACATATGTAACCGACTCTCTCTCTTTCTTTATCTGTTCTGGTCTAGAAGCTAACAACAGTGCTATTGTTACTTGTTCTAGGTATCTTAGTAGCTTTGGTGATAACTTTTGATATGTGTATCGGGTGGTTTTTGCTAGTAACCCGCTAGCGTTGGTGATTAAATAAAGTTTTGTTGGCCGTTCTAAAAAAAGAAGCTAACAACAGTTGGGTAAGCAAAAATCTAGGGTAATATTATTATGGTGGGACGTCAATACGATTGTTTGATGAACCCTCTTGGGGCCGTCCAATCTACTTTCGAGAAGGCGCTGGCATCCGGTTCGGATCCGGCGTCGTTTCATCGCTCAGATTGGGGCGTCTCTGATCTCTTTCGGGAATATCTTTTCCAAAACGACGGCGTTTCTCAGGTGCAGACTTTATTATTATTTTGTCTATTGTTTTTAGTTTTTTTACATTTTGTCCGTACGGATATAAACCTAAAACCCTAGTTTTTTTTCGACTATTATTATTATCTTTAATTTATTTCGTTTATTGGATTGGAAGTTTATTGATTGGCAACATTGTTGATTGATTGATTTAGAGTATTGAATGAATAATGGTTTACAGGTTCCGATTCTGACTCATTCAACGATTAAATGGATTCGACCGAATTCGTTAGTTCGGTTTCGTGGGATGATACAAGACATGTTAGGAAATGAATGCTATGTTGGTGCCTATAAGGTATATATATATATAGTCAACACCTTAGCTTAAATCTTCAACATGTTAACTTTTATTAATGTATTATTATTATTATTATTATTATTATTATTAATTTTTGTCATTTGTGTTTTTAAGAATGAAGGGACATGGAATACCAACAAATTCACAGATGTTTCTCAATTTCCTATGGGTCCTTCACCTGATACGCGGCTCTGGGATCGTCGGCTGCTCCTTTGTGTGCCTGTGAGTCCTCTAAAATTTGAATTTTAGACATATGTTAAAAGGTTGTATATGTATCATCTATGTTGTCATTCGCATGTCCATTATTTTTAGGATTTATTATGTGATCATAATATCAAATATGTACATATTTTTTTTTAATATGTGACATTTATACCTTCTTTTGAAACTTGCATTTGTATGTATGATAATTTGGAGTGTAAAAGAAAGATAAGGGTATGTGATCGTATTTGGGTAGTTTACGGCTCAAAGTGCACTTAAGGCCCGAAGGGTGAGCCTGTTGCCTAAACACAAGGAACAAAACAATCCACAAACGCAGTAACTTTAAATTTACACAAACAAAGTGAACAAATACCTAAGTAAGGAAAGATATTATATCCAATTATTGTTGCAGTTCCAGCAAAAATAAGCTTAAAAAGCCAGCCTATTTTCCTCTCAGCCTCCTCTTCCATTTCTCGTCATCCGGAAACCCTAAAAATAAACAAATGTAAATTAAAAAAAAATTGTTAGTAACAGTTAAAAGAGGATCACAACTTCTATCCATAACATAAACTGTAGAATAGAAAGACCTCGTTCGTAATTAGATGACGAATATTGACGTGATCGAACATTTACTGGTCTTCTTCTGCACAAATACTGCAATTAAAAAGAAATTGATTATATTACTGAGCAAAAATCTCCATTCTAGTATAATGGAGATTAAATTCAGTTGGTGTAAGTTTAAATCATAGAAATCTGATTAAATGAAAGGGTAATTTTTTCCGAAAACTAGTAATGAATTAAAGTAAAAAAAAAATTAAAAAAAAAATGAAAGTGTGAATAATAATAATAATAATTAATGTAGGATAGAGTAGAGAGAGAGAGAGTTACGGAGCTAAGTTGAGCTGCTAAAATACGCATAATGATAAGCTGCTTCCGCCGGCAAAGAAGACGACGATTTGATGATTTACGATCAGGGCACCGGAGTCCGGGTTGAGGGTGAGAAATCTGGTTATCGGGTCGGATCGTAAAGAACTTTCTTGATTGCGTTGTTGGTATGCAAAAATGTTTTAATGTTTTAGTGTTAATTGTCAATTTAGTCCCTGGGATTTGTCACAACATAAACCAGCTAGTCTAAGAGTTGCTTTTAGATTATTGCGTTTTGCTAGCCTAACAATTCATTTCAAAACTCAACCCCAAACACTAAAAATTGATTATTTGCGTTTACAAAACGCAAAATCTAAAAATCCATTTCAAAACGCAACCCTAAACACCCGCTAAATGACTAGTTGGTTGATTATCTAACCAGTAAAATTATAAACTAATTCGATTAATACCTAACCCTGACCTGTCCTAGTAATCACACAAATAATCCACCACAACAACGATCAATCCAAGATTTGTCTTAGCGGTTTTAAAACCTAAACCTAATCGACTAATCTGGAGGAAATAATTGGATTATAACATACCAGTCGTAATGAAAAAGTGAAGAATAGAGCATGAGCAAATAGGTTTGGTTCTAGGTATCCAAACGCGATGAACAGAAGGATTCGTTTGTGGGTTTCAATGGAACGAGGAACAGGAGGGTGCGAGGAACCCTCAACAAAACGCATGCTATCAACCCAATGGTTTTTTTTTTAAACTATGGCAATAGGGTATGCAAATGAAAGATGATAAAAAACGTGTTTTTATGGTGTATTATTTTTAAATAATGTCGTATGAAAAAAGCTGGTGGCGTTTTAAAAATGGGGTGAAACTTGAAAAAAGTCAACAATTATGGTGATGGACAATAATACCCTTTTGGATAGGGACACGTGTCAGCCTCTTATTCATTCTTACCATTCTCACGCTAACCTTCTCTCTCTCTCTCTCTCTCTATATATATATATATATATATATATATATATTGTAACAACCGGCAAAATTAAGGTAATTCCGTACTAATTAATTAAACGCGATTAACGTAATTAACCGTAATTAGGTGCTGAATATTTAATTGAGGCCTTAGAAAGATAGGAATTCCCAAATAATGCATAGGAATGCATGAGTTTAATAGCAAAGCATGATAGGATCGTGCGCAGACAAAACTATCCGGTATGGACACTGGCGATTACCCGGTAAAACTGAAATAAGCGAAACGAACACCGGACACCCGGAATATAAAATAAATAATATTTTCACAAAATATTATGAGTTTTGGAAACCCAAAGCCATACGTAAAAGCTTAATGCACAAACCTCCCGGTAACGAATAAAGTGCGCGTACCGCACCCGATACGCGCGTAACACGTAAATTCACCCGACAAAAACCGAAATAAATTATCAGTAATTTAACTGGACATAATTTTATAAATATTAACGGCATTTTAATATTGAGGATAAACGCGACGAAAAATTAAGCAATACCCGGGCGGTACCCGGAAGGAACTAACTTAAACATAATATGGAAGTTAATTAGCAACGTGGACCCCACCAAGAGCCATAGGGGGGCCGGCCATGGCCCACTTGGGTGAGAGGATGTGTGGGATAACTTCCTAATCCTTCCATATTATTACTAATGATGAGAATGCATGCAATAGGATTGGGCAATGGATTAACCAAATCATTTCTTCTCCCTCTCTCTCTTAAAACTCGGCCCATACACCCTCCCCATATCCCACTTGATTTTCAAAATCTTTGCATAAATCTTCCATAATATTTCTAGCCAATCCTTGCAAGATGTGGTAATCTTTGGAGATTGAGTAGGAGATTATAAAGATAACATCAAGATTACACTTAAGAAAAACACAAAAATCCTCTCTTGTTCTTCCTCTTGGCCGTAGCTTTTCACCCCCACACCAACACTTTTCTTGCAATTTTACTACTCCAAATTACCTCTAGATCATCATCCTTCAAAACCCCTTCTTGTGTGTTAAGAGCTTGGAGCTTAACCCATTGGAAGAACACACTAAAACCCCATCCAAATCAAGGTTCTTGTCTTCCCTAGCCTTGAGCTAGTAGTAAGTTTTAATCTTGTTTTGTTTGTTAATGTTCATATTAAGTGTTTATGAGCAAGTTGTACATTGATGGGTAAAGTATGGTTTTGAAAAATAAAGAGGATGAATCTTACAAGAATAAAAATAAAGGAATATTAACATGAAGAAATCTTGAATTAACATTAATAAAAGCGATATTGTGAGAAAATGTAATAATAATAACATACACTTGGGTTAGATGATGAGTGGAACATGACTTGGGAAAAATACTTGAATATGATGAAATATGGTTTTAATCATCATAAGATGACTAGTTAAAGTCATAAAAATATTAGAATGGATTAGAAAGCCATAGATGGAAAAACTAGTTCTTCAAAGTCCACTCACTTTGATGAGTAAAAAGTTGATGTTTTGGGTAAAGATATGAAATAAACATGTTTTTGGCATCTAGAATGGATTAGAAGAACTTTAAAAGTAAAAAGAAGTAAAAACAACTAAACATGGTAAAAATGATTCTTCAAAGTCCACTAATGTGGAAGGAAAGATAATAACCATGAATGATTTAGTGAAAAATGCTACAAGTGTAAATTAAAGGATTTAAAATGACAAACTTGGAAACCAATGGACTAAAATGAATATTTTAGAAGTTATTGGACCAAAAACACAATAATAGAAATATTAGTGTCAAAAAGTGCAAGTAACGATTTACAAGGTTGAAATCGGTAATTAATAATAGCCTACTTGGGCATTTTAAGTAAAAAGTATATTTTTATAAAATGGACGTTTTATAAAAATAAATAGAGTAACGCGAGTATTTTATAAAGTAAGATTTTATAAAATAAATACTTGGAAAGACTTGTACAAAAATAAGATACTTTTATATAAATGGGAATATAAAAGTATCGGAAACGTTTTTGGTAACAAGTTGGACGAGTCGGACTAAACGTACATAATATATTGTTCCGAGAGATAAACGTTCGGAAACGGAAGTTGGAACAATACTTCCATGAGAACGCACAACGGAAATCAATATGAAAAACGCTAACAAACTTAGTCGCGCGAACCAACGTACACGGACTTATTACGTCGAGATAAAAATATACATATATATTTTACGAAAAAAAATATATATAACAAGGGTGAAACGTGCGTGACACTTTCCTAAGTGTAGTAACAATATTCGTGGGAAAAGAGAAACATAACGTAACAAACTAAAAACGCTAAACGACACATGAGCTTAACAAGTAGTATCCACGCGATGGTATATGTACATATACTCGTTTCCGACGGAATTCTAGTACATCTATTTAAATGGGAAAATAGATGTGCGAGAAGGAAAACCGAGACGAGTAGATGAGATATATCTACGGACGCGTGAATACCGACAAGATTCTAGTACATTTATTTAAATAGGAAAATAAATGTACGGTATGATAAGTCTAGTCGGGCGTTAAGATTATGTTTCCAAACGACAAAGACTTAGCATATTTATTTAAATGGGAAAATAAATATGTGGCAAAGTAAGTCGGGTCGACTAATAAGAAAACACTTTATATTGAGCGAAAAGATCCTAAGTATAATTATTTGAATGGGAAAATAATTATACGTTGGGTGGAGCCGTGTCAAGTGTAAGGTTGTACAAGTCATAAAGAATAATTATAAGAATAATATATGACTTGTAAGGAAAGGGTAATCCATCGCCATTGAACCTAGGATACGAAACTATTAAACGGGAATCGGGATAAAGACGTGGTCGGGAAGTTGGGTGTACAACTTGCCAAGGCACATACACCATAGGTGTAAGTGACTTATACGCCTAGAACCTTTGTAGGTACGGGATCACAAACTTTACTATTTTCTTTGAGCCAAGCACAGTTACAGGTGAGTCTCACGGCCCCATTTCTAAACTATTTAACGTTTTTACGGGGGAAAGATATGTTGGGATTGTATGACGGGTTGGATACTTGAGTAAAGATCGCCACTCGGGGTTGAGACCTCCCCACTATAATCATTTATTCAGGAATGAGAAACCAAAGGGATATTTGGATAGTACTATTGGTGCCTGACAAGGCCCACCCCTAATCGATAGCGTCGATTATGCATCGGCGTATGCCTGGGGTGCACTTATTCTGAAATAAAGTCGTAAGAATACCGAGTAACGACTTTGGGCGGGGGCATTATTAATTGTCTTGGTTTGGTTATAGGCTCAAGTAAATTGTAGGACTTTGCAACTCCTATAAATGTCATAACAAGGATATTCCCACTTTATAAAGACTTATTAAATTAAAACCTGTGAACTCACCAATATTTATATATTGACGATTTTCAAACATATCTTTCAGGTAATTGATTGATGGAAGTTAGCATGGCAAGCAGGGTCGGGGATGTCTCCAAACCGGGCGTTGGGAATATCATGATGGAGTCTTATCTCTTTGTTCCATGGATTTAGGGATAAAGGGAGAAGCCTCTTTATCATTTTCGAAAACAATTTATGATTATGTATTAACAATTTGACATGATTATTAGCATTGAATAAATGCCCGTTTTCTAATTAATATTGTGCTTTGCATTAATCTTGGCTTAATACTTTTGAACCGTCGCGCCACGTGTTTCCGCCTTAGACGTGGTGTGACAGAAAGTGGTATCAGAGCCAAGGTTATAGCGAATTAGCATTTTTAAACAAATCTAAACTATAACCGGATTTGGTTCAAAATCTTTCAAATAAATGCGAAACGCAATAAAGTAAATTTTTCCAACGACCATTTGGGTATATGGAGATTCCGACCAAGCTAGCCATGGTAAGTATACGTATTATTTTTGTTAGAAGGTTAGGAAGAGAACCGTAGATGTGTGCCTTAACTACCTAACGAATAATACTTAAATATTAGTACGGTTGCTTTTGCCAGGATGTCGAACGCAGGGAGCGTAGCACCGAGCTACGACAGTAGCCTCCAGATCATCCCAGCACCACCAGCAGAGCCGGTCGAGGTAGTGATACTCGATCCCGAGGATGACGACATGGATGTTGATGTTGCCATAGAGGGCGCCGACGGAGATAGCTCCGACGAGACGGACCCTAGCGAGGACCCAGCGTGGGCCCCCGCTGGAGACGACATGACCGCCATGGCCGACCTACCGATGGCCGAGGCCGACTTGCCTCTAGAGCCATTCCAGGCAGCACCACTGCCAGCACTACCTATCCGCGCCGTCAGGGACTTCCCTGTAGGTTGCGCAGGTCCTTCGAGACCTATCCCTACACGGTCGGAGACTGTCGAGTCTCCGTACTACCGACACACACCAGTCGACCGTGAGCCTTTACCTACCCCACCTATCCCCGTTCCCTCTGGCATGAGGCTTGTGCCTGTCTGCCGGGGACATAACGGGTGGATCTCCGACGACTCTGACGATGAGTCGACTGCATCGGTGGAGCACATTGCTGTGCCTATCCCACCAGCAGGCCAGGAGGAGCACGTTGCTCCGATGACAGGGCATGCTACCGCTACCCCAGCCACCTTACCTACCATGCCCGAGCCCATACCACAGGATGGGCCAGCTTCTACTGGGCACATCCTTGAGGGCAGCTCAGCCCGCAGTTCTGAGTTGCACCGAGCAGGACTGGCAGCTCATGCCACTGCTAGCCCTCCTACCCCTACCACTGTGATGCCTACTATAGAGTGGGTCACTGCCACCCAGCCTCTCATGGTCCCACTCGCCGAGCTTATAGTCCCCACACCCTTATCCATGACACTACCCATCACCACTTTTCCCACACTACCACCCCTACCCGAGATGCTCCATACCCCACCACCTGCACCATTCAGTATGGATGCAGGAGCCCCATTTGTGACACCCCCATTTGCACCGTATACTCTAGGTGCGGGAGACCCATACCAGGTACCACCCTACTGCTTCACTGGATTACCGGGCTTTGCCCCACCCTTCACACCACTACCCATACCCGATATCGTCGGCCCGTCTCAGCCGACATACACTGACATCCCCGGGCCGTCGCAGCCCCACGGGATGGCCCCACTGTCAGGACCCGCATGGTCCACGGTGATCTCACTGGAGAGAGATTTCCAGACCCTCACCGACACGGTGCAGCGCACCGTGAGTCAGGTGGAGCAGCAGGCCCAGCTCATGTGGGCCAGGATCATTGATGCCAGGGATGCACTGGCACATTACGCTGAGGAGCTATTGAGCATGGATGCTCATTGTGGCCTTACAGGCGACGCACACTTTGCGCATCGCCAATTCTTGTACGATCGCATTATGGCGATCAGTATGACTATCAGCATGTGCGCACCTCAGTACCAGTACCAGCACCCGCCGCCGCCACCGCCACAGTAGCATCAGGGACGTTTTGGGAGATCACTCGCGGACATAGCAGTAGTAGTAGTAGTATGATAGCACAGCATGGGTTATAGCACCCATCTGCATTTTTTTGCCTAGCCGAGCGGGATTGTGCCGGCATATGACATTATATTTCTAGTGTATTTCATAGAGCAATGTAAGAGGAAGGAATCCTCGGTTTTTGTTATTACGAACAAATCATTGTACTTGGTATTGAAATTAATGGAAGTTTTGTTATGGTAAAATATGTGTTGTGATTATCTACGATTATTATTACTTATTCTGTTTATGTTGTGATTGCGTGTTGTTGTTATGGTGATTATTGTGTTCATATGTTGTGTGGTTGTTTATACTATATATGTGATGATATTGTATGAATGATTGTCGGAAATTAACCTTTGATATTGGTTATTGAAGAAACATGGCACCAGCCACAAGAAGCAACAGTGGGAATGAAAGACTACCCACGACACCTGAAGAGCTTGAAACCCTAGTTTCGGGACGTATCGCTCAGGCTCTCGCAGAACACAATGCCACGCGCACCGAAAGGTCGCGAGACCGAACCGGGAGCGACAGACGCGAAACCTCCCCTACTGGTAAGAAGACGTCGGGTATATGCGACAGGAGTCTTCGTGAAAACTCCTACCTCATATTTAACATTGCTTTATTATTGCAGAAACGGCCTCACGAGAACGTGGCTGCACGTTTAAAGCTTTCCTGGACTGCAAACCACTGAATTTCAGCGGCACCGAAGGTTCTGTCGGACTAGTCAAATGGTTCGAGAAAACCGAAGCTGTGATTCGTATTAGCAGTTGTACCCCACGACAGGCTGTCATGTATGCCACCAACCTGTTTCTGGACCAAGTTCTGACCTGGTGGAACAACCAAGTGCAGACACTGGGAGATGATGCTGCTTACTCCTTATCATGGTTGGAGTTGAAAGAACTAATGATCGCCGAGTACTGTCCGGCAAGTGAAGTGCAGAAGCTAGAGACTGAGTTCTGGAACCTCACCATGGTTGGACCGGACGTAGCTGGTTACACGTCCAGATTCCATGACCTCTCCCGGTTAGTGCCTCGCCTAGTCACCCCGGAAAGCAAAAAGGTGGAAAGGTACCTCTTCGGACTGGCACCACAGATACGCGGCATGGTCACTTCTTCCAAGCCTACAACCATGCGTGAAGCTATCGATCTCGCTTTAAGCCTCACTGAAGACGCCATCCGAATGGGCACTCTAATCCGGAAAGTGTCAGGGTTGAAGCTTACTGAGTCCAGCAGTGTTGAGGGTAAGAATCTGGGTACAAGTTCAGCCGTTGGGTCAAGTGAACAGGGAAATAGGCCAAGGTTTGGGAAGCGTAAGCGCGATGAAAGGAAGAAGGATGGATCATCAGGTTCAGGGAAGAAGGGGAAAGGGTATGTAGCCACTGGACGTGGAAATAATGGGAAGCAAGGTTATCAGGGCAAGAACGAAGTAATCTGCGGTAAGTGCCGTCGTTCGGGGCACAAGACTGAAGATTGCAGATCAGGAGCGCCAAAGAACAGTGGAGCGAGGCCCTGTTTCTCATGTGGATCGCTCGATCATTGGAAGAGGGACTGCCCCAAACTTAACAACCAAGCCCGTGGGCGAGCGTTCGTGATTGGTGCCGGTGACGCACGACAAGACCCTAATGTGGTCACTGGTACGTTCCCTCTAAATGGTCATTATGCTTCAGTATTGTTTGATACTGGCGCTGATTTTAGCTTCGTATCTGTCGAATTTAAAAGATTACTTGGTTTAAAGACTAGTAAGCTAGACACACCATATTCCATTGAACTAGCTAACGGTAAGACTATAGAAACCCGAGAGGTAGCAAAGGGTTGTAAGTTGGATCTCTGTGGTCATGAGTTTGACATTGACCTATTACCAGTCGTACTGGGTAGCTTTGACATAGTCGTTGGCATGGATTGGCTATCCGCACACCGCGCCATCGTCGTGTGCAATGACAAGGTAATTCAAGTTCCCCTCGCGAGCGGTGAAACCCTATCGATTCAAGGGGAAAGGCGTGGGACGCCACTGAGAATTATTACCAGCATGAAAGCCAGGAAGTGCCTAAGGAAAGGTCTCGTCGCATTCTTGGCGCACGTGGTAGACGAGAAGGCTGACGAGCGAAAGCTAGAAGACATTCCGATAGCCAGAGACTTTCCAGATGTATTCCCAGAAGATTTGCCGGGATTGCCACCACCCCGACAAGTCGAGTTTCGTATCGACCTTGTTCCAGGAGCAGCACCAGTAGCGCGATCGCCATATCGCCTAGCTCCTTCGGAAATGCAGGAACTGTCCGAACAACTGCAAGAGTTGTTGGACAAAGGTTTCATAAGACCAAGCTTCTCACCTTGGGGAGCTCCCGTCTTATTCGTGAAGAAGAAGGATGGCACTTTTCGAATGTGCATTGACTACCGAGAACTGAACAAGTTAACTATTAAGAATCGCTATCCTCTTCCCAGGATCGACGATTTGTTTGATCAACTTCAAGGATCCAGTTTCTACTCCAAGATCGACCTAAGGTCCGGTTATCATCAGTTACGTATTCAAGAAGAAGACGTGCCAAAAACAGCATTCAGGACTCGTTATGGACACTATGAGTTTCTGGTTATGCCTTTCGGTTTAACCAACGCACCAGCTGTTTTCATGGACTTGATGAACCGAGTGTGCAAGCCATACTTGGACAAATTTGTTATTGTCTTCATTGATGACATCTTGATCTACTCACGCACGAAGGAGGAACACGAGGAACATCTCCGATTAATCCTCGAGGTACTTCGCAAAGAGAAGCTCTATGCTAAGTTTTCAAAATGTGATTTTTGGATTCGAGAGGTTCACTTTTTAGGCCACGTGGTGAATGAAAGGGGTATACATGTCGATCCCGCCAAGATCGAAGCAATCAAGAATTGGGACGCCCCTAGGACGCCTACTGAAGTACGACAATTTCTTGGCCTTGCGGGTTACTACAGAAGGTTCATCGAGAACTTTTCTAAGATAGCACAGTCTTTAACCATGCTAACCCAAAAGGATAAGAAGTTTGAATGGACGGAAAAGCAGGAAGCAGCGTTTCAGTTGCTAAAGGATAAGTTATGTGGCGCACCAATACTATCACTCCCCGATGGTACAGAAGACTTCGTAGTTTACTGTGACGCCTCTCATCAGGGATTGGGTTGTGTATTGATGCAGCGAGAGAAGGTCATAGCCTATGCTTCCAGACAGCTAAAACTTCACGAGAAGAATTACACCACACATGATCTGGAACTAGGAGCCGTGGTATTCGCACTCAAGATATGGAGACACTATCTGTACGGAACCAAGTGTACGATCTTCACTGATCATAAAAGCTTGCAACACATCTTTGACCAGAAGGAATTGAACATGCGACAACGGAGATGGGTCGAATTATTGAACGATTACGATTGTGAGATAAAGTACCATCCCGGGAAGGCAAACGTTGTAGCCGATGCCTTGAGTCGCAAGGAACGGGTTAAGCCACTGCGTGTCCGAGCTTTGGGTCTAACCATCCACACGAACCTGACTGACCGGATTCGTGAAGCTCAAACTAACGCTCTTAAACCCGAGAATGTCAAAGGAGAAAGATTGCGGAAGATGGTTGAGTCACTGGAGTCAAAAGCGGATCAAGCTCTGTATTTTATGAATAGAATTTGGGTACCAGTGTACGGTGGATTGCGTGAACTGGTATTGGCCGAAGCCCACAGTTCGCGATATTCGGTTCACCCCGGAGCAGACAAAATGTTCCATGATTTGAAGGAATTTTACTGGTGGCCGAATTTCAAGAGAGACATAGCGGCTTATGTTGCGCGATGCTTAACTTGCGCGAAGGTCAAGGCCGAACATCAGAGACCATCCGGATTGCTCCAGCAACCGGAAATACCAGAATGGAAATGGGAAAGGATCACTATGGACTTCATCACCAAATTGCCCAAGACAGCAAGCGGCCATGACATGATCTGGGTAATCGTTGATCGATTGACAAAATCTGCACACTTCCTCCCCATTCGCGAAACGGATAAGTTGGAGAAACTAACCCGTTTGTACATTAAGGAAGTTGTGTCAAAGCACGGTGTACCTATTTCTATCATCTCCGATCGAGATAGTCGTTTCACCTCAAGATTTTGGGAAAGTCTGAATAAAGCCCTAGGTACTCGCCTTGATATGAGTACCGCATATCATCCACAAACCGATGGTCAGAGTGAACGAACCATCCAGACCCTGGAGGATATGCTACGGGCATGCGCAATCGATTTCAGCGGAAATTGGGATACTCACTTGCCACTGGTAGAGTTTTCGTATAACAACAGCTACCACACGAGCATTCAAGCCGCACCTTTTGAAGCTCTATATGGACGCAAGTGCAGATCGCCTCTATGTTGGGCCGAAGTTGGCGAAAAGCAACTCACCGGGCCCGAAATTGTTCAAGAAACGACGGATAAGGTCTTTCTGATTAGAGAGCGTCTCAAAGCGGCACGTGACCGACAGAAAAGCTACGCAGACATGAGGAGAAAGCCTTTGGAATTTCAAGTCGGAGACAGGGTCCTACTAAAGGTGTCACCGTGGAAAGGTGTCGCGCGTTTCGGGAAGCGCGGAAAGCTAAACCCACGATATGTTGGACCATTCGAAATCCTGTCCAGAGTAGGCCCCGTAGCATACAAGCTCAAGTTACCGCAAGAACTTAACGGTGTACACGACACGTTCCACGTGTCGAACTTGAAAAAGTGCTTATCCGACGAAACCCTCATCATCCCCGCAGACGAAATTCACATTGACGACAAGTTACACTTCGTCGAAGAGCCAATCGAAGTAACCGATTGGAAGGTCCAAAAGCTAAGACGCAGTAAGATCAGGTTGGTCAAAGTGCGTTGGAATGCCAAGCGTGGACCGGAGTTCACGTGGGAAAGGCTGGACCAGATGAAGCAAAAGTATCCCGCCCTATTTAAGAGGACCCCTATACCGGAGAGCTCATAGTGAATTCCGGGACGGAATTCTCTTAACGGGGGGAGAATGTAACAACCGGCAAAATTAAGGTAATTCCGTACTAATTAATTAAACGCGATTAACGTAATTAACCGTAATTAGGTGCTGAATATTTAATTGAGGCCTTAGAAAGATAGGAATTCCCAAATAATGCATAGGAATGCATGAGTTTAATAGCAAAGCATGATAGGATCGTGCGCAGACAAAACTATCCGGTATGGACACTGGCGATTACCCGGTAAAACTGAAATAAGCGAAACGAACACCGGACACCCGGAATATAAAATAAATAATATTTTCACAAAATATTATGAGTTTTGGAAACCCAAAGCCATACGTAAAAGCTTAATGCACAAACCTCCCGGTAACGAATAAAGTGCGCGTACCGCACCCGATACGCGCGTAACACGTAAATTCACCCGACAAAAACCGAAATAAATTATCAGTAATTTAACTGGACATAATTTTATAAATATTAACGGCATTTTAATATTGAGGATAAACGCGACGAAAAATTAAGCAATACCCGGGCGGTACCCGGAAGGAACTAACTTAAACATAATATGGAAGTTAATTAGCAACGTGGACCCCACCAAGAGCCATAGGGGGGCCGGCCATGGCCCACTTGGGTGAGAGGATGTGTGGGATAACTTCCTAATCCTTCCATATTATTACTAATGATGAGAATGCATGCAATAGGATTGGGCAATGGATTAACCAAATCATTTCTTCTCCCTCTCTCTCTTAAAACTCGGCCCATACACCCTCCCCATATCCCACTTGATTTTCAAAATCTTTGCATAAATCTTCCATAATATTTCTAGCCAATCCTTGCAAGATGTGGTAATCTTTGGAGATTGAGTAGGAGATTATAAAGATAACATCAAGATTACACTTAAGAAAAACACAAAAATCCTCTCTTGTTCTTCCTCTTGGCCGTAGCTTTTCACCCCCACACCAACACTTTTCTTGCAATTTTACTACTCCAAATTACCTCTAGATCATCATCCTTCAAAACCCCTTCTTGTGTGTTAAGAGCTTGGAGCTTAACCCATTGGAAGAACACACTAAAACCCCATCCAAATCAAGGTTCTTGTCTTCCCTAGCCTTGAGCTAGTAGTAAGTTTTAATCTTGTTTTGTTTGTTAATGTTCATATTAAGTGTTTATGAGCAAGTTGTACATTGATGGGTAAAGTATGGTTTTGAAAAATAAAGAGGATGAATCTTACAAGAATAAAAATAAAGGAATATTAACATGAAGAAATCTTGAATTAACATTAATAAAAGCGATATTGTGAGAAAATGTAATAATAATAACATACACTTGGGTTAGATGATGAGTGGAACATGACTTGGGAAAAATACTTGAATATGATGAAATATGGTTTTAATCATCATAAGATGACTAGTTAAAGTCATAAAAATATTAGAATGGATTAGAAAGCCATAGATGGAAAAACTAGTTCTTCAAAGTCCACTCACTTTGATGAGTAAAAAGTTGATGTTTTGGGTAAAGATATGAAATAAACATGTTTTTGGCATCTAGAATGGATTAGAAGAACTTTAAAAGTAAAAAGAAGTAAAAACAACTAAACATGGTAAAAATGATTCTTCAAAGTCCACTAATGTGGAAGGAAAGATAATAACCATGAATGATTTAGTGAAAAATGCTACAAGTGTAAATTAAAGGATTTAAAATGACAAACTTGGAAACCAATGGACTAAAATGAATATTTTAGAAGTTATTGGACCAAAAACACAATAATAGAAATATTAGTGTCAAAAAGTGCAAGTAACGATTTACAAGGTTGAAATCGGTAATTAATAATAGCCTACTTGGGCATTTTAAGTAAAAAGTATATTTTTATAAAATGGACGTTTTATAAAAATAAATAGAGTAACGCGAGTATTTTATAAAGTAAGATTTTATAAAATAAATACTTGGAAAGACTTGTACAAAAATAAGATACTTTTATATAAATGGGAATATAAAAGTATCGGAAACGTTTTTGGTAACAAGTTGGACGAGTCGGACTAAACGTACATAATATATTGTTCCGAGAGATAAACGTTCGGAAACGGAAGTTGGAACAATACTTCCATGAGAACGCACAACGGAAATCAATATGAAAAACGCTAACAAACTTAGTCGCGCGAACCAACGTACACGGACTTATTACGTCGAGATAAAAATATACATATATATTTTACGAAAATAAAATATATATAACAAGGGTGAAACGTGCGTGACACTTTCCTAAGTGTAGTAACAATATTCGTGGGAAAAGAGAAACATAACGTAACAAACTAAAAACGCTAAACGACACATGAGCTTAACAAGTAGTATCCACGCGATGGTATATGTACATATACTCGTTTCCGACGGAATTCTAGTACATCTATTTAAATGGGAAAATAGATGTGCGAGAAGGAAAACCGAGACGAGTAGATGAGATATATCTACGGACGCGTGAATACCGACAAGATTCTAGTACATTTATTTAAATAGGAAAATAAATGTACGGTATGATAAGTCTAGTCGGGCGTTAAGATTATGTTTCCAAACGACAAAGACTTAGCATATTTATTTAAATGGGAAAATAAATATGTGGCAAAGTAAGTCGGGTCGACTAATAAGAAAACACTTTATATTGAGCGAAAAGATCCTAAGTATAATTATTTGAATGGGAAAATAATTATACGTTGGGTGGAGCCGTGTCAAGTGTAAGGTTGTACAAGTCATAAAGAATAATTATAAGAATAATATATGACTTGTAAGGAAAGGGTAATCCATCGCCATTGAACCTAGGATACGAAACTATTAAACGGGAATCGGGATAAAGACGTGGTCGGGAAGTTGGGTGTACAACTTGCCAAGGCACATACACCATAGGTGTAAGTGACTTATACGCCTAGAACCTTTGTAGGTACGGGATCACAAACTTTACTATTTTCTTTGAGCCAAGCACAGTTACAGGTGAGTCTCACGGCCCCATTTCTAAACTATTTAACGTTTTTACGGGGGAAAGATATGTTGGGATTGTATGACGGGTTGGATACTTGAGTAAAGATCGCCACTCGGGGTTGAGACCTCCCCACTATAATCATTTATTCAGGAATGAGAAACCAAAGGGATATTTGGATAGTACTATTGGTGCCTGACAAGGCCCACCCCTAATCGATAGCGTCGATTATGCATCGGCGTATGCCTGGGGTGCACTTATTCTGAAATAAAGTCGTAAGAATACCGAGTAACGACTTTGGGCGGGGGCATTATTAATTGTCTTGGTTTGGTTATAGGCTCAAGTAAATTGTAGGACTTTGCAACTCCTATAAATGTCATAACAAGGATATTCCCACTTTATAAAGACTTATTAAATTAAAACCTGTGAACTCACCAATATTTATATATTGACGATTTTCAAACATATCTTTCAGGTAATTGATTGATGGAAGTTAGCATGGCAAGCAGGGTCGGGGATGTCTCCAAACCGGGCGTTGGGAATATCATGATGGAGTCTTATCTCTTTGTTCCATGGATTTAGGGATAAAGGGAGAAGCCTCTTTATCATTTTCGAAAACAATTTATGATTATGTATTAACAATTTGACATGATTATTAGCATTGAATAAATGCCCGTTTTCTAATTAATATTGTGCTTTGCATTAATCTTGGCTTAATACTTTTGAACCGTCGCGCCACGTGTTTCCGCCTTAGACGTGGTGTGACATATATATATATATATATATATAGGGAATGGTTATAGAGAAAACCCTCCTTATTTGGTAAACTCTGAAAACTCTGACTTCCCAATATTTTTTTTTTTTGAAAAAAATAGGGCAAGTAATATACATGATTTTAAGCATTTTGGGCCAAAAAAATTAAAAAAGCGCCGAGTACTTTTTTTAAAAAAAATAAAATAAAATTTTGACTAACACATGTTAAGCGCTAATAACAGGTGTTAACAATGTGTTAACTATATGTAAACAGTAGACGTTTTTTATTTTTTAAAAAAAAACCGTTCGGCGCTTTTTCGATTTTTTTGGCCCGAAATGCTTAAAAAAATGTATATTACATACCCTATTTTTTCAAAAAAAAAATGTTGGGAAGTCAGAGTTTCCAGAGTTTACCAAATAAGGAGGGTTTCCTCCATATACTTTACCTATATATATATATATATATATATATATATATATATATATATATAGGGTATGGATAATATGGAAACCCTAAGTTTTGGAAAAACCCTGAAAACCCAATGGTGACCATTGATCTAACTAGATCAATGGTCCTTGATTAATGTTAATATTATAATACATATCTTGTGGTAACAAATGAGATCAAGGGTAGAGGGGTAATTTAACATGGCTCTGTCTGTGTAACTGACATGCAGATCATATCAACCTTCTCTCCTCTCTCTCGTTTAAAAGGAATTCAAAACCACACTCTCTCTCTCTGTCTCAGTGAAACACAAATCCTCTCTTTCAAAACCAGATTCTTCCCTTTAGTAATAATAATACAACATCAAGCAGATCCAGTCAATCCAGAAGTAACAAAACGAAGATGAGATCAAGATTCTCTCCTCTGTGGACGCGAGGACGGCGGAAAAACCAAAAATCATCCAAAAAAGGGTTAGTCGTTGATGATTATTATATCATTATTGCTAGGGTTTGTTAGTAAGGATGTTATACTCTTATGTATTGGTGCATTATCTTAGTTATAATTGTCAATCGTCAAAAAAATTCAAAAATATTGAAACCCCTATGTGCTAATTTTTTTTTTTTTTATTAATTTTACGTTGTTATCTTTGAAGTGTGTGATTAACAGTGTATGATGATTATTTTCAGGAAGGGAAACCGTTCTGATCAGAGTGTAGTTGTTGTGTCTGATGAATCAACATATGACAGGGGTGTTTTAAAGGATGATGGGCCATCTCAGACCAGATTTACAGAAACGAAACGGACACTTGGTATGAAACCCTTCTTGACAAAATCAAATAGACACTTAAAAAATGTTATAATCTGATGTTTTTGTTTTATATTTTGAAGATTATGATTCTGACACTCCATTAAGTGTATTAAAGAGGCAAACGAGAGGTAATATTTTAAAGAGTATGTTCTTTGTTGATTTTTTATGTATGTATGTTTTTGCTTGTTGGTTGATATGTTTGATGTGTGTAAAGGGAGCACTGAAAAAGCAAGAGTAGGGGCCACATATGCTAGTTCATCAGGAAAGGATAAAGGTTTGGTTTGTTTGTTTTCATATTAACACAATTGTTTTATGTGGTCCTGGGTTTTTTATGACACTTGTTTGTGTGAAGGAAAAGAGTCAGTTATTGTCGTCAGCAGCAAAACACCTGGCAAAAAGACAAAAGGTACCAGTCATTTATTATATACCTTAACATGAGTTAGATAGGTCGTGGCGGCATGTGTATTCTGACTTTGACGTACAAATGTTACAGCTAGGACGAGGGCGAGTGTAACAGGGACTACCAGCACAACAGTTAGGGTAACACGGTCTGGGTCAAGGGTAATTGAAAGTTCTACGCCGCCAGTTATGAAGAAAAGGGGAACCAGGGAGGCGCGGCGAGGTACAGCTGTTAAGCGGAAAAGGGCTGAAAAGCGAGTTGAACACGGCAGACAACGAAAAAGGGCAAAAAAGAATGAATGGAATGGAATACGGACCAGGTCTTCGCCCATACAATTTGCTAGATGCGTCGAAGTGTTAAGTGACGAACAACAATTGGTTGTGAAGAAATTGGGGTTCGGCAAGTTGTTAAAGTTTAAGATGGACGGTATACCAGCCAAGTTGGGGCACTATGTGGTTGATAATTTCAACCCTGATACACTAGAGATGACATTGCCATGCGGGACGATTGTTATAGACGAAGAAGTGGTTGAGAAGGTACTTGGTATTCCACGTGGAGGGGTTCCATTCAATTCTTTTGAACGGTTGCCAAAGTATGACGAAGGAATAGCAAAGTGGCGTAAGAGGTACCCGGAGAACAAGTACGTTACGCCTAAACAAATGGTGGATATGATCCAGAATGAGTCTGAAGGAGCTGATAGCTTTGACTTTCGTCTAGATTTTCTGATGTGCTTCTATACTGTAATGGTTGAATGCCACAAACAAGGAAGTTTGAAGGATTCAACAATTGAGTATCTAAGGGATAATATGGATTTTTCAAAGGTGGATTGGTGTGGCATATTACTGGACAAGTTGAGGACTTGCAAAAAGGGGTGGAATAGAGATTCCCAACAGACACCATTTGCGGGGCCCCACGCATTGCTCACGGTAATTTTGTCGCTTAAAAAGCCTTAAAACTGATTTGACATTTTGTTGCTTATAACATGTGTTACTATAGGTACTAACATCTGTTAACCTGCAGCTTGTGTATGTGGATTGTGTCACGTGTGAAGGGATTGACATTGATGACTCTGTGTATCCAATGACGTTTTGGAATTTCCAACGGCTAAGAGAAAGGGAAAAGCTAGAAATAAGAAACGGTGGGTTTGGAACAGGTAGCTTCAAGGGGTTGTCATCTTGTGAAAAAGTCAAGACCGGACCAGACGAACAGAACATTCAGGTTTTTAGACTCAAAAGAAGATAAATAGTGTTCTTATTGTAAAATATTATTTATAGGAAATCTTGTTCTACTTTAACATTTATGCCCTCGCCCACCTGTTTGATAGGAAAAATTTGTGGCGGTTGATAAGTTATTAGATCTTGTGGTAAAGACAAAGAAACGTGTTGAATCAGCGATTGGCAAGTTGTATGATGAGCATCCAGATAGTGCAGAGGTGGTTGCAGTCAAGGCGAGGTATGAGAGCCTGATGGAGGAGGTACCGAAGTGGAAGAATAGAGAAGTTGAAGCCCGTGATACGGTATCACACAACATAGCATGCGTACTGGGAGACTTGGGGAAAATGCCGGAAGATACGGATACCGTCCAACAGGTTGCATCAGAGCTTCCTGCCGATCAAGAGGATTCTGTTCAACAGGATGCGTCAGACATCCCTGCCAATCAAAAGATTGCATCAGATGTTCCTGGTAAGCCGCTGTAATTGTGATTAACATTAGCAATGAAAAACGTATTTTTAACGACTATTGTCTGTGCATGACTTTATATATGAATAATAGCAATGACCGATGCAAGTGGTGCAATAGAGCTGGACGTTGCTGGCGGATTGGATGACTTAACCATGGGGACAGAGAAGTCGCCATTGACAACACCTATGCCGGCTCGCCAGAAAAGTATACTTGGCAATGATGATGTCAGCGATGCTAGTCCAGTGGACAGCCAATACCGAAAGATCTTGCATGAGTCTGAGAAGCGCAACTTGGTTTATGGAAAGACTGCTACTGATAAGACAATGGCCGGTGGGGCGGTATGTGAGGAAGTGGGCCCTGTAGTACCCGTTGTTGATGTACCGAGCAAGGGTAAAGGTAAGTTGTCGAATAAAATTGTTATCCCTTCTAATGTTAAGAAAAAATACACATGTTATTCACATTTTTCCCGCCGTCACAAAAAAGTTTCAGGTGAGGTATCTGTTGTGAATGAACCGAGTAGTGATAACCTGGGCACGGATCCAGTTGATGTAAGCATTCAGTCATCGAAATCTGGTGGGTTAAGCCGGTCATTGAAATCTGGTGGGTTGAGCCGGTCGATGATCAGGATGCTGCAAGGTGTGAAATCCCCAGGTCGAAGTGATAACAAATCTGGGCCAATAGATGATGCATTGGGGGAAGAGACAGTTCCAGGTTAGTTTTGCTTTGTACCAAAAATGTGTTACTTGGTTCCTAACATGTGTTAATCCTTGGTTTAGAGACACAATTTTTGGACTGTTTAAAAAGGTTGCATGACATCTATGTATTTGTTGTCTCAATAGGAAAGGTGTTGGAAGAAGTCAAGGCTGCAAATGATCCTAACAGTGGACCATCGACTATTGATACCGGGATTAGTGTTCATGACACTAACAAGAGCACAAAATTGCCTACAGTACATGCCGAAGCACCGGTAACATCAGATATCCATCCAATGGAAGAGGAAAAAAGTATGTTAGCTATTCAACCGTGTGCTAACTTGTGTTATTTATTCAGTATCATGTGTTAGTCATTGTTATTTTTTTTCGGTGCATAGGCGATCCAAAACATGACAAAGCAGCTGCTGACCCTGGAACTTGTCCCTCTGATGAGACACAACATGGGACGGCGTACGCTCCAGTTCATGACGAGAAGCGACCGGACCCGAGTACATCCCCAAAAGAACCCAAGAGTAAGTTTTGCTTGGCCCCTTTATCAAAAAAATAAGTTTGGATTTATCCGTTGTCGCTTAACAGATTGATTATGCCATTTTTATCCCGTGCAGATGATCTTAGTCAAACAGCAAGTGCATCAAGATACTCGCCACCGATGCAGACGCCGCCTAGCCCAAATGCGCATCATGATGTTGGATCAGCAGCAGATCAATCGGTACAGGTGCCACCTAAGCAAGCTGCGGGTGTGGACGACTACGACATGCCAACTTTTAGTTTTGGGCTGACGCAATTAGATCAGGATGCTATGTGCACACCAGGTATTTTACAGATTTGTTGTTGGCAGGCGGCAAGCACAAAGTAAAACGTCTATCATACATATGTTAACTATGTTTGTTTTCCTAGGTCCATGTAATGAAAAGTTGGCAACAGTTCTAGAAGATGGTGATATTGTGATGGACAAGAAAGAGGGGATAAGCAATCAGAAAGATTTTGGTCAAGGCATGAATATTGGTCTCCACGGTATGACACCCGAGAGGTGTCCCAGGGGCTGATGTGACCCAAGTGATGATTGATTGTTGTTTGGAACCCTCTCATTCCGTACTCATCTGTGGCTTCGAGATGAGGCATACGGACAGTTACCTACACTCTCGGAGAGAGTTGTGGCTAGACACCGAATTGCCAACTTACATTATATCGGATTGTAGTGGTCACTCTACCTCAAGTTCGACAAACTTTGTACACAAGCATGGGATACTCGATTTGAGACGAGTATGGCTTGTCGTTCTCGAACAAATTGAATGTACTTGACGGAATTGTTCCGTGTTGACACGATTGGTGTTCGTGGCAGATCAAACCCATGAGCTTCCTCACCAAAATTTCCTATGTGATAGGAATTAGCATCCCAGTGTTCGGGGTGTACTACTCAAAGCCCTTGGAGGGCATACGTGTAAATCTCCAGTGCGTCGATTGACAGACGGAGATAGATACATAACCTGGTTTAGGTTATTCGAGAGATGGCCAGTAGATCTTGCAGAGTAAAGACCGTTTGGACGAGATGCGAACCTATTAAGAAGTCATACAGACAAGGCGTAGGCCTTAAGAACTTCGGTCTAATAATAGGTTTTCGCCAAGAGTCATACTCCGAGGAGGTGTCAATAAGCTTAGATATTGTGGTAGGACAAGTTCCTAATACTTCGGTGATACGGAGATATCAAACGAAATTGGTCTCGTAATGATTAAGCTCGGACTATCGTAAGAGCTTGGTGGGACTCTAGGTGAATCCTGCAAGCCCAGACTGAGGAAGCTTGGTCAATTCCTCGACCGGCGGAAGTCCGGTTGACAATAAGCTCCACTATTTCAGGAAACCGATAGATGTGGAATGACCAAGAGCTTAGTCGTAGTTGGACTATGACATTGTGTTTGGTAGAGCACTAAGCGTGAGCCGAGCATGAATCTGGGCTCACTAGGAAAAACAGGAGATCTCATGAAGCGCAAACACCCCGCCCTGTTCAAGGTTACTATTGTGATGGGTAACCTGAATTGAATTCCGGGACGGAATTCTCTTAACGGGGGGAGAATGTAACAACCGGCAAAAATAAGGTAATTCCGTACAGATTAATTAGTATATGATTAACGTAATTAAATGCAATTATGTGTGATTTAATTATCAAGGCCTTAGGAGATAGCAATTTCCAATTAGTGCATAGGAATGCATACGTTTAATGGTAAAACATGATTGGATCATGCGCGAATAAGCTATCCGGTATGGACGTTGGCAATTACCCGGTAATAATTAAATAAACGAAACGGATCCCGGACACCCAGGATATAAAATAAAGGGTATTTTCATAAGATATAATGAGTTTTGGAACTCCAAAACCATAAATGAAAACGTCTTATACAAATCTCCCGGTAACGAATAAAGTGCGCGTACCGCACCCGATACGCGCATAACTCATAATTTCACCCGGTAAAAGCCTAAATAACCAATCAACGCTTAAATTAGACTATAATTAAGGGTTATTAAAGGTATTTTTAATGTCCGAATAACGCGCGGGTTAAAACCCGAAAAATACCCGAACGGCACCCGAACGACGGGGGATTAAACATAACAAATATTGGGTAAATATTTGGAGTTGTGGACCCCACCTAGACCCACCAAGGGCCGGCCTAAATGGCCTTGTAACCATCATGCAAGTTGCTTTAATAATAACCTACTAATCTAGTAAGGCATGCATGGACACAAAAGATAATGTGTAAGAATTCACAAGTACAAAGCATGCAATAAACTTGCTTTTGTGTAAGAAAGATTTCGGCCCTATGGCCCCAATAATCCAAGACAAATGTAATCAAGCTAAACACTAGGGCACACATGCATACATGCTTCCAAAAGATCTCATATCCTACTAAAGATTTAAGTATGATTACATGATATCTTGGAAAGATTATGAACCTCTTTTCCTTCTTAAAAACCCACGGCCAAAACACCCCACAATATCCACCCAAGATCACTTCCTTGTACTTCTTAAATCTCCTAAATCTTTAGAAAGATCATGTGTAATCTATGGAAGATATGGTAAGGATATATAACATGTGTTAGATGCATGAGTTAACAAGCAAAAACAATCTTCTTCTTTCTTCCTTCTTATGGCCGTGGGGTATTATGCACACACACACACATTTCTTCAAGTTCAACACTTCCAAATTACTCTTAAACATCCATCCATCAAAACCCCATTGTGTGTTTCAAGAGCTTGGAGCTAAACCACTTGGAAGAACACACTAAACCCCTCTCAAATCCAAGGTTTTTGTCTTCCCTAGCCTTGTGCTAGTAGTAAGCTTCTTAATCTTGTTTTTGATTGTTATTATTCATGTATGTGTTCCTAGTAGCAAGTTGTACATGAAGGGTTTAAAAATGGTTTTGAACATGATCTTTAATAGGTTTTCATGTGTAAAATGGAAGATTAAAGATATGAAAATAAACCATGGATTTGTTGATGATGATGTATTAGTCTTGAAAATATATAAAGTTTACATGTAAGACTAAGTAGGATGATGTTTTGGTTAAGATTTTGAAATAAACTTGAATATGTTAAAAGTAACTTTAAATCATCTTATTATGATCATCTAAGTTATAATATGTGGTAAAACATATTAGAAGTTCATAAATGAAGAAGATGAAAAATCTAAGTTAGCTTACTTAGATGAATGATATTTTGATAAAATGGACAAATACATAAAACACACATATAATTAGTCTTCCATATGAAATGCAAGACTAACATAAGTGTTTTGATACAAAAATAACTTACCAATAAAAAGTTGAATCTTCAAAGTTTACTATTTTGAGTGAAAAATGTTAACTTTGGAAGCTAGAGTGGAAAAATGCAACTTTTGGAAGTTAAGGGACTAAAGTTGTAACTTTGAAAGTTAAAGGACTAAAATGGATATTTTAGAAACTAATAGTCCAAAAATACAAGTATGGAAAGTTCGGTGTCAAAAATGTAAGTAATAAAGTCTAAGGATGATTTTTGTAAATACTAATAGAAATACTTGGGTATTTTGTATAAAAGTGTATTTTTGAAAGTTATAAAAATACAAAGGATTTTAAAATAAGGATTTTTATAAAATAGAGATTTTATAAAAATGTTAATCAAACTTGAGAAACTTATACAAAAATGAATACTTTTATATAAATGGGAATATAAAAGTATTGGAAGCATTTTTGTATCTAAGTTAACAAGTTGGGCTAAAATACAAACCTTCCAAGTAACATGGGTTAGAAATGTGGATAATATTTCTATAAAGCACATGTTGGGAAAGACTTGGAAGAATTAGCTAATCGAGTTAAGATATCGAACTAAGACGCGTTAACGAACCGTACACGGACAAATCATGAGAAAAATGCCATTGCGGCAAGATGAGAAAATATATATTTTTAGGAAGTAAAATATATATATACATGGGTGAAAACCAACAAACACTTTCCTAAGTGTTAAGGGGATTATTCGTGGGAGAAAAGTACAACATAAACAAATGAGACGTTAAACAAACGTATATACTTAACAAGAAAAACTACACATTTATATATATGTACGCTCGTCTCGGCAGAATTCTAGTATATCTACCTAATGGGAAAGTAGATATGTGGGAAGGAAAGCCGCGACGAGAGGACAAAGATATATATATGTGTATGCCGTACCAACGAGATCCTAGTATGTTTATTTGAATGGGAAAATAAATATACGGTATGGTGAGTTGAATCGGACGTTAAGAATATGCAATCGAACGACAAGATCTTAGTATATTTGTTTAAATGGGAAAACAAATGTGCGGCAAAGTGAGTCGGGTCGAGGGTTGAAATATGTATTATATCGAGCGATGCGATCTTAAGTATAATTATTTAAATGGGAAAATAATTATATGTTAAGTGAAGTCGAGTCGATGATAATAAAATACAAGTTAAGGAAATATTAACAAGAGTAATATATAACTTGTAACACAAAGGGTAATGTAACGCCAACGAAACCTAGGATACGCGCTTAATTAAACGGGATTTGGAATAACTTGTGGTCGGGAGTTGGGTGTACAACTTGCCAAGGCACATGCACTATAGGAATAGTGACTTATACGTCTAGGACGTTTGTAGGTGCGAGACCCTCTATGCTATCTACCTAGTGAGCCAGACAGTGTTCAGGTGAGTTTCACGGCCCCATTTTACTGTTTTAACTGGGGGAAAGATATGTTTGTCAAATATTGTCACATGTTGAAAAGGTTTTCAAAGGATAAAATGTGATAAGTGGTATGATGAGTACTTGAGCAGTGAACGCCACTCGGGGTTGAGTCCTCTCTTCCGTAATCATTAATTCAGGGAAATGAAACCGAAAGAATATTTGGATAGTACTATTGGTGCCTGACAAGGCCCACCCCTAATCGATAGCGTCGATTATGCATTAGGTTATGCCTGGGGTGCATATATTCTGAACTTAAGTCGTGGGAAAACCGAGTAACGACTTGGAGCGGGGCATTATTATCAGTCTTGGTTTGGTTATGGGGCTCAAGGGATTGCTCATCATTATAGTTTGTAGGAGCTAGCTACTCCTTACAAAGGCCACAAGTTGTGCAGGTTTCGCACATGTTGTAAAAACGGAATATCGATCGACAAGATCCTAGTATAATTACTTAATGGGAAAGTCATTATACGGTAAAGTGAGTCGAGTCGATGGTTGTGAAAATGTTATTGTTATGTAACTAAAACCTGTGAACTCACCAATATTTTATATATTGACGTCTTTTTAAACATATCTTTCAGGTAACTAAGTGCTGAATAGATATGGGGCTAGTGCGGTGGAATTCGGGATGTCGGATACTAGTCGGGGTTTCATTCACTGTTACCTTCGGGTTGGAACATAAACGGAAATCCCCATATTGAAAACTTAATGTTCATCGTTTTAAATAATGCCTTGTGCAATATTGTAACGAGATACTCATTTCCGACATTCTAATAAATTGATCTTTTCTGATTAAATATAGTTTGTGTTAATCTTGACTTTGATATACTTTCGAGCGTTGCGCCACGTGTTTCCGCCATTGGCGTGGTGTGACAGAAGTGGTATCAGAGCCAAGGTTGTAGCGAACTAGCATTTTTGAAAAATCTAGACTATAACCGGTTTTGGCTCGAAAACGAAGTTTTCAAAAATAAAACACAACAAAATATTTTTAGAAAAGAAAGAAATTGTACATGGATTGTACAAGGGGAAATTCCGACCGACTAGCCATGTGTGTCAATATATGAAGTATTAGAAAATGCGGATAAGATGTTTGTGTTGCATAGGAATCCGGTTTTCTAAGATTAAGTTAATACATATACGTAGTACGGATATTTTGCCAGTAAGGTTGTTGTGTCACGCTTCACAATAGTCCGCGCTCTTGCATCGATCACCGGTACCAGCCAAGAGGAAGGATACTGTGGTCTACGAGGAGCCTACCGGCTTGCCTGTAGACGGGATGATCGGAAGGACTAATCTCTATCGCGTTAATGGATGTCGCCACGTCGTTTATGAATTGGAGGATCAAGTCTTGTTGTATGAAATCTCAGTTTTGGATCAGGAAGCTCGGAACTAGCGGGCAACAAGATTACCTGGCGACACAAATTATCATTACGGGTGCACACGTAATAATAGTTTGGGGTGCACGGTAACCTTGGTGGGCGCTAGGGCCGGGATTGGTGATCACTCCTTGTCTTCGTTGTTTTGTTCTTTAGATTCAGTCTTAGTTTTGATCGACCAATGGGTTAAATGGGAGGCCTCGCCGATGTCCCTTTATTTCGATCCTAGCTAACCTAATAAGCTTTCTTCGACATCACCTTTGAGGTGCGAGCACGGAAGAGCTCGAACGTCTACTCATTTGAAGCAATCTGACGTAAATCTTCGCATCGGATAGAGACGGGAGGCGAAAACATCCTTGCATGGGAGTTAAATGCCTGGAACGATGCGAGGAATGCTAAACTTGGAACCCAGTGAAGACTTAGGGTGCGTCCCTGCTAGACTAGTGCGTCTAGAGAACGGGACCCTGCGTGGATTAAATATGAGACTCGTGGCCGTGTGCTGCGGTGTTATCATGGTGAATAAGTCATGTTCGACCTAACGCATGCCCAGGTTGTCTTCAAGGGTTGGATATTTTTCCTCTCCGGTAGGAAGACAGAATCGAAGTTACGGGATTAGGAAGCTTGATCATTGTTACCCTGAAAGCTCGGTAGCCCTTGTCTGAAACAACAGTATTGGTTGTTCCCATGCAGTCATGGACTGCTGATAAAATCAGCATGTCGCATTGCACAAGACATGAGTGCTTTGTTAAACTTTGATGATGTCAGCAAGTCGGCCACTAATCAGGACTGCGACATGGTTTGCCAGTGAAAGGATGGCGGCGTATAGTAGAACAGCAAGCCCCAGTCGGCGTTTGACAATGGAACCACTCGGAAGTACATACGATTAACTCGTGGGAAGCCACTACTCGGTGTATTGAGTGTTCTAGTATGGATTAACAACCTTTGCAATAGCGCTGGATCGTGTTCGGAAGATGAATTGTGATGGACTCAGCATATTGGTACTTATGTCATACTACCTTCCTGAGGTGCAAAGGTTATTATAAGATTCCTCTATCTACCTCCTGTTTGTTTTTCAAGGATTGTTGGTGGTCTCGCTTCAGTCGAGGAACGCCAGAGTAGGCTCGTTACATGTACTGTGCCTGAATCCGTCATAAATCCTAGAAAGTGGAACCGCACTTTGGGAATCGTAATCGTAAGAGTGTTCTGTGATTGTCAGAATGTTGCAAGACGCTTCTTGCTGACATTAAAATCCCCCTTGAAAACCAAGTGGCGGACCACTAAATGTGGTCACGTTACTCTGTTAAACTAAATTTACCCATGGGACGACAATTCCATTGCTCTTGTTGCAATGTTGAGTGTCCATCACCGTCGCCGCGGTAACGAGACTAGTTATTTATTGGTCGACGATTGATGGAAAGTGTTTTGTCAATCCCCGAAGTTATTGAGACGTTACGTCCCCTCGTTGCGGTGATTTATAAACTAAGGTTGCAAGGTCCATTCGTTGTGGACACGGTGACCTGTCTAATCTCTTGCTGTATTTCGATACTCTCACGGCGTGGCCTATCAGGAAGAAAGTTCACCGGCCTCGCTTGAGTGACAGAGAGGCATTTCAGCTGATTACTATCGGTGCTAGATAGCATGTAAGGAGACCCTAATGAGAAGAATGACTCGGTTGGTTTACCAGAGTCGGTATCGTTTTCATTTTATCGAGGTGTATCGATAAATCGTGATCCTCCTACCTCTACTTGCTATACTCGTTGTGACCACTGCCCTTGTATCGGGAAAGATGTAGGTTGGTTTCCAGGTCCTATGGATACCAGTCACCACACGTATAAAAGCTACGACGAGTCTAAGGCTCCAGTCGAGCCTGATGTTGTTGCTCCTATTATTATCCTATGGCTCAAGCGAGTCCTGTTGACGCTATTAAGTGTAGCTCTCGCTGAGTTTGTTGTTGTCAGTGGTTCAATAGCACTTATCAAGCTAGATATCATCGTTTCTTTAATTGTTGTTGAGTTCATTGTTGTCATTGTCCGTACAGTCTATGTTGGGCTTGATGATGTTGTTCTATGACTCTGCCCGGATTGACGTTGTTGATCTATTTGAGGCTCCTGCAGAAGTGAATGTCGTTAACAAAGACGTTTCCATGACCCTTGCCAAGCCGCTATGACCATATCCGTGTCTTTGTGGAGTTCGTTGTTATTAATTCCATTCTCTTTGAGGCTTTCGTTGAACTACTAGATATCATTCCTTGGGCTCTTAGGAAGCCTAACATTGTCAATGGTTCTCAGGCCTCAGTGGAAACTGTCGATGTTCTGTTGCCATTGTTTGAGTGACTCATAACAAGCCTATGGTCGTTCTCTCCATGAACAATATCGGCTTGAGAAGTCAGCTAAACTATGTGGAACCCGTCGTTCCCATTCACGTTATGACGATAGATGCGCCGGCCAGCCCAACCATTCCTACCATTGGGCCTATGGAGAATAGGCTCGAGGCTGAAGGTACGGATGCAAATCCCATCTCCACAAGTGATCTGAGACGCACGGGGATGCGTGCTCACCATAACAGAGCTTTATGGTAGTATGGACTATGGGTTCTCCATGTTGAGCGTCATATTGTCGCGTGCATTCGTGCTACTGTGTTACCCCCCAGCCATTGTGCATACTTGCAGTTGCATTATTTTTGCTAGTTGCGTATCCAGGTGGTTACGCTGCATTGTCAATGATGCATTCCTATTATTTACTGCTCCTGCAGTAGTGTGGCCTTGCCGTCGTATTTCTCTGTGTCGTACGGTTCCTATTGCGGCGTTGCCTTGTCGTCGTACTTCTCTGTTGTCATGTTGCTCCTGTGTGGTGTTCCCTAGTTGATGTGCTTCGTGGATATGTTGCTGGCATTGCCATGTTGTTTCTACTGTCGTGTTGCTCAGAGGGCGTACTGCTACAGCTGTTGGATTACCCCGATGACGTGATGATTTGTCGTTTACATTGCTCTTTTTCTCTCGGAACGGAGACATCACCTAAACCCCTCGTGCCGTCATTGTTCTATTTGTTTGATTGTGTAGTGCCGACATTGATTATGTAGGATTTCAGGTGTCCAACGGACTTTCTAAAAGTCGTGCTTAGATACTCTAGCCTTAGTAATTACGTGTGTATTCCCATAAAGTCTGAATCTCGTGGCCGTCTGAGTAGGTGACCGAATCATGTGTCGACCCCTGTATATGCTCACGCATTTCGTGAACGGTGCATCTTCGGAATCTGAGGCACCAGTGACGCTATGTCCAGCACTAACCTTTTACGTGCAAGTTAGTCGCCCAACGATCGGTTATGCAAATCAATGTCGGGAAGAAACCCTGTGATCTGCACGTGACAAGGCGAGACTCGCCTTTGTAATAATGGATTTTGAATACGTCTCGAACCTGAAGGTATCAAGAATTTGTGAGCGATATTGTGATCTATACCTTTGGGACTAGCAAGAGTCGAAAGGTTCAAATCATTTATTGCTCGCACCAGTGGATTCATTTGGAGTCATACGTACCATACTGATGGTTATGGGAATACCGTCATGGACCCACCCATGGGCATGCATTGGTGAAGTCCCTGGTACATGAGTAAGAGGTTTTATGAACCCTGAATCCAGAAGGGCGTGCAGCATTATCTACTTTTTAGAGGTGCCACACTACTGGGTTAAGATGGTTAATCGTCTCGACCCATCGATTAATGTTGTTATTCCTTGATGGAAGGTTTACCCTACTTTGGTGTCGTGGCGTAGATTCTTGGAACAATGGAATACAATTTCGACCTTGAGTCGATAGTGGTGTTCCCAGTCATCTATAAGTAGCATTGCTCACACTAGAACAGAACCCCTTATCCTTGATAGACGCTGTTAGAGGCACCATAGTGATGTGGGCTGCCAGGTCAGGGCATATGGCACCGGACTAATCAGGACGAGCTTGAAGGCTTACAAATTCCGCCCAGATGTGTGACTACTGAGGCATTGAATGGGATGCCTTATGGGAAGGCTCAGGACTATTACTTGTGGTACGATATCAGTCGCTCGCTGGTTTAAGTAACGACTTGAGCACATGAAGCCGTCAAGCCAAATGTGAAATCTATGCTAAATGCATGCATCTATGACCCGATTTCACCATTTACATAACAAGATTCCGAAAGGATGGAACCTTCGATGAATGAGGGTTTTGGTTTCGGAACTCCTTTCACTCAGATCTCTGCATAAGATCTGAAGGTCAATGTAAGGGCATGTGGCCTGTATTATTCGGAACTAATTTACTAGGTTGCTATTGACGATAGAACACTAGTGCCCATGAAGCACATATAACAGAACTGGTACTGGATACCCATGGTTTGGGTAGCTACTGGTGTTCTGTATACTTGACGCAATGGGGGCCAACGTGTTGATAGGTCATAATAAACCTTATGCGTTGTTCATTGCGACAACAATTTATGATGTTTCATATATCTCATTTCGGTGTAGGCCTATGTGCTGGAAGCATCTTAGCGTTGGTGTTTGAGTCGGCTAGTAATACTCGAGGATTGTGGAATTGTACGGCCCGGGCGCCATGAATACACTGCTTAATGTAAGGGAACTGAGGGGTGAAAGCGACGCAAAACTTTCGATCTCCATCAGTTCATACTAAGCGTCCTAGTACCATTAACCACAATTACGCAGGGGGAAAGCAGCAATTCAGTACCTAGAGGATTCTAAGGAAATAAAGTCCCATTTTGAATGTGGTTGTTCGGTCGACAAGAACCTAGTATATTTATCTTAATGGGGAGGTAAATATACGGTAAAGTGAGTCGAGCCGAAGGATAAAAAAAAAAAAAAAAAGGGGATACCCGGCGAGGTTTCCAAGGGGACTTTTATGAGGTGCGGTAAGATTGCCTGCTTGACATCACCATGACACCCGAGGTGTCCCAGGGGCAGATGTGACCCAAGTGATGATTGATTGTTGTTTGGAACCCTCTCATTCCGTACTCATCTGTGGCTTCGAGATGAGGCATACGGACAGTTACCTACACTCTCGGAGAGAGTTGTGGCTAGACACCGAATTGCCAACTTACATTATATCGGATTGTAGTGGTCACTCTACCTCAAGTTCGACAAACTTTGTACACAAGCATGGGATACTCGATTTGAGACGAGTATGGCTTGTCGTTCTCGAACAAATTGAATGTACTTGACGGAATTGTTCCGTGTTGACACGATTGGTGTTCGTGGCAGATCAAACCCATGAGCTTCCTCACCAAAATTTCCTATGTGATAGGAATTAGCATCCCAGTGTTCGGGGTGTACTACTCAAAGCCCTTGGAGGGCATACGTGTAAATCTCCAGTGCGTCGATTGACAGACGGAGATAGATACATAACCTGGTTTAGGTTATTCGAGAGATGGCCAGTAGATCTTGCAGAGTAAAGACCGTTTGGACGAGATGCGAACCTATTAAGAAGTCATACAGACAAGGCGTAGGCCTTAAGAACTTCGGTCTAATAATAGGTTTTCGCCAAGAGTCATACTCCGAGGAGGTGTCAATAAGCTTAGATATTGTGGTAGGACAAGTTCCTAATACTTCGGTGATACGGAGATATCAAACGAAATTGGTCTCGTAATGATTAAGCTCGGACTATCGTAAGAGCTTGGTGGGACTCTAGGTGAATCCTGCAAGCCCAGACTGAGGAAGCTTGGTCAATTCCTCGACCGGCGGAAGTCCGGTTGACAATAAGCTCCACTATTTCAGGAAACCGATAGATGTGGAATGACCAAGAGCTTAGTCGTAGTTGGACTATGACATTGTGTTTGGTAGAGCACTAAGCGTGAGCCGAGCATGAATCTGGGCTCACTAGGAAAACAGGAGATCTCATGAAGCGCAAACACCCCGCCCTGTTCAAGGTTACTATTGTGATGGGTAACCTGAATTGAATTCCGGGACGGAATTCTCTTAACGGGGGGAGAATGTAACAACCGGCAAAAATAAGGTAATTCCGTACAGATTAATTAGTATATGATTAACGTAATTAAATGCAATTATGTGTGATTTAATTATCAAGGCCTTAGGAGATAGCAATTTCCAATTAGTGCATAGGAATGCATACGTTTAATGGTAAAACATGATTGGATCATGCGCGAATAAGCTATCCGGTATGGACGTTGGCAATTACCCGGTAATAATTAAATAAACGAAACGGATCCCGGACACCCAGGATATAAAATAAAGGGTATTTTCATAAGATATAATGAGTTTTGGAACTCCAAAACCATAAATGAAAACGTCTTATACAAATCTCCCGGTAACGAATAAAGTGCGCGTACCGCACCCGATACGCGCATAACTCATAATTTCACCCGGTAAAAGCCTAAATAACCAATCAACGCTTAAATTAGACTATAATTAAGGGTTATTAAAGGTATTTTTAATGTCCGAATAACGCGCGGTTAAAACCCGAAAAATACCCGAACGGCACCCGAACGACGGGGGATTAAACATAACAAATATTGGGTAAATATTTGGAGTTGTGGACCCCACCTAGACCCACCAAGGGCCGGCCTAAATGGCCTTGTAACCATCATGCAAGTTGCTTTAATAATAACCTACTAATCTAGTAAGGCATGCATGGACACAAAAGATAATGTGTAAGAATTCACAAGTACAAAGCATGCAATAAACTTGCTTTTGTGTAAGAAAGATTTCGGCCCTATGGCCCCAATAATCCAAGACAAATGTAATCAAGCTAAACACTAGGGCACACATGCATACATGCTTCCAAAAGATCTCATATCCTACTAAAGATTTAAGTATGATTACATGATATCTTGGAAAGATTATGAACCTCTTTTCCTTCTTAAAAACCCACGGCCAAAACACCCCACAATATCCACCCAAGATCACTTCCTTGTACTTCTTAAATCTCCTAAATCTTTAGAAAGATCATGTGTAATCTATGGAAGATATGGTAAGGATATATAACATGTGTTAGATGCATGAGTTAACAAGCAAAAACAATCTTCTTCTTTCTTCCTTCTTATGGCCGTGGGGTATTATGCACACACACACACATTTCTTCAAGTTCAACACTTCCAAATTACTCTTAAACATCCATCCATCAAAACCCCATTGTGTGTTTCAAGAGCTTGGAGCTAAACCACTTGGAAGAACACACTAAACCCCTCTCAAATCCAAGGTTTTTGTCTTCCCTAGCCTTGTGCTAGTAGTAAGCTTCTTAATCTTGTTTTTGATTGTTATTATTCATGTATGTGTTCCTAGTAGCAAGTTGTACATGAAGGGTTTAAAAATGGTTTTGAACATGATCTTTAATAGGTTTTCATGTGTAAAATGGAAGATTAAAGATATGAAAATAAACCATGGATTTGTTGATGATGATGTATTAGTCTTGAAAATATATAAAGTTTACATGTAAGACTAAGTAGGATGATGTTTTGGTTAAGATTTTGAAATAAACTTGAATATGTTAAAAGTAACTTTAAATCATCTTATTATGATCATCTAAGTTATAATATGTGGTAAAACATATTAGAAGTTCATAAATGAAGAAGATGAAAAATCTAAGTTAGCTTACTTAGATGAATGATATTTTGATAAAATGGACAAATACATAAAACACACATATAATTAGTCTTCCATATGAAATGCAAGACTAACATAAGTGTTTTGATACAAAAATAACTTACCAATAAAAAGTTGAATCTTCAAAGTTTACTATTTTGAGTGAAAAATGTTAACTTTGGAAGCTAGAGTGGAAAAATGCAACTTTTGGAAGTTAAGGGACTAAAGTTGTAACTTTGAAAGTTAAAGGACTAAAATGGATATTTTAGAAACTAATAGTCCAAAAATACAAGTATGGAAAGTTCGGTGTCAAAAATGTAAGTAATAAAGTCTAAGGATGATTTTTGTAAATACTAATAGAAATACTTGGGTATTTTGTATAAAAGTGTATTTTTGAAAGTTATAAAAATACAAAGGATTTTAAAATAAGGATTTTTATAAAATAGAGATTTTATAAAAATGTTAATCAAACTTGAGAAACTTATACAAAAATGAATACTTTTATATAAATGGGAATATAAAAGTATTGGAAGCATTTTTGTATCTAAGTTAACAAGTTGGGCTAAAATACAAACCTTCCAAGTAACATGGGTTAGAAATGTGGATAATATTTCTATAAAGCACATGTTGGGAAAGACTTGGAAGAATTAGCTAATCGAGTTAAGATATCGAACTAAGACGCGTTAACGAACCGTACACGGACAAATCATGAGAAAAATGCCATTGCGGCAAGATGAGAAAATATATATTTTTAGGAAGTAAAATATATATATACATGGGTGAAAACCAACAAACACTTTCCTAAGTGTTAAGGGGATTATTCGTGGGAGAAAAGTACAACATAAACAAATGAGACGTTAAACAAACGTATATACTTAACAAGAAAAACTACACATTTATATATATGTACGCTCGTCTCGGCAGAATTCTAGTATATCTACCTAATGGGAAAGTAGATATGTGGGAAGGAAAGCCGCGACGAGAGGACAAAGATATATATATGTGTATGCCGTACCAACGAGATCCTAGTATGTTTATTTGAATGGGAAAATAAATATACGGTATGGTGAGTTGAATCGGACGTTAAGAATATGCAATCGAACGACAAGATCTTAGTATATTTGTTTAAATGGGAAAACAAATGTGCGGCAAAGTGAGTCGGGTCGAGGGTTGAAATATGTATTATATCGAGCGATGCGATCTTAAGTATAATTATTTAAATGGGAAAATAATTATATGTTAAGTGAAGTCGAGTCGATGATAATAAAATACAAGTTAAGGAAATATTAACAAGAGTAATATATAACTTGTAACACAAAGGGTAATGTAACGCCAACGAAACCTAGGATACGCGCTTAATTAAACGGGATTTGGAATAACTTGTGGTCGGGAGTTGGGTGTACAACTTGCCAAGGCACATGCACTATAGGAATAGTGACTTATACGTCTAGGACGTTTGTAGGTGCGAGACCCTCTATGCTATCTACCTAGTGAGCCAGACAGTGTTCAGGTGAGTTTCACGGCCCCATTTTACTGTTTTAACTGGGGGAAAGATATGTTTGTCAAATATTGTCACATGTTGAAAAGGTTTTCAAAGGATAAAATGTGATAAGTGGTATGATGAGTACTTGAGCAGTGAACGCCACTCGGGGTTGAGTCCTCTCTTCCGTAATCATTAATTCAGGGAAATGAAACCGAAAGAATATTTGGATAGTACTATTGGTGCCTGACAAGGCCCACCCCTAATCGATAGCGTCGATTATGCATTAGGTTATGCCTGGGGTGCATATATTCTGAACTTAAGTCGTGGGAAAACCGAGTAACGACTTGGAGCGGGGCATTATTATCAGTCTTGGTTTGGTTATGGGGCTCAAGGGATTGCTCATCATTATAGTTTGTAGGAGCTAGCTACTCCTTACAAAGGCCACAAGTTGTGCAGGTTTCGCACATGTTGTAAAAACGGAATATCGATCGACAAGATCCTAGTATAATTACTTAATGGGAAAGTCATTATACGGTAAAGTGAGTCGAGTCGATGGTTGTGAAAATGTTATTGTTATGTAACTAAAACCTGTGAACTCACCAATATTTTATATATTGACGTCTTTTTAAACATATCTTTCAGGTAACTAAGTGCTGAATAGATATGGGGCTAGTGCGGTGGAATTCGGGATGTCGGATACTAGTCGGGGTTTCATTCACTGTTACCTTCGGGTTGGAACATAAACGGAAATCCCCATATTGAAAACTTAATGTTCATCGTTTTAAATAACGCCTTGTGCAATATTGTAACGAGATACTCATTTCCGACATTCTAATAAATTGATCTTTTCTGATTAAATATAGTTTGTGTTAATCTTGACTTTGATATACTTTCGAGCGTTGCGCCACGTGTTTCCGCCATTGGCGTGGTGTGACATGCGGCGTCTTTCTGATGCGACATATGGAGAGATTCTTGGGTATGCATGTGCCGTTTGAGTGCGACTTCAGTTCACACTGGAAGAAGAAAGAAGGGGAAGTGAACAGGCTACGCACAAAGTATGCAGCCCACATCCTCTGCTCAGATGTTAATACCCTGAAGGAGAAGGTTGGGAGGGAAGCGTTGAGGAAGGGTTAGTTTGCAGTGTGGGCACTTGGGGGTAGTGGGGGGTTTATTATTATGCTTTTTGGTTGTTGACGTACACTTTTTATTATCTAGAACAAACAATGTTTATTTTGGTAACCTAGATGTAGGTTTAATCAGTTTAAATCGCAGGATCACAAACTGTGGACGTTACAAGCTATGTACGTTAGGCCCTCGGGTCTTTGCTCATACTCCCCTAACATATGTAATCAACTAGATTGGCAATGAAACTTTATGCTAACCTTTAAAATGTATACAGTATCATGTCAACTGCTGCAAAAACCAAACTTTAAAAGGGTTGGTTTGGTTTTTATTATAATACTAAATGTACAAGAATGATTAGTTCAAAATGAACTAAAAATTATTAAAATAGATATTTTAATATCACAAGTACACCACAACAAAAGATATTTTAATATATTATGACAACTAAGGACATGACATCTATCACCTTTTTAGATTTGATTTGACAAAAAGCTATTTGTCTCTTTACCACATAAGTATATTATATTAATAGACAAAGAACCTATTGCATATTTACATTATGACATCTAGGGGGCACATGACATCTATCACATCCATTTTTTTTAAATAGCCTTAAATGTTATTAACCTACCATTTCTAATACTCTCCCCTATTAATACATGATCTTTACATCAGCTTTACTTACCCATTGCATCTCAAGCAAACACACACACATACACACACCAAAAAAATGGCATCTCAATCACACACCCCTCCCCCAAAACGTCATAAGGTTGAACAAGAAAAGGAAAGCTCCCCTAAAGATGTTGCCATGCGTGATGTTGGAAAGGCCATTGAAGAATACCCTACTCAACAGGGCGGCGGTGATGATAACCGAGCCGAAAAAGCCAAAGGCTCCACCAAAAAGCAAAAAGAACCCGATGAGGCGCTGAACGTCCTTGAAAGCTCTCCCGAAAGCGTCACCCCGGAGAAGCCAATCCCACCTTGTCATTGTCCAGGGTGTCCCAAGGGTTTCGAGTGCCCGGGCATAGACGGAGACCATGAGTATTGTGGGTGTGCTTTGTGTCCTAACTCACCGAACACCCTTTCCATGTGGGCTAGCCATAACCCGTGGGAAGGAGAGGAAAGTACCTCGGCATCCGAGTCTTCCCCATGATAGGGGAGTATGCTACCCTGGTTGATTGTGTGTCATTTGGTGACTTAGCAGACGTTGGTAACTTAACTGACGCGTATCTATAATAAAGCCAAGTGATGTAGTATCCTTAAATGTATCCCTGTGTAATAGCCTAGTATGTTTTAATGTATGATATGGTGTTGTTTATGTTGTACTCCTTGTGGTAAAGTATGTTGGGGTTTTCATTTATGAAGTACTCCTTATGTTGACATGTGTTATGTAATGTGTGGTCATAACCCAAGTTAGTAACCACACAAATAACTTGTGTCAAAACAGATCACTAACACATGTTTCCACATGATCACACAACAAATATTACGTGTCAATCATATTCAACTAACAAAAAACTGTCATGTAAGGCTTACTTTGCACATGTGTTAGTGGCTGGGTGTACACTAAGGTATTATTGTGGTTGCACATGTTAGTTGGTTTTTTAAAAATAACATGTGGTAAACACCCATCACTAACACATGTTACCACGTGATAGAACTAACACATGTCATGTAAGGCTTACCTTTGTTAGTACCACTTGTGTCATGACTGGCTTGACACAAGTTAGTGTTGTGGTTGCCCATATTAAAAATAACTTGTGGTAAACACCCATCACTAACACATGTTACCACGTGATAGCACCCACTAACTTGTGTCAAATCCAATTAACTAACACATGTCATGTAAAGGCTTACATTTGTTAGTACCACTTGTGTCAATCATAATAACTAACACATGTCATGTAAAGGCTTACTTTGCACATGTGTTAGTGACTGGATTGACACAAGTTAGTGTTGTGGTTGCCCCTATTAGTTGTTTAAAAATAACTTGTGGAAAAACACCCATCACTAACACATGTTACCACGTGATAGCACCCACTAACTTGTGTCAAATCCAATTAACTAACACATGTCATGTAAGGCTTACATTTGTTAGTACCACTTGTGTCAATCATAATAACTAACACATGTCATGTAAAGGCTCACTTTGCACATGTGTTAGTGACTGGCTTGACACAAGTTAGTGTTGTGGTTGCCCATATTAGTTTATTAAAAATAACTTGTGGTAAACACCCATCACTAACACATGTCACCACGTGATAGCACCCACTAACTTGTGTCAAATCCAATTAACTAACACATGGCATGTAAGGCTTACATTTGTTAATACCATTTGTGTCAATCATAATAACTAACACATGTCATGTAAGACTTACTTTGCACATGTGTTAGTTACTGGCTTGACACAAGTTAGTGTTGTGGTTGCCCATATTAGTTTATTAAAAATAACTTGTGGTAAACACCCATCACTAACACATGTTACCACGTGATAGCACCCACTAACTTGTGTCAAATCCAATTAACTAACACATGGCATGTAAGGCTTACATTTGTTAGTACCACTTGGGTCAATCATAAAAATAACTAACACATGTCATGTAAGGCTTACTTTGCACATGTGTTAGTAACTGGCTTGACACAAGTTAGTGTTTTGGTTGCCCCTATTAGTTGTTTAAAAATAACTTGTGGTAAAAACCCATCACTAACACATGTTACCAAGTGATAGCACCCACTAACTTGTGTCAAATCCAATTAACTAACACATGGCATGTAAGGCTTACATTTGTTAGTACCACTTGGGTCAATCATAAAAATAACTAACACATGTCATGTAAGGCTTACTTTGCACATGTGTTAGTAACTGGCTTGACACAAGTTAGTGTTGTGGTTGCCCCTATTAGTTGTTTAAAAATAACTTGTGGTAAAAACCCATCACTAACACATGTTACCAAGTGATAGCACCAAATAACTTGTGTCAAATCCAATTAACTAACACATGACATGTAAGGCTTACATGTGTTAGTACCACTTGTTTAAAAATAACTTGTGGTAAAACACTCATCACTAACACATGTTACCAAGTGATAGCCCCCAATAACTTGTGTCAAATCCAAGTAACTAACACATGTCATGTAAGGCTTACATTTGTTAGTACCACTTGGGTCAATCATAAATAACTAACACATGTCATGTAAGGCTTACTTTGCACATGTGTTAGTAACTGGCTTGACACAAGTTAGTGTTGTGGTTGCCCCTATTAGTTGTTTAAAAATAACTTGTGGTAAACACCCATCACTAACACATGTTACCAAGTGATAGCACCCAATAACTTGTGTCAGATCCAATTAACTAACACATGACATGTAAGCCTTACGTGTGTTAGTACCACTTGTAAGGCTTACTTTGCACATGTGTTAGTGACTGGCTTGACACAAGTTATTGTTGTGGTTGCACATATTAGTTGTTTTTTAAAAAATAACTTGTGGTAAACACCCATCACTAACACATGTTACCACATGATAGAACCCAATAACTTGTGTCAAATCCAAATAATTTGCTAGTACCACTTGGGTCAATCATAATAACTAACACATGTCATGTAAGGCTTTACTTTGCACATGTGTTAGTGACTGGCTTGACACAAGTTATTTTTTTGGTTGCACATGTCATGTAATGCTTAGTTTGTACATGTTAGCACATCAAAGAAACATGTGTTAGTTGCTGGTTTCCAGCATGGATATGATGTACTAACACATGTTATTGTTGTACACTGTGTTTTATTTGTTTACATCTGAGCAGTTTAGTTAAACTGTTCCTGACAACTAGTTGTTTACATCTGTGTCGTTCAAATGTGACAGTAATGCAGCAGCGTGGCGTAAGATAAAAAAATAAACCGAAAAACATAAGAGTTTAATAAGTGGCATGTCATAACAGAAACCAATACAAACAAGTCTGCATCCACGTCCTTTAAAAACAACCCACATACACAAAAAACATTAAACATAAACACCCCTAGAAAATTCTGCGCACCGCCTAATCATGCAGGTAGTTGCAACAATAACTGTGTTACGGACATAACAGGTAGTTGAAGCACAAAACAAGACATGTTACCAAGTACGTAACACAGTTCAAAAAGTGCAACTTATTTATATACATACCTACCGGCGTAATGCGTTACTTTTTAAAAGCTACGGTGGTCCAATGGCCGAGTTACGTGCTTCCATGGCCTTCTTCATCGCGGCGACCTTCTCACAGTTTCTTGAGTCGTGATCAGTCACGTACTTCTTGCACTTGGCGCATAGACGGGGGGCCTTTTGCATCTTCGGTGGTTTTGTTGACGCCTTCTCACCAGGAGCGCGAATGTGCCTAGTTTTCCCGCAGCCCTTATTTCGGACAACGTCCGGGTTCGCAACAGCCACTTCGCAGTCAATGGATTGACCAATTATATCTTCGACAACAGCTTCAGCTGTCTCCGGTTCAGGTGGTGAGATTGGCTCCTTTGTTAGCAAGTTAAGCTTCATCATTCGAAGCTGATCAGCTAAGTCACTAAGTGACTTCTCATCGCTCCTTGCAACGTCCACGCATTCGGTCACTAGTTCAAGGATTTCATTCCTGAGTATCGATTCTGGGTGGCAATCAACACCATAGCGGCTAGAAATGGAGAAAACTTTCTTTGGAAGCACGTCACGCAACCACCTCCCAGCAACGTATCTGGTAGGGATACGGTCAACCTTTTTGACCATGTAAACACAGAAAACGTGACGACACAAATACCCAATGCGGATGAAACCCCTGCAGGAACATTCAGCTGTGTGGTCTGATGGATCGAACCTAACCTGCAGATCAAGGATAAATACATGTGTTAGTGCAGTAAAAAAACAGTGTATTAAAAACTAAAGGCAAAGGTTCGTAAACCTTCGCATTCACATAAAACTAAAATGGCTAACCTGGTACACATTAGTAACATCACGACGACGGTCCAAGTGTGTGACATCAAAAACAAAGACATCCTCTTGCGGGGTGGTGTTGGAAATGTAGCAAGCAAACTTACCCTTCGTGATCTCCTTGTGGACCTCTTTAAACAAGTTATGCGTATACAAGCTGAAAGCATGCTGCTCGATTGGTAACTCCGTGGTACCAACAAAAACAGTAGATGAAGTCTTGTACTCAGCCACCCTCTGGCGATAACGTTGGCTATCAACCCTTGATTCAAAGCATAGCATAAACTGCACAAGCGTGTTGGCGCTCGTAGAATTCACCTTGAAAGCTGCGTTAGAACTCTCGCTCCTTGATGTTGTTTTCATTAGGCAGCACATTGGAATCTCCCTGAAGTAAGCTGGAACCCATAACTCTTTAATTGCAAACATGTCCTGCAACCACTGATTATCGCCTACTTCAAATGTGTCGAGAAGCTCCTGCCAACGTGTCTCAAACGTCGATGGTTTGATGTAAATGTTCCACACCAATCGGTGGATACAGGCACGAAAATCTGTCTTATTCAGCAGGTCACCGGATACCTGAAAATTGCAATGAGAAAGTGGTTAGGTTGATATTCATATTATAGGGAGTGACATGCACTTTAATTTGCGCAGCCGGGGAAGAAACACGGCACCGTATTACAAACCTTTAACGGCAGTTTCTTCATGATATGCCACATGCATAGTCTGTGACGAGACTCCGTAAAAACTTGGGGTATGGCTTGCAGCATCGCCGGGTCCTGGTCACTTAACACTAGTGCGGGTTGAGAACCGTGTGCCTTTAAGAAAGACTGACACAGCCAAACATACGATTCAATTGTTTCGTTTGTTATCAACCCCGCCCCAAACGTAACACATTGCTTATGATGGTCAACACCGGTAAACGGTACAAAAATCATGTTGTACCTACATTGGCGGAAACAGAAAAATTAGGCATTCGTAAAAGATAACACATAAGCTGTGTAAGTAACATGTGTTATGCTGAAACAGTTTACTAGCTTGTGTCGGCCATTAGTTGTACATGTGTTAGCAGTGCCAAAACAGGCATTATAAAATAATGTTGTCCAGCACCCGACCTAACGTGGGTTATGGCTGATGTGTCATACTTAAATACTATATACACCGAGATGACACCTCAGTTCATACGTGTATTCATTGGAACCAAACAACATGTTAAACAAAGTCAGAAAGTTGACGTGTATATATTGGGAAAAAACCTTACTTGTTTGTGTGGTAAGTTGCATCAAGCGCAAGGACGTCCCCAAAAGTTTTGTAATTAAGTTTGGATATCTCATCCGCCCAAAACACGGAATGTAGTTTCCCCTCTTTAACAACAAAATCAAAATAGAAATCCGGCAGATTTTCAAAGCGCTCACGCAACCGTTCGAGGAAAAGAGTGGAGTCACGGTCGCCAATAAAGATTCTTAACTGTTTGCTGAAGTTCTTGAAGTCTACGACAGTGCCGTTGACATTATGGTGCCCACCTTTAAGCGACACTAAAAACCTGTGTGCTTTGACAGGACCTATCCGATTCAGGCTCATGTTGTGGATAAACTGTTTAGTGGAATATGATAGTTTCCTTGAAACCTTTGTGAGATCACGGTTATGTGAATCAAGCAGCGCGTGGTTATGAATATCATTGAAACCCCTAATCGTATAACAGGAGCCTTCGCCACTGATTGCAAGTAACAAATGAGCCTTGCAGTTGGAGAGTGTGAATGAAGTGCTGCGTGGCCTCACCGACGCTTCATCTAACGTGTCGAATGTTCTCTTTAACTGAGGTGTCCCATACTTTGCACAACGTAAGTACTTGTGCGTTGCAATGCCCATCCACATCTTAGTTTGGCCCTTCTTAACACAGAATCCACCTTGATCAGCATATTCCTTGTACATCGCCAACGCAGCTTCGAAAGTTGCAAAAGATTTGTTGTGTTCAGGTATGAACCTCGGGCTAACATTAGGTATCCAAAATTGGGTACCGTTAGGAGTTGCAATCACATAATGCTGGGATGCTTCTGTACCACCTACATTTTAACATGATTGCCCAAAAAATATCAAAATCAGCCTCAAAAACAAAATCATCTTGAAACCTCATGATCATCACCATGATGAATAAACTGTATTCAAAACATGCATCCATGTAAAAAAAAAACAGTGAAAAAGGTACACAAACCTTCATTATCACCATGATCAGAAGCTGGCTGGCTAACTGGGCTAAACAAGGGTGAGCTAGAGGACGATCCTTCCCCTGGATCAGTTGGAACCCCAATAAAAACACCACCACATCTTTTATCCGGTGAATCTCCATGCTTGTATATGGCATCCCCTTATAAAAACACAACCAAGTAACACAACAAAAAATGTAAAAAAACTCAAACCTAACACTAAACAAAAAAGAGTAAAGAATGTTTGTTTTATCCAAAAATACAAACATACCTTCTGATTCAGATGATTCGACATCACTTACACCTTGAACAACCATATTAATGTTCCTTGTTTGGATGTCAGCATCATCAGACATTGAATGAGATGAATATATGTTAAAATCCATCGCATTAAGTAAGGGTAGGTGATTTAATGAAGCAGAATTTTTCGTAATAATAGAGAGAGAGATGAAGTTTGAAGTTGAATTCTGATTTTGTGATTAAATGAGAAAGATGAATTGATAATAATAATAATAATAGAGAGAGAGAGAGAGGGAAAAGTGCATTAATTAAAGTAATGATGACTAATGAAAGACATGGATGTAAAAAGACCAAACAACCCTTTAACATATAATATGTATTAATAGTGGCAGGGGTGAGGTGGCACATTGTGGACCAAGTGATGGGTTTCTTGGGGTTTTTCCATTTTGAAGGGTTTTCTATAGATACTTACACTATATATATATATATATATATATATATATATATATATATATAGGTTGGAGACTTGGAGATGGACTGATGGACTGATGGACTCCAACCCTACTTCTAAAAACCCTAACAACTCACTCACACAGAAAGTCACGTAACAGTACGCTCTTGAAGTCTCGCCGCCATTGCATCACACCGTCCCTCCCTTTCCGTCTCCACTCTCCACCGTCGCCTCTCCCTTTGTTTCCTTCCTCTTCGTCTCCACCAGCCAAGCCACCAATCTCGCCGTCCATCCCAACCACACCTCATCCCTCTCTGAAGGTTAGTGTCAATTATGCATTTTTGTTATGTTAAGTTATGGTTTCTGTACCTCTATTTAAATTTTTTATATTAGTTCAATAGTTTGTTAAATCATTAGTTTCACAGTTTAACAACTTTTAAATTGTTAATTTATGGTTTCTGTGCTTCTGTTAGTTTGAACGGAAATAAACTTTATATGAAAAACATGTTGCTTTCCTTTTCCTATTAGTTTGAACGAAAACCAAATTGGGGTTTGTAAAAGGGTGCATAGTTTTTTAATGTTACAAGATTTTAACAGGTAGTATCGAGTCTTATCGTGTAAACCAGGTACAAATAAATAGGTTCATGTTCGGGTTTCAAAAAAAGGACACGATAAGTTATCGTGTCGTGTTCAGGTACACATGTTTTGTATTTGTGTCTTAACAAGTGAGGTATACACGATTTGCCAGCCTTAACAGCTACATATATTCAACCCGTGTAATACATGGATCGCAACCTACTGATTTAATTAAAACATTGAGTTAATTGCCAATTTAGTCCCTGGAGTTTGTCACAAATTGCCACTTTCATCCAAATTTTTTTTTTCTCATCTGTGTCCCTGTGGTTTTCATTTTTGCCATTTTCATCCAACCCTCTAACTCCGTTAAAAGGTCAGTTAACTCGGGGGTATTTTGGTCAATTTACATGTGTATTTCTTGTTTTGCCATTTTCATCCAAAACCAATTTTTAATTTTTTTGCACACACACAGACACATATTCAAGGGTTTCTAGAATCAAACAAATTCAAACCCATTGGTTACAGTCAACATCACATATGCATCTAAACCACAGACCTGGAGCATAATTAATCCAAACCAATCACAACTTTAGTACTTGTCTCTTCTTTACAAGCCTTACATTTGTCTCTACAAACGTGGGTCTTCTTCCATCAAGGGATTTTCCACTCTTTTTTCTATGTGTCGTACGACACCGATAACAAAGGTTTGGCTATTGGTTTATTCATATTTAACTATCGTTGGTGGAAGGGGAAATAGGTCTGTTAGGTTTAAAGGGGAAGAGGAGATATATGGGTTACAGATGACAATCACCGAAGTTAGTGATTGTCCCGTCGTCGTAATATCAAAAACAGAGGAGGAGTTACGATGATTATTTTGATGATGGGTGAATAGTTTCCGAAGATGTGGTGGTGAACGTTGGTGGGAACAATCGGAGTGATTCTCAACCGGAGAAGGTGACCTACGGTGGTAAGTGGCGGTGAACGTTGGTGGGGATGAACTGTGTTTGGTTCAAGGAGGGTGATAATGAATTTTTTTTGTTTGTATATACATAAGTGTATACATTAATAAATAATAATATAATTGGATGAAAATGGTAAAAAAAGAAATACACATATAAATTGACCAAAATACCCCTGAGTTAATTGTCTTTTTTTAACGGAGTTAGAGGGTTGGATGAAAATGACAAAAAATGAAAACCACAAGAAAACAAATGAGAATTTTTTTTTTGAATGAAAATAACAATTTGTGACAAATCCCAGGGACTAAATTGACAATTAACACTAAAACATTAAAACATTTTTGCATACCAACAACGCAATCAAGAAAGTTTTTTACGATCCGACCCGATAACCAGATTTCTCACCCTCAATCCGGACTCCGGTGCCCTGATCGTAAATCATCAAATCGTCGTCTTCTTTGCCGGCGGAAGCAGCTCATCGTTATGCGTATTTTAGCAGCTCAACTTAGCTCCGTAACTCTCTCTCTCTCTCTCTACTCTATCCTACATTAATTATTATTATTATTATTATTCACACTTTCATTTTTTTTTTAATTTTTTTTTACTTTAATTCATTACTAGTTTTCGGAAAAAATTACACTTTCATTTAATCAGATTTCTATGATTTAAACTTACACCAACTGAATTTAATCTCCATTATACTAGAATGGAGATTTTTGCTCAGTAATATAATCAATTTCTTTTTAATTGCAGTATTTGTGCAGAAGAAGACCAGTAAATGTTCGATCACGTCAATATTCGTCATCTAATTACGAACGAGGTCTTTCTATTCTACAGTTTATGTTATGGATAGAAGTTGTGATCCTCTTTTAACTGTTACTAACAATTTTTTTTTAAATTTACATTTGTTTATTTTTAGGGTTTCCGGATGAACGAGAAATGGAAGAGGAGGCTGAGAGGAAAATAGGCTGGCTTTTTAAGCTTATTTTTGCTGGAACTGCAACAATAATTGGATATAATATCTTTCCTTACTTAGGTATTTGTTCACTTTGTTTGTGTAAATTTAAAGTTACTGCGTTTGTGGATTGTTTCGTGACGGATGAATGGTTTTAGGTGATAATCTAATGCAGCAATCGGCATAGTTGTCAATCGCGTCTGTAGCGGGCGCGATAGCGAATAGCGTCGCGTATCGGCCATTTACCGCTACACAGTGCATATCGGCCCGCTATCGAGCAATTAGCGAAGTCCGGCAAGATTCCGGCGAAGATTCCGGCGACGTTCTGTAGTTCTTTGCCGGAGAAGATGAAGAAAAGATGAAGAGCAGAGGAATAGCGGCTGAAAAAGTTAAAAGCATCTGGGTTTGTGTGTTTTAGACTTTTTAGGGTTATTTAACTTTATCAATTTACATGTTTAACCCCTCTATCTTTCATTTGTTTACATATAGGACCTAAAACTTCTAAATTTTAGGTAGAAAGTATAAAATTAGTTTGTGTATATACACATTTGGTCCTTATACTTGTAAATTTGTACTTAAAAATATTTTTAATTTTTTTAATACCTTACCGCTATTTACAAAATAGCGGGCGCTATTTCATCGCTATCGCTACGTAGCATATCGGTAGCCCGTCGCTATTTACCGCTATTCGCCATCGATAACTATGGCAATCGGTGTCGCTTTTAAATGTGAAGGATCCTTTGTTTAAAAGGATGGGAGCGTCTAGATTAGCGCGCTTTGCAACGGATGGTATGGTTCGTTTGTGTGTTTACTTAGGCGTTTTGTCGTATATCGCGATGTTATGTTATTATTTAGACTAAATTAGACTCTTAGAGTGAAGTTTCCTGTAAATATGGATTTTAGATGAAAGAAGGATGAAGATTGTGGAGATGGGTGGGGCGACGCAGCTTGTGGAGATGTTGGGGGCTGCTAATGACGATGCTACACGTAAAGAGGCTTTGAATGCTATTATTGCTATTGCTCGTTCAGGTCAGGGTCTTTTGTTGATCTTTCTTTGCTAGTTTATCTGCATAAATACAATATTAGGTGGGGCGTTTGGATGTGAATTACGGAAGTGATTATATGATATTTGATTATTCAATAGTCAGAATTAGATATTGTGGTATATTGGGCCATACAACATTGTTGTTTTAAGTTGTAATAAATTAATATTCAAATAATTAGATTATTTGAGTCATTGAGTGTTTGAAAAGTATGATTATATCGAGGATTTTATAAATAAAAAAGATCACATTATACAGTTGACATCATATCGAGATATCCTGTATTCCTGTTTAGCAAGTGCATCTGCTTCGTAGTCTTTTCTCTGTTTATTCGCTCAATTAGCATACCCGTCCTCACTGAGTCACTACTTTAACTCACTTCACTATATCTGTCACATTTCATGGTTGGTTCATTTGCAATGTTCACATGCCACGGCGTCCACTGAGTTAGTGATTTCTTATACTCATGGTTTTAAAAAATGTTTGAGGCGTGCGCCTCTAGGAGAAAAACTACAAAAACGAGTCTGAGGTGCGCCTCATGGGGTTCTGTTTATACAAACGCCTCCAAGGGCTGAAATGCTAAGAAAATGTGCGCCTCATCTGCCCCTCCGGTGGTTTAGGGTGTTTTTGATGTGTTGTTTTTATGTTTTAGACTTTTGGGGTCAATTATTTCAGTTTTGATGTATGTTTTAGACTCTTTTTAGGTCAATTACTTAATTTTTTATAAGATACAGAATTTATATATATATATATATATATATATATATATATATATATATATATATATATTCCGTCTCGAGGTTCGTTTCCGTTGTTTTAAACTTTGCTTATACTCTAATCCTTTTATTCATTGCTTGCACTACTACTACTTCAGATATAGCTGCTTCTGTGGTGTTTTCCACATCACTGTCCTTGAGGTATGCTTTGCTTGCTTATTGCCTTATGTCCTTCTTATCTAACCTCCAAATCAGTAAGTTTATCTTTCACATCCTCAACTAAAACTTTCTTTTTAATACTTGAAATGCACCGCCCTCCTTCCTTCCTAAGTTTAATGTTTCACACCCATTCCTCATTTTGCATTATTACCATGATCCAAAGTCACCAACAGAGCAACACTTATTTTCTGCTCTTTTTTTTCAACGCGACGCCTGCTGGAATATTAAAAACTAACAACCAACAAGTAGTAAATTAAATTGGTAGACAATTCAAGACTGATTTTATTAATTTCACCCTTCCCGCCTTTGATATGAAGAAGTATGAACTTAGATTGGCAATTTGGCATGAACTTTGAAATCACGGGTTCTCAGATAGTTGAACCAATATAGCACCAAAATGCCAAATCTGTGCGCTCCTTAGCACATTCGCAATGCATCATACCTTTTTTTATGTTCATCTTTTACACATTTTTTAAATCCAGACCAATTTAAATTTTGAACAGCATGGTTGAAAAACCATGCTGCTGCACTGTATTGTTTGAATTAATAATTAATTAATTAAACTAGTTGTATTACAAACGGCGCGTTGCGCCGGCATTTCGTTATGCTATACGACGTGTCATTGCAGAATTCCTTACGCTATATGGCGTGTCATTACGGTACCAACACTTGTTATACAAATCGAAAGAGGAAAAACTGAATACCAACGTGTGATATAGATAAATCTTTATGAAAGCATAGTTATTCAATGAAAAATCTAATACATATTACAAAATATATAATTATGTTCCAACAAAAATGAATAAAAATCTAATTCATATTACAAAATATATCATTATATATGATCAAAGGGAAAAAAGAACATTACAATATTCTCACAAAGGAAAAAGTGTTGACAACCACCTTCACAAAAACCTCAAAAAAAAAACACATCCATATTACAAAATATAACACATCCTGGTGCAAATGAGATTTGAAGTCTAAATAAAGAATTGTGAAAACCAGAAAGCACTCACAAAACCAGCCCACTATAAAGTAGTTCCGAGTTCTACTTTTCAAAAACCACTATTTCCCCTTTCTCTCTAAACAAAGACATTCTACACCACCACGAAAAATTAAAAATCTGACAGGCTACAAAGGAAACAACACTGCGGTCGAAAGCAACACAACGACAATCGGCGTAACACCTCGGTGAGCATATATCCACAACTTACTGCCGTTTAAAACCATCATCATCTTCATCGTAACACCGTAACGTCACCACCTTGCCTCTACCGCGGCTCTGCCCTGAGCAGCCACCAGGGGTCGTGAAACCTAATCATCGCACCTTGCCGGATGCACCTTCTTTGCGTATGGTAGTACCGTAGATGACGAAGAAGATTTCTGTTTTTTGTCTTTATCAGACCATCCTTTTTCCGTGTTCATAATTATTTATACAAACTTCTCTTTCTTCTGTTGTGTTTATATAGCGATTAGCGAAGATGTGTTTGTCTATGTCAAAGACGTATATGACAACGTGTGTATAAATGAAAAGCTATGCAATACGTGTATGATTGACGAGAATTAGGAATTGTGGTACAATGAAGAAGAAGAAGGATAGGATAGAGGGTCTAATAAGGAGGTGTGGAAAGGGGGCAACTCGCAAGCAATTGGCTAACGATGGCGGCAGCGCATGTTAGAAACAAAGGGCTATTCATTTCATCATTGTTAAATATATAGATAATTGTTGGTAAACTAATTAATTAGGGTTTCTTGAAATATTCTTAACTTTGTTGATGTATTGTTTCCTGACATTTTAGATGAAGCTGTTGGGGCTCTGCATAGTGCTGGAGCAATCTCGGTCATCAAGGCTACTCCGGAGGATGCTGAAATCGAGAAATATAAGGCGAAATTGCTCAAGAGGTTTAAAGATATGAAATATGATGAAAAATTATCTCAAAGTTAAGTTACATTTTCTTTAAATGTCAGATCTCAGATAAATTATATTGCAAGGCTGTTTTACTTAGTGATCTCAATAAGTTTACTTCACTTGCTAAGTTTGGTTGACCTCATTTCTCAGTTATATTGATTCAGCCTACTATTTATTATGTTTTTGTTTCTTGTGCTTGATTGTTTTTCTAGAATTTTGGATGGAATGATTAGAAGAAAAGAAGGCTTTTTTGAGTGTTTTTGTAGAAAAATAAAAATATATGAGAGTCAAATAAAATTAATCTTTGTTATAAATATATTATATTGTGGTTATCAATGCCTAAATTAGATTAGGCTTGTTCCCCAAGAATTCTCATTCTTATTTATACCCATTGTATCTTATTTGTAATACACACTTGATGAATGAAAAGTCTAGATCTCTCTCCCTATTCTTCTTCTCATATTACTTTGCTATTAGGCTAGTTTCACAACACGTTATCAGCACGACTTGCTTTCTGAAGTTGGATCGTATTAGTGCAAGTGTTGTTGCTTCACGAGGACAAACGTAAATTCATTAGTCCCTTGGTACATTCTTTTACATTCATTCATTTAAATATTTTTTTTTTCTATGTGTATATCTATATTTATCTTCTTATCATGAATCATATTCTTGTGATTACCTATAAGTAAGAGGTTCTAGATTTAAAACAGTTACTGTTATTGTTTCAAATTGATTGATCTACGTTCTTAACTGACAAAGAGATACTAGTTGCACGATTTGCGTTAATTGTTCTTTAGCCCCTTATCTTAAATTAATATTTCAATTTGCGTTTCTATTATATTAAGTTTTTACAAATTTATGGTACTTTATATGATATACCATCTTGATTTTACTTGAATACTTTCTTTCAATTGGCATTTAGATTCTTTAAAACAAGTCTAATTATATTAATTACCTATTACACTATATTGGTATTTGGTAATTTATTCATTATATTGGTTCTATGATAACTTCATCGTATGTAATTTCTTGACACACAATCTTGGATATTGTTGGCATGATTTTTCGAGTTCTTTTCATGTTTAGATTCGTGTCGTATTTTAGATTCTGTCATTGGGATTTGTAAATCTTTCATAATTTTGGCCTATTGCTTTGGCGAAACCACCCTACGGAATTGATAAGATCAAGTTATCAATCATATTTTTTTTTCATGATAGTTATGGATGTGTTTTTATATGTGGCATGTACAAGATTTGCATACTTAAATATTTTTAAGTGACTTACTCTTAATATGGTACATATACATTGTATTTGATACACTTGAAAGATTTAATTATATAATCGCATCTATATTAGTTATAAATAATTGTTTTGAAAGTCACTCAATTGATATTGATAAATAGAGAATGATGTATACCAGTTTTAATGGAAAATGATCACTATTTCAGTTACATATGATTTGTTTCATTATGAGTATAGATATGGTTAGAAATGAAACCAAGTGTTATGCTCCCTAAATCTCATTATTCATTTATAAAAGGCCGTTAATTATTAGACCAATAAACATGACTCAGTCATGTAATTACTTCTCTAACTTATATCATGTGATGGGAAGATTAGTTATAAGGGAAATCGAATAAAACAAATTTTGTTTGTCAAACCTCAAATATGCTCTTGAAGCAGCAAGATTATTGAAGAATATATAAAGTTTGAAACGACCACCATGAAAGTGGTGTAGTTCTCATCCATTCCCTGAAATGAATGTGATGAAAAATGATCGGTATAAAGGTTAAGATCATGTACATGACTAAGGAAGTTGTAATGATTTCACCATGAAAGTTTTGTGGTTATAATCCATTCCCTGAAGTGAATGTGATGCTATAATTATCAATGTAAATTAAGTTCATGATTTTGGTAATTGTGAAAATTGTTATGATGCTCGTGTTAATGAGATCAACTTTGTTAATAATATGATGATTACAGAATGATCATTATAGAGGTTATGATCATAGTAAATAAGGAAGTTGTAATGATCATCATAAGATTAACCATGTTAATATTGAATGAGGAAATTATAACGATAGCCAAGTTAATAATGAGACCGATCATAAAAAAAATGCAATAATGATCATGTTACTAATGAGATTGACCACCACATGCAAATAAAGGGTGTGATTATATAACATGATGGTTTGAACATTGAAGTTACAATACATTTTTTCATATCATATGTTTTGTATTACATACGGGCAAGTAATACGTATTCGATCATAAATCAGAAGTTTAGTTTATGGATCATAATTATTTAATTAGTTGGCATGACCGGTAAGACCACACCGAGTCGATGATGATGTGAACATAATGAAGAACTTAAAGATTCTTCAATCTAATACATAGTATGTAATGTTTGCTCTTAAGCAAAATTATATATTTGCCATATAAAGAAGGGTGAGTATCACTATATATTTTGGAATTGATTTAAGGATACGCATATCCTAACATGATACCATTTAGTATTTAAAATCGATGCATCGTCTAAATGGTTATTAAGTTTGCAACCTGAAGTTTGCTTGATTTATGGCTTAGCTAATAAGATAGCAAGGATATTATTCTAGATTGGCATATTTAATCAATTCCCAAGATACTAAAAATCATTGGAATAAGTGTTGAACTTCATATAGCTTTAGTTCATACACGTATTGCTTTCATTGGGATGATCACTAAAACATCTACTATTGATTGCAACGTCAATGATCATGAGAGCAAAAGTTCATGTTTATATTTGATTTTACATGCAGTAATGTTTATTCACATCAAGTCAACACGTGGTAATAGTTTCTCCCCATTATAGTTGGTTTTTGGTCAGGAACCAAATATCGCCCATCTAATATTTTTGTTGTGCAACATATATTGAAATTGATCCACCATGACGCACAAAGATGGGACCTCAAAAGGTGGTTGGGATATACAATGATGAATAGAGCCTTTAATGAGTTATTTATTTATGGCTCAATTAATTGTTATCCATCTAAATGGATTAACATTCCCAACATCAGGGGGAGATAAAAGGCAGTTGGTAATGAAAGGAGTTGGAATGAGTTATAATTGATCCTCAAAAATGAAGTTCGAACATAATTTCAAAGCATAACTCATTTAAAACGATTAACAAATCATTTACCAGACACATTAACTGACCTAAATATGTGGACTAGCTAAATTAAGTCACATATACCAACTGCTAATGCTCCAAATAATCTTATAAGTCTTTTGCACGCCTGAAGCGTGATAGACTGTTCGATTCCATGAATAGAATCCTCGAGAAATTGGAGCAAGTAATAAAGATGGTCAAGCTGAGGTTATAGTAAAAAGGTCTCCTGAAGAGACATTAGACATGATGGTTCCAGAAGAACCTCAGGTACCTGAAAATAAATAGATCTCGTTATATAGTATCATGTCTACGAAATGTATGGAATCGAAATAAAATCGACGTCGTTACAAATTTTATGTAATGTAGCGCTTGAAATGAGGATCAAGATTTAAGATCTGCCTAGGAATGAATACAGAGAAATGATTGGCCAAAATGGAAAGACGCAAATACGGCAGAGTTGAATTCTCTATTGAAAAGGAAAGTTTTGGACCAATAGTCCATACAACAAAAGTTGTAAAACATATAGATATGAAAAGGTCTTTTGTGCGAATCAACATTTGAAAAGAAAATGATATAAGGTAAAATTGGTGGCACAAGAATTTCGCAAAGACCCATAATTGATTATGAGGAGACGCATTCTCCGGTGGTGGATACAATGATTTTTCATTATGTTATTAGTCTGGTAATGCAAAGAGAGAATTGAAATGCGTCTAATAAATATCATGATTTACTTGACACTGAAAGTTTACATGAAAATACCTGATGAAGGATTTAATGTGTCAAAATCTTGTAATGTAAGTTCTCGAGAACGTTATGATCGGAATAAACAGATTCAATTATGAATACGTTATGTTTGTTATACGATTGAATTGAATATAAGTGGAACTCCTCATGAGTATCCTAAAGCAACTGGGTGCTTAAAAGGTAATATGAAACATCGTAGGATGTAATTATTGTGCACCAATACACTACATGTAATAAACTAAACCTGGTGATTATGATACTTCAATGTATAACAATAGTACAATATAGATTGGACAAATGGATGAAATTGATTTTTCTAATTGATTTACTATATGATAAATTTCATGTACCAAAGCTCTTAAAGAGTAAATGCACTGGCATTAATTGGTCAAGATGGAAAAGTCCTTAATGGATTGATGATGCTTGCAGCATTGCTATCAATACCTTAAGAAGTATTATGTAAAGGTAATATAATATGTATGGACTAAAATAAGGGGGTTGAGTGTTGTAAGACTCATGAGATATCCCGATAAAGAGCAACATAAGTTTGATCGTATTATCCAGTTTTTAACAAAAGTTCTCTCTTAAAAGTTCACTATAATCGCAGTTTACAGTGATAATGCCTAGGCATCATCGAGAGACTCTATAGAACTTTTAAAGAGTGAATTTTTTGAAAGTCCTTGACATAGTGCACTTGTTGCTTGACCTACAATTCGAGTATATGTGTAATGATATGTTTACCAATCCATCAAAGTATATCTTGAAAAGATGGTGGGACATTTTACAGTGAACATAGCTCACACTTAAAGTGCATTAAAGGTTGTCCAATTACTTGATATGGAAAATTTTTCATTTAATCTACTACCAAAGTAGAGATTTTCATTCTAGAAGTACCATAGTTAAATGCACATGGGCGTTAGTGTCTTACTAGGTATTCATGATTATTATATCTTCCACATGAACTTATTATCATAATATATAGCCTATGTCAAGCGAGAAGACGTCGGAATGAGTTAAAACAAATATTTCAGGTATGAGCGATATTTGATTATATTTCACTAACCCATGAAAACAAGTTTGGTTAGTCTTGTAGATGCAGGGAATATAACACATCACATTTGTTGATCTTGTGACATTTATTCACGAGAAGAGGAGACATTAGTTTTACAAATAGAGTTCAACTTAAAGAATTGCACTTACGAGAGTAGGGACTAAAAGTTTGGAATGAATATCATACATCAATGTTCGAATTAAAGAGTTTCACGCCAAATGATCAAGACGCAAATCATTGACTACAAAATATTTGAGTAAATTCTACGGAGACCTACACCGGTCACTTAGAGAATAGATGTTCATATGAGGGGGAGCATTATACAAGTTGCACTCTTTTTCCCTTCACTAAGTTTTATCCCATTGGGTTTTCTTAGTAAGGTTTTTTAATGAGGCAACATTATCAGGGGGGGACAATACGCGCTGCACTCTTTTTCCCTTAGCTATGGTTTTGTCCCACTGGGTTTTCCTGGCAAGGTTTTTAACGAGGCAGCATCTCCAAGCGTATGAAGTTGATAACCAAGGGGGAGTGTTATAAATATATTATATTGTGGTTATCAATGCCTAAATTAGATTAGGCTTGTTCCCCAAGAATTCTCATTCTTATTTATACCCATTGTATCTTATTTGTAATACACACTTGATGAATGAAAAGTCTAGATCTCTCTCCCTATTCTTCTTCTCATATTACTTTGCTATTAGGCTAGTTTCACAACAATCTTCAATTAAAATTAGATTTTGACATTTATGATTGTGAATCGGGTTGGGTTGGGTTGATTGGTTGAATTGTTCAACGCTAACATGACTGACTTGTAATTTTATCCATGTAAAAAACATCCCCAACAGGCAAACACTTAACATAGTGTAATCCAAACACGTCTCGTTTAACCCAATTATGTAAACACGTGCTAAAACATGTTGACGGGTGGTAGTCAACTTGTAAACTTGTTAAATCGGGTCGTGGGTTGTAAAAAATGGGTTAAACAATTTGTAAATGGGTTGGGGGTCGACATGTTTAACTTTTGTGGGTTAAACCAAAATTAGTAATGAGCAACAATCAAATTGTTGTAACACCCCAACCGATGGCGGAAACATCGGGGTGCCACGTATTGATGATTGTTTTCAGTAGCACATGGTATAATATAAATTTTAAATAATTTATTCAAACATAAATATCCAAAATGTGAAATAATGTCTAAGAATTCAAATACATAATATCAAATAGCAACTTCAATAACTGCAAATAAACTTCAAGATAAATCCTCATGCTAACTCAAGCCTCAGCTTCATTGTTACCTGAAACATGTTAATTTTGAAAGTATTTTGGGTCAACATAAGTTGGTGAGAATTACATAGGTTTTTGATGATAAAATGAATAAAATGTTGTGCAATTCATGTGTCATGTTAATCTAGCCCATATGTGAGAACATATTAGAAATAAATCGAGTGCATAATCAACCCTGTTGACTGTTATAAAATGATACATACCATACACTTATGGTCCCAATGAATATGTTATGCGATAACAAACACCCACGTAACCTTTGTAGGAGGCACGTATCCGGGTGGGATTGTCAGTCCAATAGATCTATCAATGTATACCGTCGGCTGATCAATGTTAATGATTATGCTAGAATGGTGCTTACTCTAATCATGCTCAAGACATAATGCAACATAGAAAACACATAGACACATTGATGATCGAATTGCAATGAAAATGTTATAACATGTTTCACCCCAAAAATGGTGATAAATAAAAGGGGCTATGTAAACTCACCTTAGCAAATGTTAACTTGTTGAAAATGTGAAATAATTGTGTTGCCCAAAGTGATTCCAAATATCACCCTATAATAAGGTAATATGTAATAAGTCTAAGTCTAATTAACTAATATGTGTATCCTAGGGTTTCGATTTGGGGATAATCAATTGTTGAAATTTAAATTAAAATGCTTAATTAATAAAGGAAAATTGGATAATTAATGAAAGATAGTCTTTTTATAAAATTTGGATTTTGAGTGTGCACATTAAAGTGTTTGAAGCAATAAAATAATTTTTATAAAATTATTTCATTTAAAATAGATTTTTAAATCTATTTATTTATAAATAGCCAATTATTAACTTTAATATTCAAAAATACTAAAATTAAAGAATTCTTATTTTAAAAATCATATTTCTGTTCTAAATGATTAAAAATAATTTGTATAAAATTTTGGTGCAAAAATGATGAAAATTGGATTTATTATGAATTAATTATGATTAAATCTAACAAAAATTGATTAAAAATATAAAATAAATGATTTTACTGAATTAAAAATTATTTTAGTAAAGTTTAACTTTATAAAAAGTTAGGATAATTTTTGGGGAATTTAATAAAACTGTTTTGATATATAAATGGATTTTTATAAATATAATAGTATAAAAATGATTTAATTATTATAATTATTAAATAAATGAATTTCTGAAAAATAAAAATTACAAATAAAACTTTTATATCAGATTAAACAATAATAATTTTTTTAGAATTTATAAAATAGTTTTGGTATTTTAAAAAGAATTTAAAAGATTAAAAGGATTTAATATATATATATAATTAATTGTTTGTTAAAAAAAAAAAAAAGAAAAGAAAAGAAGGAACAAAAACCGGTCAGAGCCGGGACTCGAACCCGGGTGACCTGTGTGAAGAACCAGGGTCACAACCACTTGGCCTAGGCCGGTGGTTGTGAGATTTCTGGTTTCAAAATAATTAAATACACTACGCTAATACAGGTTTATCCCCAATTCAAATCACAACGAACCCTAGAATTACAATTGAATGATTCAGGCAACTATAGCCCGATTAATGTTAGGGCTTTGGTTGCCTGATTGCCGATGAATATAACCCACAAAAAAACGAGGACTCACAGTGATGGATTGATGTTTATCTTCGGGTCAAAGATAAAGTCAAACAATGAACTCGCTAATCAAATCCAGAGTGTAATTGAAAGAATTGGAGGTTGAGAGAGTATTGTGAGCGAGTTGTCAAGGTTCAGAATGCCTCAATTTATACAGAGGTTTAGGGTTAATGTTAATTGGAAGGTTTGACTTCTTATTGAATGCATACGCGTCAATTGATTAAATTGGTCAACGATTGATGTATTATCGATGTGTATTCGTGTTGGATTGGGCCGATAATTACACGAGTTTGCCAAAAATAACTCTAATACGCGTTAATTGGACGGATTGATCAACAAGAAATCCCACAGTTGACTTTCCTTGTCAACTGTGGGGGTTTTAAATGTGTGCATAAATAAAATACGCGTCCGGGTTTAAAACAAGATGATAGTCCAGCCCGGTTGGTTAAGTATGTGTGCATGTGTGGCTCTGGCGCGGGTTCGAACCCCGGCCAGAGCAGGTTTTTATTATTTTTTTTGATTTAATACAATCCAACACACATATAGTATATTATAATATATATATCATATTAGGGTTCCATAATCGCGACAAAATAAATAAATGCGACGTATAAAATGAAACTTGACGTTTTATTAATGTCGATGCGTAACGTACAAGTATTTAATGCGTAATGTTACAATTGTTATCTAAGGTTATTATAACATTTAACTTACCAGCCCTTCAACTCCAACGGTTGATCATCATTGTCGACTTTGTATGTTGTATCATAGGCATAAGCGACTGTCTTGAAGAGGAAAATCCATAGGAAATTCTCCTATTTGTTTCAAAAGAACAAGGTGCACAGATACCATCATCACATGCTAAAAATCGACCACTAAAAAGATATGGTAAATAGAGCTGATAAAAACATTCCTTCTAGAAAGCACATCAAAACACTCACTGTACATATGAAAGCCGAAAATTCCAGCCACTGCACAATCTCTGCTGCCCCTGCAGGTCTGCGCACGAGCGAACGATCCTGCTGCACTTCAGAAATACATTCAGCAACACTACACGCCTTCTGTCTTTATATCGCCAATAGACACACTGCACAATCTCTGCTGCCCCTGCAGGTCTGCGCACGAGCGAACGATCCTGCTGCACTTCAGAAATACGTTCCGCAACACTACACGCCTTTTATCTTTATATCGCCAATAGACACGAAACCTGAAATATAATAAACGCTATTACCCCCTGTTATGTTTTTAAAAGGAAAGACTAAATAATATAAAACAAGTAAAAAACAACACCTTTATTGTAAGTCATCAAACAGGTCTGCGCACGAGCGAACGATTTTAAAAAAGTTTTAGTTATAAAAAAGGAAAAAAAAGAAAAAAAAAACTCATTAATTCATATACGCATCATTTGTGGAACAGGTCAAATTTCCTTAATATTGAAACTACATTTCGACTCATCTTCCTACACGCCTCCTGTCCTCTGTTTTTTGAATCTCTTAAAAGAGCAATCTAAAATGTTGTATTACAAATTACTTTTCCTTATCTTATTACAATCCATCACACAGAGGACAGGAGGCGTGTAGGAAGATGACTCGTATGAGACCAACAGCCTGCGTATTGGGGATAATATGGACAAAGGTATGCCTTGTAATTAACCAACATCCTCAATTGAAGGATTTTCCCGTTTCTTAGCTTTAAGCGCTTTATACCATTCAATCTGTTCCGTGTACAATTCTTCCCATTCCCGCGCTGCGTCACATCGGCAAAGACTCCACATGGGGTTTGGTGCTGGCATGGGATAGTATCCTGATAGTACTACGTTGATAAAATGGTTTCCATTAAATACAATTGTTATAAATTGACGAAGGCCCTTCACTTGATTTGGACCAACCAATAATGGGAAAAAAGTCTGACTTTGCGCAGCGCTTAACAGGTGAACGATAACTCCCAATGCGTTAGAAATTAGGAGTCCTGCATGAGGCATCTCCATCCAATTCGATTCGGGTGCTCTTCCTACCCCAATAAAGGTTGTTCTATGCAGTTTCCGCTCATATTCTCCGTACGTATAGAATCTTTCAAATATCTCTATCCAAATATCTTTGTAGGTTTGAAGTTCATTTATAATTAGTTGTCGAATAAACATATACTGGCTCTGCTCCATCCCTAAACCCACAGCTATCGCTCTATAGCCACAATGACCATCAGGCTTGACATCCTTTATCCGGGATATATATGGGTAAAAAATTTCTGGAATATGTTCCTTATATGTTCTGACAACGTTCATTGATTCAGGTTCTTGGATCAAGGGAAACCCATGATCAACAGGTGACTCTGCTTTTTTACCGCGTCGCATTGCAGACTTCTTGGATTTTACTATGGAAGCTGTTTCTTTAGATTTCTGTTAACCGAGTCTAAGTCTCGGTAGGGCTTCGGTGCTTCCATTCTCTTATGGTAGTTCTCGGTACATTTCCTCCAAAAGCCAGTGTCATTTTGGTTGGTGCCTATTTTTTTTTTTTATGAAAAGTAAATGTATTAACTTTTATTATTAGTACAAAAGTAAAACTTAAATAATATGCAAACAAATTGTAATAAAAAAATTAAGTTAATTAATTACCAACAATTGGGCACGTCGATGTTTCTAGCCACGCTTTGACCAACGCCTCCATTTCGGTTCCCGTCCATGGTTTCTTAGGCAATTTCTCACCACCCTTCGGCTTTGCCTTTGTTACGTGGTGGTGATGGTTGCGTTTCGGGAACAATTTCGACCTCATCATCATCTTCCTCGTATACGAGCCCCAAAGGACGACATACTCGTGGTGTTGTAGGACTTGGTTGAGGTGGTTGAGTTGGAGTAAAAGTAGTAAGTAGTAAACAAAGGTTGTTGCATTTGCATTTGATTGAACATGTTCGATTGCATAAGTTGTTGCATTTTCATTTGACTTAGTTGTTGAAACGCGTTTGAGGAGGATTTGTTGTAGTTCGCAAACGAGGATGGAACTTTGGGCTGATAACACCCACTAAAAGTTACCGGGAAGTTCGCGTTTTGATTCGGTGTTTGGTTCGGGGTGTTCGGGTTATATCGGTTGAAGGGATCCATTTGGTTTTTTATAAAATTTGAAATAAAATAAGAAGAGTAGAAGAGAAAAGATAAGTTGTAGGTTGTTTTTTTAAAAAAAATGGTGGTCTGTATTGTTTAAATAGAGAAAAAGTTTTTTTTTTTTTTTTTTAATTTACAACGGTCATATGACTGTTTGATGTAACCCACCAAAAACAATCAACCAATCCCATAGCCCCGTCCACTTTCAGCCGATTCGGCCGCTCCTCACCCGTCGGGGGTGGTGTTGGCCGGGCCAAGACGACCCCATACCAACTAGTCTTACTAGCATGTAACCTAAGTGACTGAGTGGGTCTTATTTGACAATAACAAAAAAAAAAAAGAAAAAAAAAGAGCGACGCACAACTGACTCTGAAGTCACACACTAGTCATGTGTAAGTTGATCACCTTATTCAGCAAACGACTGCAGCAGCATCTTTTCCTTATAAATAAACAACACCCACACTTCACCAACACTTATTATTATTATTATCACACACTTATTAAATCATCCTCAACATCAACAATGAGTTCTGATCTCAAGTCTAGATTCCTCCAGGTTTACGATACTCTTAAATCTGATCTTATTAACGATCCAGCCTTCGAGTTTGATCACGACTCTCGTCAATGGATCGATAAGGTACATTCTAATATCGTTATTATTGATGTAGTTTTAATCTAGCTTTTAGGATTTGCGCTTTTTGTTATTAATAGTGTTGTTTTGAATATGCAATTGACGGATTTAATTATTTATATTATTATTGTATTGGTGACATACGGAGGTTAATGTAGTAAAAAATCGGATATCGGTAAAAGGCTGATATTTTCACCTGATATTTAAGATATAGGTTATCCTGTTGAGACGTCATAGCTAATTGCTGAATTTACATATATATAGCAATATAGCAATTTAACCCTAGCAATTCCGTAGACTCTTCTACCATTGGACTCCGTGCATTGTGGAACGACCAGGAGGTGCCACATCACCCGTTAACGGGCTGAACAATGCCTCCCTCCGTTATTCGGTTTTGTTAATGGGGCCACTGCCAACCGATTAATGCTCGTGAAGGAGAAGTGGGGAAGAAGGTGGGGTCCACCCCCTTTTGACTAATTAAGTATATTTTTTTTCAATTTTTTTTTATATTTAGTTATTCCACAACACATAGTTATTTGGTGGTTTAGTTATTGCCCCTGTGCTTATGTGGCGTTGAGGTGACACCACTATTTGCTAGTTATTGGACTCCATAGTTATTCCACAACACACAGCCTTAACAAATTAACCTTTTGCAACTTGCAAAACACTAACAATTGTAGCAAGTTTGCACTTATTAAGACTTAAAACACTAACATTATCACTGACATTTAACAATTAAGACTCAAAAAACTAATAGCAACAATAAGAATTAAGAAGAAAGACAAATGGAAGAACTAAGAAGAAAGGTCGGAAATATCGGAAATATCGGAGATATCGGTGATATATCAGTCAATATCTCCGTTAATATTATTGGTACCGATATTTTGTACCATTATGTGTATTTATGATTGATAACCAATATATCGGCCGAGTTAATTGGATAGGTAGATGCTAGATAGTTGAACTTGAATGATTAGATTAGAGTGTAAGATGTTCTGGTTAGTAGGTCACTCACTATATATGTTAAGTTACATGTTAAAGTTAAACAACACATTATGATTCATAAATGTTCATAGTTTACTGCTATGCTTATAGATTAAGGGGCTACATTCTCAAATATGTAAACCACAGATTCACTTATTTGGTTAGAAATTGTTATTAGTTTAACTGTTAAGCTTACAATTGATTATTGTAGTTATATTTGAAGATTTGACAGTTGGCATCCACATGAAGTTTTTATAACCAATCACAATTAATAGAGATGGCAAACTTTGATATGTGTCCTTGCGTTTTGAATCGCATACGAGTCTGCAATTGATTCTGCTTGTAGGGTCGAGGACCTTTTGTGAGACCATAAGGAATGTCCGACCCCAAATACCACCAATGGGGTTTGGGTGCATTGCGTGTGATGAGAGAAGAACTCCTCAATTAAGCGTATTTAGGTGGGAATGTGGGATTAATTTTAGGATGTGTGACCTCCTAGGAAGTCTCCACTTCAGCAACCAAAACAAATCCGTGAGCTCCTCATGGACAAAACGGATACTATTGGTTGCTATAGGGTTCGGATGTTACACTTTTGACCAAATAAAAGTATTTCATCATGTTTGTCTATTATCTGAAATTTTCTATACGTTTTTTAGGCTGAAACTAAAATAACTGACTGCAGTGACTGCAGGTTCTTTAAGGTTCACGTGTCTAGTAACATGATAACCGTCTTGCAAAACATCCAAACTTATAAGTGTATTGGTTTTTTTTAAAGGTGTAACTATTACTATCACGTATATAAATGAAATGTGGTGCAGGTGCTAACAAAAAATGCCTGCTTTAAGTAAGACCTAGATGTCGTTGAGATGGCACTTTAGGGTTAGACTTGGCATGTACTGTTGCATCAAGGCTCACCTAAAAAATGAGAATGCTTGGGTAGTTATTTAACTTGATACATTTTTCAGACACCTCAATAAGAAATTACAAAGCTATGGTGGGTACCATGGTTTATATCCATCTGGCTAGAAACTCTAGGGGTTGGTTTCCAGCTTTCTTGAGAAGCGTGTACGCCTGTGTTTGGCTCCCTTATGGTCCATTTTTCACTTCATGTTTCATCATTACAAACATGCAAGAGACCTGCAACTCGAAGTCTAGAAACAGTAATTGTAAATATCCTATTATTAAAAATTAAAAACCTCTCTCAATTGTAACTCAAAAGGAAACGAGGTTCTAGTTTCATTTAATTAAGTATAGTCAATTTGGCAGGTATTTCATGATCACCACTGATACTTGTGCATAAGTGGTCTTTTATCATTCAGCGTTCATATTAATATGCGTTTATTACTAAAAATTAGAAAGAGTAGATGATATCAACAACAGTTTTTATGCACTCCCTCTGTTCAACACAAGACTATAACAGAGCAGTGTTTTTTTCCAAAAAATAATTGTGCAAAGTACTATACGCTAAACACTTTCTGTAGTTCATATCTCTAATATGTATTAACTATATAAATATATGATGTTATCTTCTCAGAAAGAAACCACTAATATTATAAGGGATTGATTGTGTTTATTATCTTATTTCTTTGCAGATGCTTGACTACAATGTACCTGGAGGTAAGAATAATTGTTCTATTCCTTTCAGTTGTTTGACTGAAAAAAATTATTTTGCATTGACAACCATATTGAAATGTGCTTCTTGTAGGAAAGTTGAATCGGGGCCTCTCTGTTGTTGACAGCTACCAGTTACTTAAAGGAGGGGAACTGACTGATGATGAGGTTTTTCTTGCATCTGCCCTTGGTTGGTGCGTTGAATGGGTAATAACTATACACCTGAATCAATTTAGGTCTAGGGGCCTGTTATTTTTATTACTCTTTAAGTGCTTTATAAATGAGGCCTGCATGGACTAAGCAATAATTTTGTTTGCTTTATGTTTTAGATGACATTAGATTACCATTTCGTCCCTTTTCCAGGAACTAATACTAAAAGCATAATAATAAAAATCAAGTTTGGAAAAACTCAGGACAAATTCATTAATGAAGCTCAACAAATTAATTGATATGCAGGCTCCTTATGACTTGCCACATGAACTGATTTCAAAGTCAAAATCAAACAACACTTGAGTTATTGCCATTGCATGAGCATGATATACTTAAATCCTTCATATTATTGTATTTTGCAGCTTCAAGCATACTTTCTTGTGCTTGATGATATCATGGACGGGTCTCATACACGCAGAGGTCAACCCTGTTGGTTCAGATTACCCAAGGTGTGAATCTACATCAATAAGCTATGTCTTTCGTATAGTTTCCATTTGATTATGTGCTTACATAATCTCCGAAAGTTTGATTCTAGGTTGGTATGATTGCTGCAAATGATGGAATAATTCTTCGCAACCATGTCCCAAGAATTCTTAAAAAACATTTTCGAGGAAAGCCATATTATGTGGATCTAGTTGACCTATTCAACGAGGTTGGTGAATTGGTTTTCTTCATATATTCAACTTATGCATGATTTAGTTTAGTTTTTTCAGTACTTAAAATTGATTAAAAAAATAGGTGGGTCAGGGGATGAGTCAAACGGGTTATCTTTCTATATGTGCCGAAACTGGTTGGTTGGGTATGGTTGATCCCAAACAATTTTGTTCTAAGATTTTGATTTTCTTAAAAAAATTTGTGTTTCAGATATTGGATACACAAATTGCAGGTCTAATGTCATAGAACAATGGCATACTTAGGTTGGTGGTCGATTTTGAAAATTATTCTCAAATGTCGTGACTTGGTAATTTTACCTTTTCAGATGGGCTAATTTGTTAATTTGTTAATTTGATCTCCTTGTTTTCCTGCTTATGTGGCTGGCACCTTTCTCTGGTGAAGTGGTTTATCACGAAATTACCAAAGTAGTTCATTTCAAATAAATATAATTACCAAACTAGGCAATTTAAAAAACGTATACTTACGACTTACGAGGGACATTGTTAAGTATAATTACTAAAACAGGTACCTAAGTGCATTGCTTTTCTACGACTTAGCCCTTGGTTAATAATCTGATTATTCTGAATAGAATGCTTTTGGAGGTTTTATACACTAAAAATACACTTTGGGTTACTTTCTACTTGTTTGATCGAATACCTTTTAAGCTAGAGTTTTTTCTTTTACATATTGACCTGTTAGAGATCAAACATAACCTGCTGAATCAATCCATTCATAAGCAAAAAGGTTGAAATTTCCGTCTCAACTTATAAAGCAGTGTTTGACGAGTACAGGTAGAATTCCAAACAGCCTCTGGACAGATGATTGATTTGATCACTACACTTGTTGGAGAAAAAGATCTCTCAAAGTATTCGTTGTCTATGTGAGTGACCTCTATAGTTTTCTCATCAAATACTCCGTCCAATGTTTTATATGTGTGTATCTATAAATGTATACACATGCATCTATATTTTTTATATGCATATATTACATTTTCTGAAATACCTCATGTTGTGTTGTCTTGCAGTCACCGCCGGATTGTTCAGTACAAAACCGCTTATTACTCATTTTACCTTCCAGTGAGTAAATTGTTTTTACTTCATTCACAATTTTCATAAGAAAGCTCGCCAGAATGCATTTCCTCAACACCATTGGGATTGCTATTATGTTTTTTTTTTTCTTTTTGTCACTCAAATCAACAGATGTTCTAACTGAATACTATATCTTTGTGTTAAGATAACAAAATTTTTCCCAATGAATCAGAACTAATAATATTTGTTTATTCTTCTTATGATTCACAAAATGGTTCTTGCATTATGCTGCAGAGTGATATGTTCTAGTCTTTAGTATAGATATGGATTAGGTTTTAAGTTACAATCTCCGTATTGTTTAAGGTCACTATAGTCATCGTGCATACATTAGTCCACTCAATCTTACAACATTTTACCTTTTGGTTTCTTTTCTGATTCATGGTACATGTCTCACTCATATATGCTAGTGGATAACTAAATTTACCATGAGTGTTATTTTATTCTTGTTTACTTTCTCTTCTTGAAGGTTGCTTGTGCGCTCCTTATGTTTGGTGAGGATTTGGACAAGCATGTTGAAGTGAAGAATGTACTTGTTGAAATGGGTACCTATTTTCAAGTGCAGGTATTTGATCATTACTTGCACTTATTTATATTTAATTGGCATACACTAGACATCTGACAAGAACCCCGTTCGAACAATTTAACTTTCGATATTGTACCAATCTTCGTGGTAGTTGGTAACACGTTGGACAGTTATTCCCTTTGCCGAGAATTTTACAACTGAAGTTTGTGTTGTGAGTTGTGACTAGAGGTGACAAGATGGGTAGGTTGCGTCATAGTCACATGAATCGCGGTACGCTTCGGTTCGTGGTACGAAATCGGGTACGCGATTCGCGCATTTCTAAAAGTCGGTACGAGGGGGGGTAGGTTCATTCGGTTCGCCAATTCGGTACGCGGTACGGTGTACCCTATAAGTTGGTACGTCGTATCGTATATAAACATTATACCATATATATTTTTTTTTCAAATAACTTCAATAAACATTTCATAATCATAATCCAAAACAAAGCTCTTAACTATAAGTTCAAAAACATAAATCCAAAACAAAGTTCTTAATTATAACTTCAAAAAACATAAAACAAACTAACCAAGTTCATAATTGTAAGTTCAAACTTCAAAAACACAGCAGCCTTCGAAGCTTTTTAGTTACGATTCGCGAATCGCATTAAATCTAAACAGCGAATTCGACAATCCGGTACGCGAATTTGTGACATTTGGTACGAAATTATACACAATCGGGTACGCTCAAGTTCACGAATCGGATCGCGAATCCTATGCGAACGGTACGCGAATGTACCCGATTCCGGTACGGGCGAATCGATTCGCGGTACACAGGCTCATTAGCGAATCCTGTGACTATGGGTTGCGTAACGGGCCAAAAGAGCTTCTTTAGGCACAAGGCGCAACCAGGTGCACCAAGTGCGCTGCGCCCTGTGAGGCGCGCGCCTAGGCACTGAGGCGCACTATTGGGGCTGTTTTCAGGCTGATTTCCGGCCAAATTTAGGCTAAAAGTTGCCTAAACCTCTAAAACATCCTGCATGAGTTATGAACAAGTCCTAAACAACCCTAAAACATCCTATTGTAGACTTAAACAAGCCTAAAACATCTCTAAAATCCCTAAAAAAATGTATTTTATATTTTTATACTATGCGCCTAATTATAAAAAGTCCTCGTTTTTTATGCGCCTTGCGCCTAGGCTCCGGGCTCGGCCTATGCTCCTTGAGTGCGCCTAGGCGTTTTGAGAACTATGGTTGAAACGGGTTAACTATGATTACAAAAACAATATTATTTCTACAACGATCAAAATCTTGGGGAATTGTCAAAAAAAAACCCATGGACTTTCACTGAATCTGTACATAAGTTTTTTGCATGATTAAATCCTTCAACTTTATAAAATAACGGAAGGGTCCCTTTTTTAATGATTCAAGTCCCTGCATTAGATAAAAAAGACCTTTTTATTAAGTTGTATAAGCTAAAGGATTTATTAATGACCAAGGGCTTATGTTCGAATTTAGCAAGTCCATAGGGTTTTCAGTTGCCCTCTAAATTTTTGAATAAAATGATTAACGAGGTTTTATGAATTAAGATAGAATTTGAGCGACTTTCAACCCTTTCTCCTTGCAACCGAATCTTTTGATTTGACCCATATGACTCTTTTAAGATAAAACACAGTACAAACCAACCCGTTCATGTCACCCGCCTCTATTTGTGACTGTTATTTTATAGAAACCTTTGATATAATTGCAGGACGATTATCTAGACTGTTTTGGTGCTCCTGAGGTAATCGGAAAGGTAAGTCCTGCAATATGTTTAATTATTTGTTTAGTTCGTGTGTTACAGTTGATTTAAAACTGTATCATTAAAATCTCTCTATGACAGATTGGAACAGACATTGAAGACTTTAAGTGCTCATGGCTAGTTGTGAAAGCTTTGGAACTTGCCAATGAGGAACAAAAGAAAGTCCTACATGTAAGCAACAAACACTTACTTCTACATTATCTATGGCGTTCATATATAGATATATGTGATTATGCGCCACTGTGCCAGCCATATATGCATATAACATATACATACAGAACACACACATATACACATGCAAAAGCACACCCATTTTCTGTTAAATATTTTCTAGGATTAGTCTTATACTATTATGCCATGCCAACTGTAGCCCTATTTTATACAGGCGGGTTGGGTAGCGGGTCAAAACAGTTTTGAGTTGAAATTGGCCACTTTTAGCACGGGTCGGAAGTGGTGGTCTGAGTTGACCCATAAACACAACTGTATCTCTATTCCACACTAACTAGAGGTGGCAAGATGAGTGGATCGGGCGGGTGGGTTGGGTAATGGGTGAGGCTAAACCACTTTTAGTACAAGTTCAAACGGGCTGAGTTGGCACGCAACTAGGGTACCGTTCATTCCTAAGTCTAATCATTTATCCAGGAAAACTATGGGAAAAAAGACCCCTCTTCAGTTGCAAAAGTGAAGGAGCTATACAACACTCTAAATCTTCAGGTTTGCGGCTTCTTTCTCCTTATGTGTAAATCTGAAAAATGAAAACCATATGTGGTTCGTTGGAATTTGAGGGAATTGGAATTCAAATATCATTCTGCGCGTTGCTTTGTTGTCAAAAAAATATATTAATAATTATCTATTATGATAATAGTTTTATTTCATTCTATTTTCTTATGATTATTGTTTTTGTAATTATTTTTTAATGTTATAGTTGCTAATGTTATTATTATGAATTTCAAGCTATTTTCAGCCAACCAATCACATGATAAGACAGATGTCTATTCCTTCATAGTCCAATCCTTTGACATAATCTATTTCTCCCAAACATTAGGCATATTCTTAACTGATTTTGTGGTTACATATGTAGGGAGTGTTTGAAGATTACGAAAGCACGAGTTACAAGAAGCTAATCACATCCATTGAAGGTCACCCAAGCAAAGCCGTACAAGCGGTGTTGAAATCGTTCTTGGGGAAAATATACAAGAGGCAAAAGTAGTTTCGATTTACTCTTACCATATAATTTTTCTTGTATCCTTTTCTGTGTTTTTAGTATGTGTAATAAGACGTCTGCATTGTTTGTAAGAGCTGTTTTGTAGTTTTCGATTTCTCCATCGTGTAGTTTTTAACTTTTTTTATCGATAGATCTCTCTTTTTAGTCATTTGTTTTGATATCAACAGCGACCGAAAGACCCTCATAAGATGTGTAACTTTCCTTTTATGTTACATCTAGAGGTTCTATGTAGATCATAACAGTAACTTTGTATAAAGATTTTACTTTGCAAAACACTTGTTGCGAATGTGGTAGTGAGTAGTACTTTTCTTTTTACCATACTGTCTTTGAGAATTTGCATGTCCTTGGGAGCCCTGTGCTCATCGAACATGGGCTCCCATCAGTGGCGGATTTAGGCCACAAAATCAGTAGTAACGTTTTTCATTTTTTTCATTTTAGTAGCAACGTTTTCCAAATTTCGTAAAAAAAAAACAAATTTTCCACTACGCGTGCGAAGTTGAGCCGCAACGTCCGCGACCCCTGCTAAAGCTCTATGTCCGCCCCTGGCTCCCATCTTTTAGCATCTTTTGTGAAACATACTTACCTCAAGACATTCCTATTTTGTTACTCCGACCTAATGTCAAACATACACTTAGATCAACTTACAACTTATGTTTAGCATCATAATTATGTAGATAAGTAGACTGGATACGTCTTGCTCATTACTATGTAATGTTTTTAGTCCACAATCTAAGTTGATGAACGTGTTTAAATTTTTTATCACATTAACATAAGCTAATTCTTGATGATTCAGTCATAAAAAGATGACTATTTCATAAAAGACATTATTAAACTACAGCTTACGCAATAAGAACATTGAACCAATTATAAAAAGTTACACTCACCATCAATTTCATCACCTTGTATTGCATGAAAATTATAGGTTTGTTATGAGCCCTTCTTGCAGTGTACGCATATGATGTATATATGTGTGAGCTATCGGGAGGCAAAAGTAAAATTACACTAATTTTCGTCATTACTGATTTTGTGGAAATAACGTTAAAGACGACAGACAGTTAATCATGCATCATGTGGTGGCGTTGATAGCCAAAAAACAAGGGGGTACATACACCAATAAGGCTTGTCCCGATTGCTGAGTGTTATGTGCCCTATGTTAAAGGTTTGATGCAAAACTACTATCGAGTTGAGGGTCTCACTAGAATCAGCCTCTTTATCCTACGGAGTAGAGGTAAGAACGTCTATATCTTACCCTCCTCATACCCTACCATAGCTTTGCTATTGATGGGATTTACCGAAGACAATGATGATGATGATATTCGAACAAAAACAACAAACCTTTTTTTAACAAACGTTTTTATTGAACTTAAGTAGACTAGGTAATTTTCATCTAGAATTTGGGACTGTCCAAAAAACTCATTACTCCATTGAAAGAAGCTTACTCGAATTGGTTGGCTCGACTCATCTCGAATTTGTTTAAAATAGTGTTAAGCCTACGTTGCGGCGTGAGCATAAAACCATACCAAATAGTACCAATGGCACATTGCTGCCAACAACCACAAATACCGGAAAAACTTGTATAAAAAGAAATAAAAAATGAAAAAGGTAAAATTGAACAAAAAGTAGACATAAAAACGTTAAGCTACGCACGCAACACCTAAAACATTGAAAATAATAACTAAGACGGTCTAGGACCCACACATCGTAACGAGGCCTTTAAACAGGAAAAAAACTTGCATAAAAACATTGTAAGAAATGAAAGCCATAAGAGACAAAAGTTGAATGTGAAAAAGTTTCGTGGTTAAGTTATAATACATGTAAAAGTGTTATGGTTAAAAAATAAGTGGATACAGTCAAACAGCCCACCAAACATAAGAGTACAATCCTTCATGCACAAAATATCACTAACCATATGTTTGGTGGGCTGTACCCACTTTTGCACAAACATGTTATAAATTGAGCCGAGCTCGAGTTTATCTAGATAGCGTTCTTGCCCAAACAATAAATCTTCATAAAAACATTACAAGTGACGTAGTAATAAAACGACTATTTCATAAAAGACATTATTAAACTACAACTTACACAACAAAAAAATTGAACCAATTAAAAAAAGTTACTACACATAAAAGGTATAGGAGGACAAAAGTTGAAAGTGAAAAAGTGTCATGCTTAAATTGTAAAAGATGTAAAAATATTAAGGTTAAGAGTGGATACAACCCATCAAAGAGTACAACCCCTCATGCATAAAACACCAATGTGTTGTTTGTTTTTTGCTCAGAAACACTTCTGGGCTCTTTTGTCTGCGCCACGCAGACGCGTGCAGACGTTTGGGGTCTGCAGATTGTTTGTTTTTTGGAAGACCTTTCACTCAAAAAGGTCTTTCTGACCTCTTCTTGGTGCAGACATGTTCCAAAGTCTTTTAAGGTCTTCTCCACTTCTCTTCTTCTCCTCCTCCTCCTCCCCCCTCCTCCTCCTCCACCACCACCACCACCACCGTCCACCACCATCACCACCACCGTCCACCACCACCCACCACCACCGTCCACCATCCACCACCACCATGGCCCACCACCACCACGGTCCACCACCACCACCACCCACACCCACCACCACCACCACGGTCCACCACCACCATCGTCCATCGTCCACCACCACCAACCACGGTCCACCACCACCACCACCCACCACCACCACCACAGTCGACCACCACCACAGTCCACCACCACCGTCTACCACCACCACGGTCCACCACCACCACCAACCACGGTCCACCACCACCTACCACCGTCCACCACCACTACGGTCCACCACCACCATCCACCACCACCACCACCACCACCACCACCACCGTCTACCACAAGACTGCTGTAAAAAATCAGTTTATTTAAATTTCAGTTTATTTCAGCAGCCTGCAGACATTAACAAACAAACAGTCTTCTTCTTGCAGACTGCAGACCTTTGGTCCACCTTTTCTCCTGCAGATATGGTCCGCAGACTGCAGACCTTTTCATGCAGAAAAAACAAACATCACCCAAGTAAGCACATGTTTTGCTGAATTGTTGGGTTGTACTCACTTTTGCACAAACATGTTTTAAATTAATACTATGAGTTAATTACCAAAACAATCCTTGTGGTTTAGGCCATTTTGCGAAATGGACCGTTTTTGCCTATTTCGTCAAACTAAATGGACTGTTCAGGCAATTATTTTGATTTTGGACCGGACTGGCAAAATGACCCAAACCATAGGGACTGTTTTGGTAATTAACTCTAATATTCTATAACGTGATTTGAGCCTGAGCTTGCTCCGACTCGACTCGGCTCGTTCCAGAATTATTATATATTTATATTATAGTCACAAGTCAAAAGGACTAAAACAATCCATAAAAATAACTTAAAGGTGCAAAAATAACAAAAAAGCAAAGTTAGTAGCAAAAAACCAAAAAACGAGTTCCAATTCGATGGTTGATTACGGATATGTACCCATCACCATCACTTCAATCTTATTCCTCAAATCATTATTTTTATATTATTATATGTGAGGTGGTTTTTTTCTGTTTCTATCTGATAATATTATTATTAATCATACTGTTTCTCATCTTTTTAATTTCAATTCACAACGTTTTCTCCATTACACCACACATCTCACTGTTTTCTCCTCAAGGTCAGTTCTCTATTATTATTATTATCATCATCATTATTGTTATTATTATTATTATTATTATTATTGTTATTATTATTATCATTATTATTGTTGTTGTTATTGTTATTATTATTTGTATGATTGAATCTGTGTTCAATGATAGATCTGTAAGTGTTTATAGGCATTATAGTGAGCTAATTGTTGAATTGTGGTTTAATTTTTGAAAATTGAGTTATGTGATAAGGAGATTGAGGATCTGTGATTGTAAATTGTTACGGTTTGAAGATCTAGGGTTCAGGTTTAGTTTAATTAGTTTGGTTAAGAGTTTTGTGTTTCGGAGTAGGTATTGAGATCTGAAAGTGAGTTTAAAGTATTGGATTTGGTGTATGGTTAGTTGCATGTCAAAGTGATTGATAGTTTGAGTTGTTTTAAGGTTTGGTATGAGCCTGCTTTGTGTCGGAAGAAGTCGGTGTATTGATGATAGTATTTGGACTTGAATTCATGTTTTTATTAAGGTTTGTTTTACAAAAATGTGACCTTTTTATGTAAGTTTTCTTGTGAGTGAAGATCTTATTATAGAAGATTAGCATGGTTGTAAATTGTAATCAACTTGAGTCAAGCCGAATCATGTGAAATTGTGAACACGGGTTCGAAAGTCGAATTATGTGATTGATTGTGGTTGTTGTGTTGTTCAACGTTTCTTTTGAACTTTGCTTGGGTTCGATCATTTTCACGGTTGAGACGTTGATCTACCGTGGATTTGTGAGCCAAGCTACTTATCTATACATTCGATGTGAAAACCACACTCTGCACGGTGACAACGCTCGGATGTCGTCTCCATCTATGTATTCCAACAAACATGCCACACACTTGCCGGAGGAAAGCTTTTTTCCGTTGTCTTCCTTAGCTGAATTGTATGAGAATTTCGGAAGTGCTCCATCGATTTCCATTGAAGCCAAGTGCAGTAGCCGGTAGGCTACCACTATCAAACCTACAACACAAACCAAAGTACATAGTAAAGCAGCAAGGATAAGGATGGAATTGGATTCCATGGACACTTTCTCAGGTGATGCCACCACCGCCTTCGATGATGATTGGACGGCAGTGGATAGGAATTTGGGTGGATGAGTCATAGCACATTCATTGCTCCGATTAATGGAGATATTAAGACAATTTCAAACATTTAGAAGGATATATATGAAACTAATCATATTTTAGCAGGAGCCCATTATCCTTTTATTGGACTTCAGGCTTTAGGATATGAATATTAGGAGTTAGTGTTTGAGTTTTCTTAGGCGGCCCATATTTTATTTAAAAACGCATTGCAACCTTTAACATCATTCAGTCTTAACCTTTATATATAATCCCTTTATATGTTTTAACTAACTGCCTACTCCAAAATCTAAGCCAGTGTGTTGAGTGTCCGACCATTTTATATCGCTACAAGAATGAAAAAATGTGAACATGAATGAATGTTCTTATTGTCAGGTGTCAGCTAGTGTCTTTTCAAGAGATTATGTGAGTTGGTTTCCACATGTTCGACATAGGTCATGACCCGTGTAACTAAAGAAGATTAGTATGTTTTATATTATAGATGATGTGATATTTTCTCCAAACCGAATTTGTGCAACACCCATATGTACCATATGGATCATAAGTTGTGTGATCAATGAAATATTAGTTGATGAATCATGTGATTTATCTCCAAACTAATTTCATGAGACATACATGATACATGTTCTCCATAGGTAATCACTCTTGTGACTGATGAAGGTTAGTATTTTTTACATGATAAGTAATGTGACATGTATCTCCAAACCGAATTTGCGCAACACCTATGTGTACTCTATGGATCATCACTCATGTGATTAATGAAAATTAGTATGTTTTACTAATCAATAATGTGACATTTATCTCCAAACTAATTCACACGACCCACATGTTCTCTATAGGTTAGTATTTTTTACATGATAAATTGTGTGATATTTATCTCCAACCCAAGTCATGCTCATGCAACACTCACATGCTCTCCATAGGTCATCAGTTCATCACTCATGTGATTAAAGAAGATGGCATGTTTTCAATGATTAAATTAGTTGGCAATATGCTCATTTTTGTCCTTCTCATCAAGTGATCTGTAAACTTTAAATTATATCAGCAATAGGAAATGGTAAAAAGGTAACTTCTATCCTTCCATTTGTTCCATTCCTTTTTGTATGCTTTTCATTTAGTTAAAATGCTTTGACATTTTTTTTCCCTTTTGTCAATTCAGGAGCAAGTATGGATCATTTTAAAGCACAACAGGTACCATGTCTCAGTGTTTAGAGGGGGTCAGGCACGTATTTGCTTCCTTGCTAAACTGCTGTGATCTTGAATTGTATAAACAATCAAGAGGCCTTGAAGATCCTGAAATTCTAGCTAGAGAGACAGTGTGTATGCAACTATTCTAAATTATTACATTGCAATGTTCTATTAAATTTAATATTATATGTAAATTTAACATTTATTTAAAGTAAAATTTTGTTTTGACAGCCTTTTTATGCATACAAAAATGACTCATATAGGACTTATTCATTTTTTTAGTGACTAAGATGTACAAAAAAATATACAATGACATCGTCATTCTTGACCAACTGTCAAAAAAATTTATATTATGCAAAAAGAATTATAGTTGGTAAAAAATTTACATATATAGGTTGATGATACTTCTTTTATGTGATCATGACTGGACAATGTTGTAGAAGGCGCTAGGCGGGCGGCGAGGTCCAGCCTAGGGACTAGGCGGAATTAGGCGTTTTGGTATTTTTATACGTATTTTATATATACACACAAATTTAGGTGTTTTTTGAAAATATATTAAGATATATACACATAATACTTAGATATATACACATAATACTAAGAAATACTTAGAAATTAAAAAAAATAAAAAAAAAACAAAAAAAAAACCACCGCCTAGGCCCGCCTAATGGTCAAAACGCCTAGATCTTCGACTAGCCCTTATTCCGATTTTGGTCACCCCCTAGCGCCTAGGCGGCCGCCTAGGCCGATTTTTACAACACTGTGACCGGATGTAAATTGCAAATGCTTGCCCTGTACCAACAATTTGAATTGATGATCTTAAGATGGCATTTTGGAAGCTTATCATGCTAAGATTTGTCTACACTTAGTTGATGAAAGAAGCTGACATTATACTGAAAAAAAGGTTATTATTTTCTTCATGCAGTTAGTGTAAGTGAAATTGAGGCACTTTATGAGTTATTTAAGAAGATAAGCAGTGCAGTCATTGATGACGGGCTAATCAATAAGGTAAGCATAGATGTTACTTTATTGTGGTCTCCACGTTTATTTTTTCATTGCCAGCTGAAAGAATCCAACTTTGAGACCCATCGCAGGAGGAGTTCCAGCTGGCATTGTTTAAGACAAATAAAAAAGAAAGCTTGTTTGCGATCGGGTATGTTTTTATTTTAATAAGCAATTATCTTCTCATAATGTACGTTATAGCAATAGTAATAAGTTTCCCATGCGTATTGAGAAACACTGTTTGACCTCATATTATTGGTCAACTCTAGGTGTTTGACCTGTTTGACACAAAGCATAATGGAATCCTGGGGTTCGAGGAGTTTGCTCGTGCACTCTCAGTATTTCATCCTAATGCCCCTATTGATGATAAAATTGAATGTAAGTATAAATGTTTTTTTTTCTCTGTTAATATGGTTTCAAATTATTACTTTTATCTCTTATGAAATCAGCAGCAGTTTTTAAATTGGGAATCCCTTACTAATTTAATCTATAGTTAGAAATTTGACTGCAATTTATCAAGGCAAGAGTCATTATGTTACTGGTTTCTTTCCACAAATATTTACTGTAATATAATATGTAATTTAAATGTTAGTTTCATACTGTTTCAGTGTCTCTTTATATTGTCATGATGGAGTAACGGTATGTATTTTAGACATGTAGGCAATTCCTAAATGCATGCATTTATAGGGATGTAAAGTGATTGTTGCCAGTTCCGTGATAGTAATGGAGTGTGTATATTTACATACATACATATAATATGATTGATACATCCATATATGCGTACGAAGTCTGGATCATATAATATCTCAAATATTGGTTAGAATTGTAAGAACTATCATATCTTTTTTGTATTCGAATCATATAAGATAATTATGTCTCCATTAAAATATTTGATAAAATTATGAAGCATTGTCCATTGAAATATTTGATAAAATTGTGAATCATTCCCCATTGAAGGAAGTTGACATATTCATATATTTATACCTGTGCTTCTATGCATCTGGAATTCTAGATACGACTTAGATGCACAAATATAAATTTAAAATTTGTCAACTTTAGTGCTTCAAACTTTTATCAAACATTTCAGTGGACATATAAGATTCTGAACTTTTTGAATTTGTCGACTCATGATTCAAAGCTAACACTTTGACTAGTTCTTACAAATACTTTTGTTATTTGATTCTTTTTTATATAATCTCTCTATATAGATGTGTGTGTGTGTGTGTGTGTGTGTAATGTATTGTATGATCGAGAATCTTATTCTTCGTTTTCTGTTTGCAGTTTCCTTTCAGCTTTACGATCTCAAGCAGCAAGGTTTCATAGAGAGGCAAGAGGTGAAATCTTTTCTTAGATGCAAGAACTCCGTTTTTAGCGATTTTTATTTCTAGAACTGGGATTTGTTTTTGTTTTAGTGTTTTACATCCTAAAATGCTCTTCTCTTCAATATAGACATAAGTGCCATTTTATTCGGTGTATCTAATCATGTATCTATAAAACTCTTTAAATGCTCACTAGATTTCCAAGTTAACTATTTCTAGGAAAGCTACTGTTGATATTGTATTTAAATTGTCAATTTGACACGGTTAATTATCTTCGTATATTACTGATAGTCTAGTCAACTTCTGTAATGTAGGTAAAGCAAATGGTGGTAGCTACCCTTGCCGAGTCAGGCATGAATCTTTCGGATGATGTCATCGAAAGCATCATCGACAAGGTACTTTATCTCAGGCTCTTTTTTTTTTGGTTCAACCTTTGGTTTAAATTATAGGGTCTGGTTAAAATGGAATTGTTTATTCCCTATATGCACGGGATTAATCAAGTCAATTTGCCAACCCGTTCAATTAAATAGGTCAACCCACCAACTTGTTTATTACCCATTAAACCCTTGTATTACAACCTAACACATTATAATTTGATTACAACCCACCAACCTGTTTGCCTTGTTTAGATTAAATGCGTTAACCAGGTTGTGTTTGATTTCAACTTTTCACCTGTCAACCCGATAAGATTGTCGCCCCTCATTAAACTACAAGTAAAAAGGGTTTGGGTTGACCCACCAACAATTTCTTTAATTCAAAATTTCTAATTTCATAAACAATTAAGATATATTTGTGCTCTTTATCGAAATAACATTTTTTGTAGTAACATAGCAATTCGAAATGTTGTAAACATCTAGGTATACTTATTTAATTTTTTTTGGCCCGTCTGCAATTTAAGATAATTCAAATTGCCAAATAATATATGGGATGAGTTCACCCCTTCTCGGTATCAAGACAACGGACAAGAGTCAATCGTTATCATTTATAAATATCCATTTTTTATAATATTTGTTGCACATAATAACTAGCAATGTCCTTTTTTTAGACATTTGAGGAAGCTGATACGAAACATGATGGGAAGATTGACAAAGAAGAATGGAGGAGTCTTGTACTGCGACATCCATCCCTTTTAAAAAATATGACGCTTCAGTATCTCAAGTATGTATATGTTCTTATCTGCATAAAATTCCATCAGACCTTTTCATTTGTCTCATTTTAGTCATTCTACTTTTTGTACATCTGAGTTATTAAAATATAAAAGATGGTTGTGTGTCCTGTAAATTCAACACTTTTATACAAAATTTGACATTATATATAAAGCATCATTTTAGAAACCGGTTTTAGACCTAAAACCGGACACAAAGTCATCTCTTAATGACCCACGTAAGAAAAGTATACCGACAAACAGGACAAATAAAATTTACGCTTGTATTGCAAAAGACCTATAAATGTTCGGTAGATCACATATTTTCATTGTCATTAAAATTTCAACAATGTGCATCTTGGTCGGCCATGAATGAATGAATGCTTTTAATATCTCGAAGCATTTGAGTTACAAAAGGACAATAAATTGCATCTAGTAATTCAGGTTTACAAGATTTGATCATTTTGTTTGATAAAGTTGCTGATGTTTCAAGGGAAAAGAAATCCCAAGTTGAAGTATTAATAAGATTATGTTATTCTCAGTTTTCATTGCAAATAATTATCAAATACATAGATATCATGTGGTACATACAAGAAAGTGTAATTCACTTTAATTTCATGCGGTTTGTCCTTTGAATCTTACATTTTACCTGGACTTTGATGTAGGGATATCACGACAACGTTTCCAAGCTTCGTTTTTCACTCGAGAGTAGAGGATACATAATCAATTGAGATCGTAGTCAGAAATTTGTGTGGTTTTGTTGTGGTTTTGTCGTCTCAAGCAGAGGTGAGTTTGTGGATAAACTTTTGGTTTTTGAAGGATTTGAATATGACTCCATTCTATCAAATATATTGTGTTTATAAGACAATTTTATTAGACTATGATTCTTGAATAATAATAAGTGTTGGCTGGCACATATCTCCTTTATTTACAAATATTATTTAGATTCCAAAAAATGGTAAACCCCATGTATGAGAACTAGATCTATAGTCGTGTTTCACCTGCATTAGCGACTTGTGCTGTACAATATTGTGTGGTACCATGTTGCGCAATGCAAGTCTGCATATCGGAAAGCCCAATGGTAATGCATATCGTGCAGAAGATGGTGGTTCTATGGCAGGTCATTGCGAGCTTCAAGGTTTGGGGGCGGTGCCAGTTGTTTCGTCACCTCTGGGTCTCAACAAGGATACACCTAACCCTCCTCAAAGGGATCAAATCATTCCAGATTCATCTTCTCCAAAGCCTGTGAACCCTCTTCCGGTTCTAAGCTCAGACCTGCGACAAGCTTCTCTGTGGAGAACAATGCAGCAGGTAGTTCTATACATGCTGTAGCTTCCTCCACGCCGGGTCCTAAAGGTGGCTTGGTGATGCCTAACAAAAGCGGATAGTGTACACATTGTGTTGGCAAAGGAAGAAAATCCGTCGCCCATTTCATTCGGAAGCATAATTTGGGTATAAGACCCAAGTGGATGAAAGTCGTCGTGTTTTGTTAGTTCAAACTAGAGGTGAAAAAAAAACGGCACCTGTAATCGTACCCGGTAAAAAAGTCTGGAACCGGTTTTTTTAATACCCGGATAGTTTATACCCGAAAATGGATCCGGCCGTTCCCATAGGGTATAGATAGGGTATACATTTTGATCTCATTACCCAGAACCGGAACCGGAGCCACAACCGATTTATGCTCGTTTAATACCTGAAACCGGTTTTTTTTGATACACAACTCATGTTTTTAATGTCCGGTACATGGTCTTTTTAATACCTGATACATACTACAATTATGAGTCTAAACTCATTTTACAAGTTATCAACTTATGTGAATGGAATAAATACATTCATTTTTCATTTTTGTTTTTTTTTCTATTTGCATTTTGATAAATGTAACAACTATCATGCAACTGCAATGTGTATAATCTCATTTCCACAGCAAGTCAATTTCTAGCATCAATCCTTTTAATTTATGTTACTGCATTTAATTTTATTTTTTACATAATAAAATGCATATTTAATATATGTTAAAAGAAACTGAAAATAGGGTATTTTAAATTGTAATATTTGGAACTGAACCCTACCCAGACGCGGGTGCATTGAGTATGGTTTTTTTGGTCCAATAACTGTACCTGGAACCGAACCGGTTATAGCAATAACAGGTTCCAACCCTTAAAAAAGAACCAAAACTGGTTATTAAAAGTACCCGGTTTGTGCACCTCTACTTCAAACGACAACTCGTTAAGAGTCTTAAACGAAACCATTAGGGATCTTGATCTTAGTTTTTGGTAAAATCTTAGAGGCCGAACTCGATACATGCAAATTTTTTGGTAAAATTTAAACCATGCATCAAAATGTGTGTGTGGTGAGGGGTGGGGGGCATAAATTCATGGGTAGAAATCAACTTCTGTCAAAAGTTAAAACTATATCGCCGACTAATGTTGTTTCTCAATTTAATGATGCTAACTCTTAAATCATGGGTAAAAACTACACTATGCATCAAAATGTGTGTGTTAGAGGCTAACTCTTAAAAATTGCATCATCTTTCCTACGGCCTTCAGATCGAGAGCAGGCGGATGCTCCCAGAACAGACCGAGCATTTGCTCCTGTTGGAGCTTCTCGTTTCCGCCTGACCTATTTCTTGCTGGATTGTCGCAAGTCTTCCGGTGATATCCATAAGAGTGTTTGTTGTTGGAATAAGTGTTACCAGAAGTCTTTCTTTCTGACTTCTACCTCTCTCTTTGAAAATATAGACCGAAGAAGTTTCTATTTATAGGCCTTGGAGGCGCCTAACTCTTTCTTAGATAAGTTGTCTTAGTTTCATAACATGTTTCAACCCCTGCTTTTCATGAATATGGAATCGGATCCACTAGATTTTAGCGTGCCGAAGAATTATCTTCGTACTCCAATCCGTACGAAAGGCCCCCTTTCTTTTGACGGGTATCGCCACGTGGCTTAATCCCAGATCACCTTCAGGAATAGGACACAATAATATAGTGCACATCAGAGAAGAGAGTACCCCATTTATTAAGTAATGCAATTTCAAGCTGAAATCATAGGTAGAAAACAACTTCTATTAAAACTATATTGCCGATCTAATGTTGTTTCTCTGTTTATTTATGCTGAGGCCAAATGGCTCAAATATGTGAGATCAAGATGTAAGGATGGTAACATGATGAGTTTGGGACAAATATTGGTAATTGGAGTCTCATACCTTACTGTAAAACTGTGTTTCATACCTGGCCTAAGACTGTTGTTGTGGCTCGCGAGCCACCTGCCGCGAACCACAACTTGATCCACGTGGATCGCGAACACGGTAACACCCACGCGTGAGGGCTGACGTGAGCGACCACACACGACCACTATTGCGTCCGTTAGCGGGCTCCCAACCGTTTGAAATTTATTTTTTTTTTAATTTTTATACCTATTTTCATTTATTACACTAACTATTATAAATTTACCTTCATCTCCTTCACCAACAATTCTTCACCCACAATTCTTCAAACCTTCACCTTCATCTTCAAAATCAACCTTCAATCATGGTGCAATAGACCGAGGAGGAACAACTAGCGTTAATAATCGCTTATAACCAAGTGCATGATGACGGCGCCTCAACAAGTCGGGGATCTCATAGCCGCGGACCGCACTCGCAGTGGGGAAAGGTCCTAGAGGAGTTTGGTACCCTTGTCAGGGGTACCAAACGTACTTGTGACTCGATCTCTCATAAGTACGCATATTTGAATTTGAAGTGTAAAAACTTCGAAATCGCGTACAAATAGGTCAACAGAGATCTCTCCGGGGAAAAAGAAGACGTGCTACTAGCTTTTACGCATGTGGAGTACCTTTCGGAGGTTAGGCATGACTTTTGTCACACCCTCAAATTTCCACTGCGGGGTTTATACCCCGAGACGCGTGACATACCAGGATCCCATAGCCAGTGGCGTATCCAGGACGGATTTCCAGGGGGTTCCTTTCGTAGATTTTGACTGATTTTCACTAATTTTTCGAATTTTCCACTAATTTTTTCAATTTTTTCCAAACCGAGGGGGTTCCTGGGAACCCCCTAAAAGCCCCTAGATCCGCCCCTGCCCATAGCCATAAGTCATAAGAACGACCCTAAATGCCCAACCCATTTAGTTTGTTATTGAAAATCAAGTTTAGCGTTTACCAAAAAGTTTAATTAAGTTACGGAAGCGTAAATCAAACATAATCGTTTAAGTTCATGCGCAAAACAACGCGCCCAAAATAAAACCATTTAATGTAAAGCATAGTATAAGTTAAGTAATGTTCACAACCCATGACACAATGATGCATGTCCTATCGTGCTCCGAACCTAGAGACCTGCAAAAGAATGCTAGCGTGTGTCAACATAAAGTCGGTGAGTTCACAAAGTAAGGTAAGTAAAAGTGTAGGTTTCCCAAACCCGAAAGTAAAAGCGTAGGCCCCCAAGACCTCGTAACAACAAGTAAAAGCGTAGGCCTCCAAGACCTCATAACAGCTAATTCACTCTAACCCATTCATGATAACCAAACAATGATATATCGAATTGCTACTCAAACGTTGCACTCGCCCCGCGAGCTGGTTTTTGCCTCCCATCATTGCCTATCAACAATGATAAAAATCTAAGGTCGTAGTTTACGCCCGGCTCCCAGCACGGTGTGAGATTTGTCAAACCTAATAGCGCTTTCAACTATTTACCCGCTTGCCACCCGGCAACTCATTCGGTAAATAGTGAAGGACTTCGGTGATAGAGTGCAGTTTAGTTCATCAAGGACACAGAGTGTGAAACTAGAAAAACCCGAGATAAAAATAGTAGTCCCAAATCTGGACTAGAAAAGTAAGTAAGTAAGTTGTCTCCCCGAGACGCATGCTTTTGAGAAAAGAGTAGTGAAACTCACCTTAGAATGCAAGCAAATAAATCCAACTTCCAAAGTAGGGTGTGCTACCGACTCCCTATTACATGTGTTACTAAGTGAGTATATGTGTAATATCATTACACCATATAACCCGTTTGTCCAAGACGTTTAAAGGTTCAAAATCGTGTAAGTGACACCTAACGATTCTACATGCATAAGTAAACCCTACGGGCCCGTTGGTGAATATGTTGATTATCATCATTTTTACACTTCATATGCATCTCATATAAGTGTCCATTCAAGTTCATGTCAAATACATACCACATAAGACTCCAAATAGTCACATAAACATACATTACACAATCTGCGTTTTTAAGACAGATTATGCACCGAGAAAACTAATTGATTAAAAATACTTATCCAGTGAGTTAGACTCCCAAAATTTTACTAAATATTCTAGGGGGTCTAATGGACAAATCCATATTTTTATTTTTTTTTTGATAAAAACCTTATACAAAAATTAAGAAAAATCACGCAACACAACTATGTTCAGAAAATACACACAACAGATCAGATTAGTAGAAAAATTTCCAAAAAATCCTGTATTCATCCAAACGGGACGAGTCCACTTGGAAAAGCCAAGTTATTCCAATGTTAATCTACTGTCCAAATTTCATAACTTAATTCCTTGTAAAACTCGAGTTATGATTGTTTAAAGTTGACTCCGTTTGTTAATCCGAAAATCTGATATGACCTTTAATCAAAGAAAATTCCAAAAACATATCAAACGACATCCAAATCAGATGATTTTGCCCATTCTAAAAAGCTAAGACCATGTACAATCCATTCATGCAAAGAATCGATCAAAACAATTATTTGCAAGCCACATAACATACCCTACAAGTCGACATTCAGATTCTGTCCAAATTTTAATCATGCAATATCATCAATTATATCAAACCCTAGTTGCATATTATCAATCAATAATAATAAAAAACCATCATAAAACATTCATAAGACCTAACATGATCAGATCTTATCATGACACATGCAAAACCATAAACCCTAAAGATCATAAACATCATAAACATGCGCAACATGCAACCTATCAATTTCTAATCGCATAAGATTATGTTTAACCCATTCAATCTTTATAAACCTCAAGTTTTAATCTTTGTGAAAACGTTTCAGACCTGGAAAAACTTAGTTATAAGGTTTTATAACATATTAAGGAAGATTAAAACACAAGAGATTGAATGTTATACCGCAAGCTCTTCGAAACAATCAACCGAATGATCTCCAAGCTTCCCGATCGATGTTCTTGCGCCTTAGCAGGTGTTAGGGGTTGATATTTTCATAAAAGGGCAGTAGGGGGCGATTAGGGTTTGAGTTTTGGGGATACAAGAGGCTTAAGGTTGCTTAAATACTAGTTTAAGTTGATTTGGTGATAGCTAACACCCGCGCGCGGCCGCTCAGCGCCTGTGAGCGGCCGCTCACAGCTCCCCGGCCCGCGTTGGTGGCCTGTTCGTCGTACAACGTGTTTTTATCGATGTTTTCGCTATATTAGACCATAATAAGTGTAACCCCATGTGTTAAGACCCCAACCATCCTAATAGTCCACCTATTATGATTTTTATTAACGTATTCGGTTTAAGTTCACGTAATCACATACAGTTTGCACATAGTTTCACAGAGTTTCATAGCAGCACATAATTGCAATCAATCTCAATAAATTAATTCACAATTATTTAATTTCATTGTTCGCCAACGTCCGTGGTTTACTACTCATGTATACAGTCTGGTAATTCCCCGAATTACCACTTCATGCAGTTAATAACCTATAACTGTGCAACGTGTGACCTATCTAGCTAACCCTAGTTAAGTAGAATGCAAGGAATGTAACTAGAGTTTAGTTAAAGTAAGAACCTGAAATTGCGGGGTATCACAACTTTCACCACGTTTCGGCGTGGCAAATGTTACGCTCAACCTCAACCTTACGTTAGGTTTTTTTTTTAAATGTAATGGTTTTTTTTAGTGTAACTTTTTTTAATGTAATGTTTTTTAGTATAACTTTTTTTATTGCAATCTATTTCTTTTTTTATTTAATGTTATGTTATAAAAAAATGTCTGGTAAAATATTTATGTTTAATATTATTTATTTGGTAAAAAAAACTCCGCTCACATTAACCCACAACGGGATCAAGCTACTAGCCCGCGGTCGCGAACCATTGCCACATGGGCGCCTACATGACACAATATAATTCGATCAACTGTTGGCTCACCTATAGCCACAACACATAGTCTAATACTCATTTGGTTTGTTGATATACTTGTCAGTTGAAGAAACACCACTATAACAATCTATATATACGAGCACAATAAAGAGATATTTGTATTAATGGTTTGCTCAGACGATTACAGACACTCGAATACAAGTTGTTACAATGTTTCGACTATAATATATCTTTCACAACTATCACAGAATTCTCTAAGTATAAAATGTTTGGAAGATTGAATGAATCCTTCTCCTCAGGGAGAAGGGGTATTTATAGGCCTTAGAGACGTCCTGTGATTGGCTAGATTAGGAATGACAGCTGTCTTGTATGATTGCAGATCGTTAGCGTCTTTGGCGCTATCCTCCTGTGATAGGTCCACGTGTCCTGTAGTCGTCCTTTCTGTCCTTTTCTGTACCTCGTACCTGCAGGTGATCATGGAGCAGGGAATAACGGCCTCTGATTGGCTGCACCTCCCTTTCTTTATCGGGTCACAACTGGCATGTACGAGGTTACGTGCGTAGGCTTCTGGAAGGTTTAGTCAGCGCTGCTGCTGACGTGTGTGGAGATGTGGGACCGTGCGCACGCGCGGATACATATCTCTTCATCAGTTTTTTAAAATTACCCGTTGCGATTCTTAAGTACATTTCTTACTATTTTAAGCTTATATAAATTTATTATTGAAGGAAATTAGAAATATCAATAGTGAAATTAGTGGGTTATTCTATTCTCAAGTAAAAAACAAGAAATTATATACTATTAATGTATAAACTGATTGAACAGTAACACAAATGAACAGTCATTTTATTATTATAATATACCTCACCTCAGCTTCTAATTGGACCCCTTTTACCACCCACCTAACTCTTCTTGTCTGCATTCTTTATCTGTCTCTCTCCTTAACCTCTTCATTCTCTACACACACTCTCTCTCTCTCTCTCTCTCTAGAAATCACATCTCTTCATCTCTTTCTCTCAAAAATCACACCAAGATCTTAATATAAAAAAATGTTTACTGAAAAATGGCTATGTACATTAAACATTTCGTGGAATAAACCCGGGTATCACTTTACACCAAACCTGTCCCATACATGCGAAAACTTCTTATACTAACCCCGTTTTGAAATACTTATCCTCAATGCTTCGGGTTTATTTATCATATTCGGGTTCGTTTGCCATCCTTTCAAGATAATACATACAATACAACATAGCTAGGAGTGAGCATTTGGACCCACATGAACCTTGGATCCGACCCGCGAAAACCTTGGACCCCAACCTTTTTAAATATATGGGTTGGTTTCCGGTTCTAGATATATATATGAATTATCGGTTCCGGGTCGGGTCGGTTCCAAACCCACGGTTCTAATATAAGAACCACAAGAACCGTTTGTATTTTAATTAAAAAAAATAAAAAAATAAATATTTTTTAGTCTTTTCATTATTTGGTTTTATGTGTTATTGTAATCGATTTCATGTAATGTTAATACAATATTAAAAATATTATTTATAAGAATAACAATGTATTTTTCTTTAAATATTTTTCAGCTTGATGTATATGCATAGATGTGATATATTATATAATATATATTATATCCAAATTTGAAATAAATATTTATATTTGTCGCTATGATGTGTGTGTGTGTGTGTGTGACATACTAGATTCACATAATGTTTAGAGTGATGAGAATGACAAAATTGTTACGAAAACATAAGTCTAGAAACGAAAAGTGACATAAAAAATAAACTCGTGAGCTATTGTTAGAACCATATGGAGGAATTGTTTTACGGGCATGGTAAAACTTAAAAGAATCGAAATATGTAATCCTTTAAAATTGGCTATTATATTAAAAGGTTCTAGAGGGTCAGACCCTTTACCTGACCCATCGGAACCTTTAGGACCTGGAACCACATAGCCTTTTAAGGTTCGGTTCGTGGTTTCTAATTTCAACAATAAAAGGGTATACGGTTTTGATTGGTCCGGGTCAGGTCGGATCAATTCCAGACCCATTGCACAGCCCTACTTTTACATAGCCACTATAGGGATAAAGTTTGAAGAAAAACTTTATAAAGGGGACACAAATGAAAGATGAAAGTTAGTTAAAGGGGTAATTTGTGTAAAGACACATAAATATTGAACTCCAAAAAAAGAATTATCCATACATCAAAAACAGTTTATCTTGAAGCTATGGAATCTGTTGGATTCCAAACCATAATTAACGTTTCCAATCCTCACTGGTATCAATTTCTTCTTTAAAATCTATTTCAATTTGATGATAACGATTAATCAGACCGACTGTTACTTCAGCGAGGCAACTCGTGTGGAGGCAGTACGGTTTCCTGGGGAACGCCACCAACAAGCCGGCCCGGATCCGATAGAACACGGAGCTCGCCAGCCTTAGCGCGGTGACGAGTTCGGTCGGCATCGTGGCAATGGGTCACTCGTAAGAAAGTCACCGTTCAAAAAAAAATAAAATAAAATAAAATAAAACTGCTTATAAAATTTTTAACACAACAATGAGATGTTGCTTATCTTAATATTTGTCATTGAAATAAACTGTTTTGAATAAGCAGTTTGAACTTGTTTATGTCAAAAAGCAACAAGCAGACAAGCAGTGTTAATAATAATAATAATAATAATAATAATAATAATAATAATAATAATAATAATAATAATAATAATAAGTGCTTAATGTTGGATATTTTAGTGTAATTGGATTCACTGTTTGACCAATATGTTCATAATAATACATCATATAGGTATGGTGGTGCGGAGTGCACGCCTATTTGAATTTATTATGAACTTAGGGGCGAAACCCTAAGGAACGGGGGTCCGGGGGCAGCGCCCTGGGAGCAGGGTCCAAGGGGCAGAGAATTGTCTCAGAAAATTAATTTCCATTAAAATTGCTGTGGTAAAATTGTCTCAGAAAATTAATTTTCAGAAATAGAGGGACTATTTTGGTAATTTCGAAACCTTTGGAAAAATAAAGGCAGTTAATGGCCCAATTTGTTTCATTACGTATTCTTCTTCTTGGTCAAAAATTCTCTGGTTCTTAAAAATCTCAGTCACAACATATAGAAAATTCTCAATCTCTGATTGTATCCGATTGAATATTCGATAGAACCGTCGAATTGATTCAATCTGAAAGCGATTACGTGCCTTCAGAGATTTCTGTTATCCGTTTTGTTCGTTTGTTACTGTTACTCCCCAACACTTCATGCTAGTAACGATTTTAGTTCATGATCTCAAAATCTTAAGCTGTCATTGTGTCAAGAACACAGTTTTCCTAGGCCTGGTGAAGCCAAGAATCATGTGGTCCAACCGACAGGCAAAATGGTCCCAAGAAGGCTGGTTTTGCACTCATTTGGATTCATACCAGTTCTGTTGAATGTTCCTCTCGTCGCTGAAGCTGTGGAGATGAAGGAACCTGAAGTTGTTCGGTGTGTGTTGTATTGTATAATGTTACTTTGTTATATGTTTATTTTGAATTTGTATATGAATTGGAAGTATGCAGGACTCAGAAGCTTGATAGCGGAGTGCGAATACAAGGTAACTTCTCATTTTATATACATCACTTGTTTAAATGAATTGCAACTAATTGGTATAGTATTATTGGTTATACGACCGCCCATGGTTTAAAAAAACGGCTGAGGCGTGCCTCAAGGCGAATCGGGAGGAAAACGAGTCTGAGGCTACGCCTCAGGGTGCTATTTTGTAGATGCGCCTCACAGAGCTGAGGCAGTAATAAAAACTGCGCCTCAGGGGTTTTTTAAGTTTATTTTTGATGTTTTAGACTTTTTATTTCAATTTCAAGCATGTCATGCCCTTTTAACGTGTGTTTTTGATGTTTTTGATGAATTTGATGCTGAAATTAGTTAGTATTTCATTTTCTATAAGACATATAACATTTATATATATATTTTCATTCCGCCTCGCGCTTACGCCTTGAGGCACGTTTCCGTACTTTTAAACCTTGCGACCGCCAACAAAACGTCACCAAAACCTTGCATCCTTTGCAGAAGCTAAAACTGTATTGCGTCATTTGGTTTCTCTTTGTAGATATAATCGATGGGGAAGGTAAAGAGGCTCGTGAAGGAGATGTGGTTGAATTCAACTATGTCTGCCGGCGGTCAAATGGATATTTTGTACACAGGTAGGTGCAGAAAGTTCTTGCTCTTAGATATTATTATTGTAAAATTCATTGGACTTGCAAGTTTAATATTGTAAAAAAAAAATTGCAGTACTGTGGATCAATTTAGCGGAGAAAGTTCTCCGGTTATACTTCCTTTAAATGAGAAAGAGGTTAGTGTCATCCAAATATCAGCATTAATTCTTTCTTATATTCTGCTTTAATGGTTGCAAGCAAAGGTGTCAATTTGAATTTTTGACTCATTTTGACCCATTTGTCTCAAATGGGTCGATTACTCGATTGGGTTGTGTTTTATTTCAAAACTAAATGAAAGGAATAGACTAAAGGGGGAACAGGTCAAACGGGTTAAAAGTCTATTTCTAATGCATATAGTCTCCTAATTTTATTTTCAAACATCTTGATTATTGTTGCAGGGTGGATGTCAATATGTCGTAACTACTTTTTAATTTGCTTTTCTGTTTGCAACATTTTTGAAATACCCGCGTTTGTAGTAATAGCATAAAGAGTAGGCCGTTTGAAAAACTTATCATTGCTAAAACAGATCGAAAAAGTTATCATTACCAAAAATCAACAACCATCGAAAATATGGTTCTATTGCATGACATTTCCCCACAGTTGTAATGGTATCGTTTTTTAATTTTATTAATTCATTAATAATTAATTTAAACTGGACACAAAACGTTCCGTATGAAATCATATGTTTCTTCATTGAAAAACAGGACTGTTTATGTGACTGATATAGCTAGTTGTTTAAATTGACAGATTATAAAGGGTTTGAAAGAAGTCATAATTGGGATGAAGGCTGGAGGTATGTATGTTTACATATGTAGAGTAACAGTGGACCGACAATGCATGAAAGATCGGTGTCTGCTTCTTATTATTTCCATCCCAACGCAACACGGAAAAATAAAAATAGTTGTTAAGTATCATTTGGGATCATGCTTTCAGCTTTGCAAAGTTATTCAACTGTTTTTATGCTATAAAGACTAATGATAATAAAGCACTAGATTAGATTATATTCGACTTATCTCAACTCTAAACTTTGTGTTGAATAGTCTCCTGATTAAGCTATAGCATACCTTTTTTTTTTTTCAGGTAAGAGAAGGGCACTAATACCTCCTTCTGTAGGATATGTCAATGAGACTTTGGGACCTATTCCAGATGAGGTTTGCCCTAATTTTGCTCCATATGAACTCTAAAGCTCACCTTTTTATTACTTATGGGCTAACTACAGTTTCAGGAAACGACAAACCAAACTGGCCGGGGTTTGGATTTAGGAAGTTGTCCGGTTTGAACCAATTTTGTTCTTTTTTTTTCTTCATAATGATCATTTTGTATTAAAAATATAAAATTATAAACATGATTACACTACATGTACATAAACTACTATTTCAAAGGTGAAGACAATATATATCAATAATAATGGTTAAACTGCTAGTTCCAAGTTTCAAACCGGACCGACCTTTTAAACCGCCAAACTGAAAACTGAAATGTTTGGATCTCAAACCGTCCAACTTGCTTCTGTTTGATCGGTTCCAACAGTTTTTTGACACCCACGATTATCTGTCTCTACGTCTGCATATTAGTATAACATTATGTGACGCATGACACATGGTTTAATTAAATTGTTCTATTATTAGGCAAACACCTTATATCTATAGGTGGCAATACAACGCATTTACATATGAATGGGTTGTGGCTGATCTCAAATGGGTTAAGAAAAAGATAGTTAAAAGGAGAATGTGTGAAGCGGGTTGAACGGGTAGGAGCCTAAGGTCAATTTTTAATGCATACAATACATCCTCCTAGATTATTTTTGCCTTAGTTGCACCTAACATATGTGCAATTTGCTGCATACATGTTCTTCCCCCATTATTAATGCATTAAATAACTATAAAAGCTTAAAAATAAGCAAATAAATTAAAAAAAAAAAAACAGTTTCTTTGGGTTAGCCACCTCTACTTAGATGTAAACATAATCTTGGATTAAAACCTTGCCCAACAAGGGAAGTAATGGCAATTTGGTCCTAATAACTTCTTATATGATTGCAAGTTATGTTTTTTGCTGCAGTTTGGTCCGCGACGCAGCCTTTTGTCTCATGTCAAGGAGCCGTTGATATTCGAGGTGCAGCTTCTCAAGGTTCTATAAAAGTAAGTATATACTTTTATGTGACTAAAATGTGGTCAAACATATTGACTTCGACACGATTCATTTTTTTAAACTTATGACATGATATTGATCGCCATTTTTTTTACTGCAAACATGGTTTCTTGAATCATGAGGTCCCTTCTTCCTTTCCTGTAGTAAATGGACCCGCCGCCTTTGTTGCAGGCGTCTTTTGATAGCTGGGCGCAATTATCATGTTTTTAACTGATCCAGAATGTAGTATGACTTTCTTTATCTCATTGTAGGGATAGACCTAAGTCCTAACTGAAAGCGAACCGGGTCATTAATCGTGTTATAAAAGCCCTCGTGACCTTGTCCTAAAGAAGAAAATGCAAGAGTTTTAATGGTGAAAGCAATGTGCTTAGATTAAGTATTCTGCTTTATCACACACACACACCAAAAAAAAAAAAAAAAAAACACTTTTTCATGTATTATAGTTTTCTGAAGTGATACCATGCAATTCTTTAAAAATTTAGAAACATGGGAATGAAGAATATGATAGAAGTTATAGACTTATATAATGTTAATGTTTTGCTTTCGTATTTACTTATGTTAATGTCGTGAATTGCCGTTTTTAACTCGTTTAATTAAACAGGTTGTGTTTTGATTGACATGTGGAACCTGCTTAACTAAACATGTCAACCCATCAAGCCATTTTTATCCCGTTTGACCCAATTATTTCACTTGGCAACTTATTTTTTTAACAACGCTTGTCAGCCTATTTAACATGTTACAGCTTTATTACAATCCGTCAACTAGTTTGCTCGTTTAGACGAATGAGTTACACTACTTGTGATTGGGTTACACCAGTTTAAGCATCATCGGTTTTAGGTCGATGTCTTTGTAATGAATAATTATAAAGAGCCATGTTCAGTTTCATTAGATCAATTTGCTGTTAGCCGATAATATCTTGAGATTCAAGATATTATCGGCTAACATCTGCAACACTTAACCCGTGAATTGATATCACCAATTTCAGGTTAAATAAACTTATATTAAAAAAAAAAGCTCTTATTGGTAGACTAAAACTATCAAAAGATAATATGATGTTAGCACAGTTTTAGGATAGGAAATATAAATTTAAAAATGGAATCATAGTGATATACTTTATTTTACAACATATTTAACCAAATATTAACACTTATTAAGCCGAACCGATCCCATACCGAACCAAGGGTGTTCGGTATCGGTACTCACATTTAGAGATTTTCGATTTCGGTATTTTTGGTATGGGATCGGTATTTTAAGGTAAAATACTGATACCGAACTGATACTGTACCGTACCGTATGTTTTCGGTATCGGTATCGGTATTGGGTTTTAGGAGTTTTCAGAATTGGTATCGGTTGGTACCGATACCGTCCCGAGCTCATCTTTATGTATGAATTTGTCAAATAAGCAAATTTCAGTTCAAGTTGCTCACCAACTTCATTAATGAAATTGAACTGAATTGTGTTTAAAACGAAAGAAACTATAACCAAATGCTTATGGTGAGTCATAATTATAAGTGAAAATGAGCCGAGCAGCTCGCGAGCTACTTGAGCTCGGCTCGGTAAAAAGTTCGAAACAAGCCGAGTCTTATTGAGCCTGAGCCGAGCTTGAGCCTAAAACAAAGCTCGTTTATTAATCGAGCCCGAGCTCAAGCCTGGCATGTGAGGCTCGTTAGGCTCGCCAAGCTTTAGTGTAATATTAGTTTTATTAATATTTATCCCTCATTTAAGCTTGTTTACGAAACGAGCTCGAGCCGAGCTTCATTTATCAAGCTCGCGAGCCTATTATTTATAATATTTTTGTTTAATATATTAATTAATAGAGAGTAAACATGCCGAGCCCGAGCTTAAGAAATTTCCAACTATCTGAACTCGAGCTTCATAAGTTCTTTTGAGCTCAAGCTCGGCTCGTTTGCACCCCTAGTCATAATAAAAATAGTCGAGTCCCAAAGCCAATACTTACTGTGAGCAGGGCCGGCTATGACATGGGGCGATGTGAGCGACGATCCCAGGCCCAATTTTCCTGAGGGCCCGATGTTTTTTTCTTCATAAAAATTACATATTTTATAAATATCATATATATATATATGTTTGAAAAAAAAGGTATGTTTCTCTAATGGAATCATGGTCAAGTCATTTAGAAATTTGAACAAAACACTTTTTTTCCATATTTTATCTTATCCTTTGATTTTGATCTTTGTAAAAAACCTATTAACTTGGGTTAAGTTAGTATGTATGTTCTCTTTATAAAATAAAACCTATATATTTTGCGCTATTATTTTAAAAAATTATTTTAGCAACAAAATCCATGTATTAAAGCCCAATTGTCCAAATAACTTAAATCTTTATACTTATAACAATAAGCCCAACCCAAATCCACTTAACATGTTTAAACTTGATTGAAAACAATTTAGCGGTGTGAAGAGCGGGAAACGACGAGGAATAGCAGAGGCGCACACACAGGCCACAACGATCGGAACAAAGGAGCCAAAGTAAGTTCTTTTAAAAACAACCTCAACATTCTAATGTTGAGGAAGATGATTTTAATGATAATATTTAGGAAGATCATGTTATGGTTATTTTTATATATATGATAATTGAGATTAAATTATGTGGGCCTAATTTACTTTTAGTGGCTCTAGGTCTAAAACATTTTGACATTTCTTGAAGACGACCTTGAGTGTGAGTCATAATAAAACCTAATAAGCTAATACTTACGCTGAGTCATCATTATTTGGATCTTCCAACTCGTTCATCCTTTTGCAGTATATTATGTGCAATCTTTCAAGCATTGTGGATATACTCAACATATATCCTTATTTTGAATTCATCGCTTATACGCTCGGTTGCAAAACCCATTTCCTGGTCAATCTATTCTTAAAACAATTTCAAAAATCAGGACCACAACGATACCTTGTACTTCCTCTTGTAAGTTTAAGGTCGTAATGTGTACAAAAGTAACGCCCGAGGCATACGTACTCCTCGCCTTCGGTACATACGGGATCACCTGGAAGCATTTATGAAGTATGATGAAGTGAAACATTTGCAATAGAATAGAGTTTTTTTTCCTAAAGCGCTTTTTTTGTGCTTTTGTAAACTAACCACACCCACTAGCTATTTATACTAACATATAGAATGACAAAATGGTGATTTGAGGGGTCAAAACGGTTAGAAATCATCAATAAACGGTCATATTACCGTTTTCGAACGGCTCCAAAGTATCCAACAGTCAAAACAGGTTCAAACCGGTTTGAAGCGGTTTAGGTCAAGGACCGGTTTAAACATGGAACCAGTTCGGATCGGGTTAGGATACCAAGAGGTGAAATCGGTGTGGAACCAGTGGGTTCAATGGGTTTGTGATCGGCACAGGATGAATAGGTTCGATTTGAAACCGTTTTTGGCCACCTCTACCATTAGCTATATAATGATTATTGTTCATTTGTTTATCTATGTGTGTTGTTTCATTCATAGTTTTTATAATACTATGAACAACATGGCCGACCCTGAAAATTCAGGTGCTCGGGCCGAGCTGTAAAAATTGTGCCCCTTAATATTAGCTTTAGGCCTTAAGGAAATAAATAATGTAAACTATTTTTTTAAGCTACGATTAAATTAATATCAAATTGATGAATCAAATTTTATTTCCCACTTAGGTTGTAGTCTAACGGTAGAGGGAACAAACCTTCTTGGGGGAGGTTGGGAGTTCGAATCCCACAAAAGGTGAAAATATAAATTGGTGAAAGTCTGACAATTAAAAAAATTGTTTCATAACAAAATAAAAGATAAAAAAGAAGACAAAACCAACAGGTAAAAATAAAAAAACAACTAAGTGCATGTTTGGCTCTCCATTTCCACACCTCCTTTTAACTTATTAACTTATTCAATAAGTCATAAGTTAAAAAAAAGTGTTTGGATGGTTTTTTGAAAAGTAACTTATGGAGGGGTTTTATGCTTTGAAAAGGAGATTTTGGGGGAAAAGTCATAAGTCACAAATTGTGACTTATGAGAATAAGTAACTTTTAAAGGAGGAAAAGTTATAAGGAGAAATGGAAATGGAGAGCCAAACATGCCCTAAGTGTGAGCCCTCCTCATTTCATCTTTCTTCATCCTCTCTTGTCTTACACTCATTTATAAACCTACAATTTTTTTTCTCAAACTATTTCATTTTCTTCTTTAATTCTTAACATCTCTTAACGTTTCTTTACTTTCTATTTTATATAAACTAATTTTCACTTTGATTAATACTTGATTGACAATTTTGAGGCTCAAACATATAAAAATTCATCAAATTAAGGACATCATTGTTAATAAAACTTGGATTGTTGGAGGGTCAATGTGCCCCTGAGAAATTGGGTCTGGGCCGGGAGTCCTCCCCGCACCCCTTAAGGGCCGGCCATATCGAAGAAAATCTACATAAATACTTTTACACTATATAACTTTTATATAATTTTGATATAACAAAGACTCCAAACTCATCTAAAATATATGTAGTTATGAAAATAATTTTCATGATGCCTAGCTTTAAAGGATTGGGAGCATAAATTAAGATTTAATGAATTGAGAAGTGTTAGGATAGGAGTTGACATAAAGTGCATCCTTAATAGAAAAAAAAAAAGAAAAAAGAAAAAAACTAAGAACATGTATAATGGTGTGTTAATTAGGTGTGGAAGGGGCAATTCGCGCCCCATTTGCGTTGCAACACCGCCCCCAAGGGCGTGAAAGGGGCAAATTGGCTTTGGGCTTGAATTTTTTCATGGCGTGAATTGGCACAATTAATGAGGGGCCAATCTCCTTCTTCCATTTGGCGAGGAAAATTCCACGAGATGGTTCCACTACGTTTGGCCTAATTACAAACTCAATATTTGTAAATCATATTAGAAACATCATTATGTCTGTTTTCCTGCCTACATAACTATCAATCTACAGTCAGATTTGAAGGAATTTAGCTAGTCACTATATTGAGTAAAGTTCTTGCTTTTGGATTAAATATAATCATATATTATTAGTCATTAGACATCTAGATTTTATAAAACTATAATCAACTTCTAGCAAGGAACTAGAAGCAGCCAAACAAAACGTTTACAATTACATGAGAAAGTTTGAAAATATTGAAATGATACCATTGAGCACAATCTAGTAATTGGATCATCATTCGATCTATTATGTAAGAAAGTTATATGCATGACCCAAATTTGATGAGTGTTCTTACCTATAATTGGTATCTATATTTAATTATTATGTGATTTTTGTTTTAGACTTTTAGAAATCTAAAATATACAAGTTAAATTTGTTCTCTTATTTTATATATCTCGTAAATGTCTCACTACTACAAAAACAAACATTTGTTGGGCCATATCCATAGCAATTTCGTAGCAAATACCCATTTTGCTACAGAGTTGTTACTGATTTGGCTTGTATATATAAACATGAAACATTTTGATCTGAAACATAACATGATTTAATTTTCGTATATGCTAGGGTTGACGTTCTTAACATTATATTTTTCAATTCATTAACTTACACGATTACCATCCCTACGCAATATTATCATTTATATTATACTACAAAGAAGAAATATATACAAAACAAAACATATGTCAAAAAAGAAAATATACAAAAACAAAACATATGTCAAAAAAGATAATAAAGGAAGAAGTAGGAAAAAAAGTCGATTTTTCTTTCCATGAAAACCAGGAGAATGCTTTTCTAAAGGTAATATATTGTTTTCCATACATAAAATTACTAAATTAAAAACCAATTATCTTAAAGCCACTTGTAATGAGGGGTGTACAAAAATATTCGAATCCGAAACTATCCAAAAAACCGGATATCCGAAATTCATATCCGAATTTTCGGATTCGTATAGTGTTTTTGAAAATTTTCGGATATTTCGGATATCCGAAAATTTATAAAAAAGATTTTATCGGATATCCAAAATATCCAAATATCCGAAAATATCCGAAAGTATCCGAAAAATATCCAAAAAATATCCGAATTTATATCTGAAAATAACCGAAAAATATCCGAAATATCCGAAAAATATTCAAAATTTATATATAAAACATATAAAATAAAATATATCATAATAAAATCGGATATTCAGATATCCGGTTTTGAACACCCCTGCTTATATGTTCTCTTAAAAATCGTATATTTATCTGAATATGATGTTTTTGCTACGGGACTAAAGTATTTGGCCATCGTGACATTGGTCCAAAAGTGGGTTTTAACATATGGCACCGTTTACTGTTATCACAACATATTTGATATTTCTCATCATTGTAAAATGTTTTCAAATAAATATATCCATACGTCAATAATAACAAAACATTAAGGGCTGTTTGGTTGATTAAGTGCTGAATTATTAAGAGGTCTGAATTGTTAAGAGGTCTGAATGGTTAAGTGCTGAATCATTAAGTTGGACCTCTTAATGGTTAATATTCTTGTCCCACATTGGGAGCCTCATTAAGATTCAGTCTAGTTCAGTGCTTAATGGTTCAGTGCTTAATGATTCAGCAACATTTCAAGTCTTAATGGTTCAGCCTTAACCATTCCATTCAGAAGCTGAAACAAACGCGCTAAATGCTGAATCATTCAGCGCTGAATGATTCAGAGCCTCATTAAGAGGCTTACCAAACAACCCCTAAGTTTTATGTTTTTAAGTTTGCAGCTTTTACATATAATTATGTTTGTTGTATACCTAAAAAGTGGGGATGGATTAAATAAAAACCCACATAAATTGAAGAAACCCACGAAACTCTCTTAGAACCATTGATCAAACTAGATCAATGGTCCACATTTTATTCATGATTATTGATTTAAATTTATTACCTTTAAATCTTTAATAGACCAGATGACAAAAAAAAGGGCACAATGGTCAAATGTCATTTTTCTGAAAAAGCACATATGACAAGTGGACCCCACACATGTCACATCATCTCTCTCATAATTTTGTGACCATGGTCCTAAATCTGTCAGCACGTCATGTTACATATGTAACATATGCAGTGTTGCGTACGTTAAAACAAATAGATTGTATATAATCAATTAAAAACTTTATAGATCAAAAACCATTCAAATGTACACAAGAATTGTTTCTTACAAAGTGCTGAAACGAACAAAACGGTCATTACAAAATCGACAAAGCTAAAAAAAAAACTATCATAAATAAAAAAAATTGTCTACACTTCATTCTTGATAATCATCTTCATCTTTAATGTAAAAAATATGCTCACCTGCTCATCAATTTACATGTAAAGCCCACCCCCTGTCTTAACGTATGTTAACCATCTGGATTACAAAAAAACATACAAAACTGATACAAACAAACATTGTTTTATCCATTTAGTTATAAAGATTATCAAACATACGAAACTGGTAGCAACTTAGTTCTGCTGTTACATACGAAACAGACGCAAACATAGATTTGATCCCATGATTAGTGACTTTTGTTTTAATTAATATATGGTAAAAAATCAGAAGCTAATTTATGCCAACTTAGTTCTGTTGTTACATACGAAACAGACGCAACATAGATTTGATCCCATGTGTAACTGATGAAAGTCAAAAAATCAAACCTTTGTATCTGGTAAGAAAATCAGAAACTAATTTATACCAACTTAGTTCTGTTGTTACATACGAAACAGGGGCAATATAGGAAACAGAGGCAAACATACATTCCACACATTATAATACTCATACAAACATGCACATACTGGTAAAAAAACAAATCAGACATATTGTTACATATGTTAAGAGACATTAAAATTCACCAATTTTGATTAAAAAACATATTAATAATAATAACATATAAAAAAGGTTAATTAATATGTTAACGTACGTATGCTATCTATGTGTAAACATGATTAGTTATGGTGTTACATACGAAAACAGATGCAAACATACATTTTCAAAACCATCACAAACAACTTCTTATTACCAAACACTAATTAGCTCAACTTCAAACTCTAACCATTAAATGTTTTCTAACCCCTTTCAAAATCATATTAAAAATCCAAACTTGGTGATCACCATTTACCAAAAACCATTTTCCCAAACACCCACCAACAGTTAGTCCCAATTCAAATACAAACCATTAATAATAATAATAATAATAATAATAATAATAATAATAATAATAATAATAATAATAATAATAATAATAAAGAAATCATTCTTAGATAACACAAAAAAAAAGATATAAAAGGCTCAGGCCAATAAATAACTGATTAAAAAAATGCATAAATCTAACACAAATAATAAAATTGTGCAAGAGATGAAAAATATAACTAATAATTGACCAAAAATCAGAAACCAAATGTGCAAGAGATGTTATAAGAGGCTCAGGCCAATAAATAACTGATTAAAAAATGCAGACTGCACACACTCGTTGCAGACACATACACCTTCCGTCATCTTCTCCGGTCACCACCGGTGTCCGGTTCCGATCGTCGCCAACAACAACACAACACACGATTCTTTCCCCCTTCCTCTATCACCACAAACCACATCTTCGGTCCGGTTATCTATTCCGGCCGATCCCTCTGTTTCGTCAACCCATCAAATCCGACGCGTAACTATCGATCAGATCGCTAATCGATCCTCAGCAACATAAGAAACAAACACGTTTAAGATAAACAAACTACTCTAACCTAGATTACCTCAGGTTTTTTCGCCGCCGCCGTTGTATAGATGTTTTTCATCACCGCCGTGGGATCAGCTTTTTTGGTTCTGGGCAATGTTTTAAAAACCGGTTTTTAAATCATACCGGATTTGACTTAAAAATGGTTCAACCGGTTGAACCGGATTGTATCGGGTGGTTCAACCGGATTGACTTGTTAACTCTACGAATTCATAAATTACAACATGAACTCAAAATATAATCTAAAAGTGAATGATTGCATATTAAAAGATAATCCAAAAGTTATTTCATATAAAAAAATCATCCAAAAGTATTCAATTTTTTAACAATGTTCTTTTAAATGAAAGCGTAGGCGATGTATAAGCCATTGGAGTATTGAATACATCAAGTTCACAATTGCTTAAAAGATGAAATTCACTACCATCGCCTTCCTCAAAATCTAGAGCATAACTATTTTCATCTCCTACATTATTACATAAAAAGTTTTAGTAGAAATAACAATCATAATATACTTAAATTACCAAAGATAAGTAACATATATAATAAGTAACAGTGTGTTTGAGGAGCCGGTTCATGTTCTTCCTCACCAAACATGTTATCTATGTCATTATTATGAAGTTCTCCTTCTCGCTTTTCTTGAACCACACAAAAAAATCAATAGTTCAAAACCCAAAATTTACCTTGTGCCGGTACCGGCATAAAGGTTCAAACCAGTATACCGTATTTTACCGGCGGTACGAACTTGATACCGTTTCGCCTTTATACCGGGGTGTTTCGTACCGGGCTACCCTCTGAAAAACGGTATTACCGGGATAACTGGCCGGTACGTACCGGTTTTTAAAACATTGGTTCCGGGTTCTTTTCAGCAGATGGGTTTTTTGTTGGTAGATGGTTTTTCTTGGTGGTGCAGGTTTTTTGTTGCGTGTTTCTTGTTGGGATCATGGTTGGGACAGTGGGGAGTCATCGAGAGAGACGATTGTGGTGTGTCTTCACGAACCATAGCCACCGTTTTTTTGTTGCAGATCTGGTTTTAGGATAGGTTTTTGTTGCAGATCTAGTTTGAGAGAGGAGAGGAGAGCAGAGAGGGAATGGAGAGAAACAAAATTTGAAAAAAAAAATGAGAGAGAGAAAGACATATATATATATATATGACATGTGAGGGTTTGAAAAAGATAAAATATAGTGAAATGACCGGAGTACCCCTTGTTGAATAAAAAATAATTGATCTAGATGGATGATGTGGAGCATTGTGGCCCATTGGATGGGATTTCTAGAGTTTTTTCATTTTAGAGGGTTTTTCCTAGATACTTAGCCCCTAAAAAGTAATCTAAATATATTTTCTTAGACTGGACGGGAGAGGGGCGGGAGGGGGGGGGGGGAACACCGCTGCCGGTAGGGCGTGGTGGGGGGGGGGGGGGTTGTGTGGACACGTGGCAGGCATTAATTTGGGGGCTTTATTTTCAAACGGTAACTTTAAAAAAAAAAATTAAATAATATAACCGTTGGGATTTAAACGGTCAAAAAAAAATATATAAATTACCCCCATTTCACTACAAAACACCCACTTTAACCAAATTTTATACACTTTTCAACCAAATTTTATACACTTTTCATCCAAATTATATACACTTCCTCAACCAAAAATGAACCCATACAACCGAGGCTTTGACCCGAACAATCCATACGCGTACGTCCCAAACCCGAATACACCACCGGTTCGCCCGATCCCAAACCGTCCACCCCATCCTTCACCTTGTCCCGACTACGCGGGTTATGCGGGTTTCATTAGTGGGCAAATTTATCCTAATTTCCCATTCAATGATTCTCTCGTTCCTTCACAACTTCCTTTAACGCAAACCGTACCCGAAACACAACTCCAAAATGTTGCGGGATCATCTTCGGGTAAAAACCCCCCTGCAAGAAGAAGTCACATGAAGAAGACGGCTTTGGAGAAAGCATTAGCCGCCGCTAACCGCCAACCACTTAAGTGGACACCCGAAGAAGAGCTTGCTTTAACGAAAGCGTGGATTAGCGAGTCCGAAAAAGAGCAAGGTATTTCTATTAATTGTTTTAACATGATTTCTAATAAATTTTTTAACATGAATTTTTTTTATAATATTGCTAATATTTTTTTTTTGTAGGAACAAGTCGCCACAAAAACGACTTTTGGATCGACATCAACAACGCGTTCCATGTGTTGATGGGAAGAGACTTCTATCGAGCAAACGATAGTCTCTCGTCCAAGTGGACAGAGATAAACAGGGCAATGAACGCGTTTCAACCACATTATTATTACGCAAGAAACAATCCAAGAAGCGGTGAAACGGACACCGACAGCCTCAGCCGGTCGCTATTAGCGTATCGTAACGAAACCGGTCTCGAATTCAAGTTTCTTCATTGTTGGGAAGTCGCCAAGTACCATTCAAAATGGGCGTACGTCCCCACTGCAAGCAACTCCGCAAAAAGGACGAAAACAGGTTCGTCAAGAAACCGTCAGGTTGATCCTGAAAACGTGGAAGCCGTTAATTTGGATGAAGACGACTTCGAAGAGGAACTGAGTCGCCCACCCGGTCGAGATAAGTCAAAAAAGAGGTCGCAAAAATCTGCTGCTTCGGGTTCGGGTTCTGGATCAACTCCAAGGGCCGGAGTTAGAGATGACGCTTCAAATGAAGCGTGAAATTATGGAAAAATATAATATTAACTGATTTGTTAGTTTGTAATTTTTTCGGTTTTTTTTATGTTTTTTAATTTTCTAGGTTTTTTTTTTGTATTTTTCTAGGTTTTTATTAATTAAAAATATTTATTATTATTGTTTTATATATCAAAGTTAAAAAAAAAAGAAAAAAAATGTCACATGTCACTTCCCCCCCCCCTTCCACTCCCCACAATTATTTTCCCCCCCACAAGGATCCCACAAGTGCTGCATGACACTTCATCCCTCTCTTTCCCCCACCACTCCTTATAGTCTTATCGTTGAGTTTTTCTCTTCACATGTATTAAGATGTGTACATAAACGATTAAACAAATTATTTTGTTTGTCATTTTTTTTCTAATTTTAGGAGAGAGGGGTGACAAAACAATAAGAATTTTTATTGACCATGTTTCCAGAATCAAAAGTTATATTTTCAAGAAACAACAAACAAGACTAAGGTTCTACTCATACAAATCCTTTTACGAAACTATATGCTTCGTTTAGCATTAAGTTTATGTTCTCATAATAACTTGTGTTATAGCTAGATCTCTCGTACATACATATAAATTGTAATATATTTACATCAAAATCAATAAGGCTGGTGTGTGTCAGGGGCGGATCCAGCTTATAACTAGGGGGTGCGGACGTTGCGGCTCAACTTCGCGCGCGTAGTGGAAAATTAGTGGAAAATTTAGTTTTTTTTTTTTACGAAATTTGAAAAACGTTGCTACTAAAATGAAAAAAATGAAAAAACGTTACTACTGAAAAATGTTTCTAGATCCGCCACTGGTGTGTGTAATAAAGTCCACTAACTAGTTAAGACGACCTATCTGCGTCACGTACACATCACATAAACATGGGCCCTTAACAATAACACCCTATTGAAAATGAAACGCTTCAACTTGAGGGGAGTGTTTGAAAATGACGAAATATTACTCAGCAAGTTAGGCTTTATTGACATACACGCTCCAATTTGAAGAGGAGTATTAAAGATCGCATCACCGGAAAAAAATCCTCTGTCCGACATATCTCCGGTCAATCCAGGTATGGAAAATGTTAATGGTATTAATGATAATATTCTGGGCATTAATGGTGGCAATGATGAGCCCATAATTGCCAATCATTATGGTATTCAAACCCCAATAAATGGGGACATTAATGCGGACGGTCAAAATTTTATACCGGGGAATGAATTTGATTTTGAAACCCAATGTAATTTTGATGGGCCGATCGATGGGTGTGGGCCTAACATAAATAAAAGAAAAAAGAAAGGTGGCTTGGGCTCGGTGGACCAGATTAACCTGGCTTATTCTAGTAGTTTGGAGAAATCTAAAGTGGGTAAAAAATATAGAGTCCAAGACGATGTTTTTGGGCTTGACTCGTTACTGGGCCTTGATAACACTTCTGATCCGGATATTTCAACACACTTAGACCCGCAACATTTGGACCTTAATGCTCAGCCTAGTGTTGAACTTGGGCCAGTTTCCATTCAGGATATCGCAGATGTTTCAGCCTCAGAAGTTAATGCTACCATTGTTATGGGGGCGATGTTAGGCACTGATTTGACCAAGTCCCACGATTTGATTAAGGATTCGTTAGCCACCGAAGGTCTACAAGGGGTGAAACAATGAATTGCTTGTCGATAAACATTAGAGGGGTTGGAGGAAGTGGTAAGCCGAGTTGGATTAAAAAAATCAAGTTTGATAATGGTATTTCATTCATTGGTATGCAAGAAACGATGAGTAGTAACATTCTCCCTGGTTTAGTCTCGAGCTATTGGGGAGGCACAGGTTTTGATTTTGAGTTTGTTGAAGCTAATGGTAATTCGGGAGGTCTGGTTAGCATTTGGGACCCGAAAGTGTTTGTGAAAGACATGGTTAATAAAGATCGTAATTTTCTTCATGTTGCTGGCACGCTTATGGCAGGTTCGGTTAGGCTTAACATGTTAAATGTTTATGCTCCTCAAAACAGAAGCGATAAAAGATGTTTATGGGCGAAAATTGAATCTTTGATTGGGGTTAATGATGGGTGGTGGATATTATGTGGAGATTTTAATGCAGTCAGGGAGTGTGATGAAAGAAAAAACTCCAAGTTTGATACGTTGTGTTCTAGAGATTTTAACGAATTTATCGATAACATGGGCTTGCGTGAATATAATAATAAAGGTTATCGATTTACATATATGTCTTGCAGAAATAACACTTATACTTGGAGCAGGATTGACAGGTTCCTTGTTTGTGAAATTTTTTTTAATAATTGGCCTCACGCGTATGTTCGGGTTTTAAATAGAAATTTGTCCGACCACTCTCCTTTGGTTTTCTCGGTGGTTGATACAAATTTCGGGCCTAAACCGTTCAGGATGTTTGATTCATGGCTCGACCGGCCTGGTTGTGTCGACATTATTAATGATGTTTTTGATAACTGGATCGCCCAAGGCCCATCAGACGCCAACCTGCTTAACAAATTGGCTACGCTGCGAAATCGTCTTAGAGTATGGTTCCAAGAGGTTAGCGAGCATGAGAAGGTAGAAGAGGTTACGTTACGGGCTGAAAAAGAAGAATTGGAACTAAGAATGGAGAACCAAGACATAGAGGAATCGGATGTTTGGATTTGGTCCGAATGCAAGGTCGCGCTAGAGAATATTGAGCTTCACAAGGCTCGGGATATTAGACAAAAATCCCGGGTTAAATGGGCTTCTTTGGGAGACGAAAACTCTAGCTTTTTTCATTGCATTGTGAATGGTAGAAGGGCGCAAAACTCTATTCCGGGTGTGTTGATTGGTGGAGAGTGGGTGACTAAACCGGCGATTGTGAAACGAGAGGTCTTACGGTTTTATCGTTCTCATTTTAAAGAAAATCACCCGGATCAGCCTACTCTATTGTGTTCCGGTATTAGAACTATTGATGCAGGGGATCGAGACTCATTGACCGAAGTGTTTTCCAGACAAGAAATTAGGAACGCGGTGTTCGAATGTGGTTCTAACAAGGCTCCGGGCCCAGATGGTTTTAACTTCCGATTTGTTAAACGTTTCTGGAATTTGTTTGAGGAAGATTTCTTCAAAATCATGATGGATTTTCATGAGACTGGAGTTATCAATCATGGGTGCGGGTCTTCTTTTATCACCCTTATTCCGAAGGTGAAATCTCCTGTGGGGCTTAAAGATTATAGACCCATCACCCTTATTGGTATGATTAGTAAAGTCATTTCTAAAATTCTTGCTAATCGTATCAAAAGGGTTATGGGAAAGATTATTTCTGAAGCTCAATCGGCCTTTTTGTCTGACCGGTTCATTCTTGATGGGCCCCTTATGGTTAATGAAATTCTGGCGTGTTTAAATTATAAAAGCAAAAAAGCGTTTTTATTAAAAATAGACTTTGAAAAGGCCTATGACAATGTCAACTGGAATTTTTTGATTTCTATTATGGCACAAAAGGGGTTCCCCTCTAGATGGTGTGACTGGATCAAAGGCATTTGTGTTTCTTCTAGAGCGGCGGTTTTGGTGAACGGGTCACCTACTTTTGATTTTCAATGTGAGAAGGGTCTTCGCCAAGGTGACCCACTTTCACCGTTTCTTTTTTTGATCGTTATGGAAGCTTTATCTTGGATCCTCGACAAAGCCCAGGGTCTCGAACTATTTAAAGGTATTAGCTTCTCTAATAATGAGACGGAGTTAAATCACCTTTTGTACGCGGATGACGCTCTTATTATGGGGGATTGGTCGTATGAGAATTTTAAAAGTATCTCTAGAATTCTTCGCATTTTCTATTTGTGCTCGGGGCTTCGAATTAACCTTCATAAATCTAATATTTATGGGGTTTGCGTGGAGGAGGGTGAATTGGATACTATGATGGATTACCTAGGTTGTAAGCGAGGTAGTTTTCCTTTTACTTACCTAGGTATTCCAGTTGGTGCCAAAATGACTCGTATTAAAAGCTGGGACCCGGTTGTTGACACCATTCGAAACCGCCTAGCTTCTTGGAAAGTCCGGCATTTATCTATAGGCGGTCGTTTGATTTTGTTGAAGTCAGTTCTTGAAAGTCTCCCGGTATATTACCTTTCTTTATATAAAGCCCCAAAATCCGTTTTGGTTGAGATCGAGAAGATTATGAGAAGATTCCTTTGGGCCGGTCGTAGTTTGGAACATAAAATTTCTTGGGTCGCTTGGGATGTTGTCACGACGCCAAAGAACAAAGGTGGTTTAGGCATTTCCAAACTTCAAGATGTGAACAACGCGTTATTGTTAAAGTGGACATGGAGATTTAAAAAGGAAGGTAATTCTCTTTGGAAAAAAATTATTATGGGGTGTCACGGGTCAAGTAGACCATGGTCGTTGTTACCATGTAATGCCTCCTCAAGTGGGTGTTGGAAAGCTATTGTTAAAATTGGAGAAAATAAACTTTCTACAGGAAGGTCGCTTAACTCTTTTTTCGTTGGACATCTTGGAGATGGAAGACTCATATCTTTTTTGGGGGATACTTGGCTCTTAGATACTCCCCTTCGGTTAGTGTACCCTAACCTATTTAAGCTTGAGAAGAATAAATGGGTTAAAGTATACGATCGGATTCAATGCGTGGATAACATCAAGGTTTTATCTTGGGAATGGAAAGCGGAACCTGCTACGCATATGCAGTTAACCGAATTGTTCGATCTTTTAAATCACATTTATAATCTCGAGTGGAATGGTGGTCGCGATTGCTGGAAATGGACTGAAGAAAAAGATGGGCAATTCACGGTTTCGTCGGCCAAGAAATTGATGTCTAATAATTACATGGGAGATAATACTTTGGGGATTATATGGAAGGGATGGGTGCCATTGAAGGTTAAAATCTTGGTGTGGAGACTCGTTCGAAACCGCCTTCCTACCACTGCTGAACTGCTCAACAGAGGTGTGCCTATTCAACATACCGATTGTCGATTATGCCAAGAATGCTTGGAAACAACTACACATTTATTTACCGGTTGTCGTTATTCGCACGAAGTTTGGTCTCGCATAGAAAGCTGGTGCAAGATATCTCACAATTTCCTGTTCGACATCCCAGATATGCTTCAATTTCCTGAACGACAGTCCTTGTCCAAGGCGGCGAAGATCATTCTAAGAGGTATTACTTACACGACCATGTGGATGATTTGGAACGAAAGAAACGAACGTGTTTTCAACGATAAGAAGAGGCAACCCGTTCAACTTGTGGAGAACATTAAAGCTACAGCGTATTTTTGGATCAGAAATAGATCTCGTTGGAAAAATATTGATTGGAAAACTTGGTGTAATTTCCCTTTGGATTGATGTTTGTTCGTTTTATCGCTCGTCTAGTCCTTACTTTGAGGACTTGCGAGTAAGTTAATGAAGTTTTCCTTTCAAAAAAAAAAAAAAGATCATGACTATTTTGACGACTAGTCAAATAGTCATGATCTTCAATACACCCAACGTGTAGAATAAAGCTCCAATAAAGCCACTTGATCATTTGTCAATTATATTAATTTAATTTAATTTAAATTTATTTCTAAGTTATTCCTTTGTTTAAACTTATAAATTTAAATAAAAACTACCTTACTAATAAAAAGTACATAATTAATATAAAACGACTTAAATTAAATTAAAAAAAAATACGGAATTGACAGTGAGCAAATATCATTAACCGTGGTTTCTCAAAATTTGCTATGTCGAAACGTGAGCAAATTGTTCGGCATAGCAATATTGGTACTGGCGATGGGACGCGTCAGTCGCTTCATCCTCTGTTAGCACCTCATCGTCGTTCATCGCCCGAGTGAAGACTATCTCAGATCTTGTAGACGTTGCCATGATGTCCCTAAACCTTCAAGTTATTCTATCAACGTTAACGCTACGGTCGGTTTCTCCCACATGTTGACAAAAAATTGTGCAAAAACTGCATTCCAAAACGATAATGTACCTTCAGGTAGCGTTTGTTTGGCGATAACCACCCATCCTGTAGCCAAAGTGATTTCCTCTTCTTCGGTTATTGCCATTTGAAAATTCAGCAAAAAAAAAAAAAAATTGGTAGTGAGTTGGGTGAAAGATTTAGAAAGGAGTTGTGGTTAATTTGTCTGAAATATATGCATATATATAGAATTCAAATATTATATATAATATTTTTTTAAAATTTATGTCGTGGTAAAAGAGTCATAAACTGAGCGTCGTTGCTTTTCTCCCATTTCACGCCTATTAGTGGGCTGGCGAGACCATCGATAACACTCGAGTAGCAGTGTTGGGGCCGGGAGCTACTAGTCCGACATGGTTGAGGGCGCAACTCTACGCCCCCATCCTAAGACACAAATTTTGTTTTTTGTAAATTTTTATTGTATTAATACAAAGTATTTCACGAGTTAGATTTAATGATAGCAAATACTATAACTGACAGTTTTTTTTTTACAGAAATAGATAGAAATTAGCATCTCTATTTACGTGGAGTAATATAGTCAGATTCGAAAAACGTTGGTTGCTAAATGATCAAAGATTGAGCTCCAGGATATTTGGTGTAGTCGGAAATGGTAATAATATAAAGTTTTGTCTGGACCGATGGATTTCTTAGGAACCTTTGAGGGATTTATTTCCAAACTTGTTTAGATTGGAGAAAGATAAATGTTGTTATATTTCAGATAGATGCCCACAAAGTGCGATGAATAGTGTCATATCTTGAAATTGGAAACGGCCTCCAGGATCAGAAGCTGAAACACAGGAGATGTTCGCTTGTTGTCAGATTTTGTATTCGGTTTCCTTGAACAATAGGAGCGATACTTGGAAGTGGAAGGAGTTAAGATCGGGATCCTTTTCGGTCGAGGGCGTCAAAAAGATGTCATATAAATATAGGGTTGTGCGCCAGGTTTTGTGTTGAATTGGTGTAAATGGATTCCGCATAAATGCAACATCTTCGCGTGGCAAGCTGAGATGGTCCAACTGCCTACTAAATTGGCGCTTGCCCGAAGGAACATTAACTTTACTGATACAACGTGCGTATTTTGTGAAGAGAGGGAAGAAACAGCGGATCATATCTTCCGTGCTTGTATTTTGGCTGCAGGAGTTTGGCACCTTCTTTCGGTTTGGTGTTCGATTACTCAAATATATGTGTTCACAGTTAGATATCTCTTGGAGATACATTCTCAATCGGGGTTGTCGGGTCTGAAAAAAGATGTTGTGCACGGGATTATTATCATTGCTTGCTAGAGGATTTGGAAAGCCCGGAATGAGCTGGTGTTTTCGAGTAATAAATCGAAAGTGGTGGACACTGTGGCGGATGTGAAGACATTAGGTTTCTTTGGTTTTCTAATAGGCATAAATGTAAAAGTGTAGAGTGGAAAAGGTGGTGTGCCTTCGACTTGATGTAAATGGTTTTTTTAGGCGGCTTTGTTTCTTCTTGTGACAAAGTTTACATGGTTGTTTGAATGAAGTTCACTTTTCTAAAAGAAATAAACAAATAACATGATATCATTAATGATGCATGTTAGTGTGTCCTCACATTCAAATAGATTTATGTATTCAAATAGGTTGAGGGTTTAATTTTTTATGGGAGGCTTGGGTTCAATTTCCACTAGCTATATTTGGAGGATATTAATGAGAAATGAGGGATGACTCCTAACCTATGGTTAGGAGTTTGAGTCCTGATCTCGCCCGGGTTTTACCGGTTCTCCACAGCGGGTCTTCGGACGGGTGGGGGATCGGGTTTTCCCCGGTTCGAAAACCTCGTGGGCAAGCCTGGCTACCCTGGCCAGCCCCTTGCATAGTCTTGGGGGGGTTCTTGGGTTCGCCAGTTTACGGGTCCCATGGGTAGTCGGGCAGAAACGTTTCGTTGGCCGTTAAAAAAAATAGATTTACGTATTATACGTTAGAGTATAAGGCTAGTGGGTGTGGAGACACCCAAAATGTGATGTTTCCTTGCCACATAGGATGCCAACTAGGTTAATAGTCATGTTTTTTTGTTTGAGACATGAGTGGGGTGTGGAAACAACCCTCCTCATTTATTATTAATTAATTACTTTTTTTACTTTATCATTAATTTTAATTATATTTCAAAATAACAAATAATAAATATAAAGTTAAAATAAACACTAAAATTAATAAACAAAAGTTACAATAAAAAAACATCAAGTTAGAAAAAAATACTAGACTTCATAACATAAAATACAACATTACATAACGTTCAAAAAAACTAGTCGTCGCGTCCGTTGTTCCAAATGTATTCAATAAAGTCGGTTGAAGATGATGATGTATGTGCTCGTTACGTAACGAGAATTCGTTTAACTCTTGCTGCTCTGGGCTAACCGGAATAGTATTCTCATCCACCGCTTTTTCGTCGTACTCACAAATAACTCGCCCCTCGTCTTCGAGGATTATGTTAAGCAGCAAGATACAAGCATACATACAATAACGTAGTTTTTTGAGTGTGAAAACACGTGTCGGGTTTGCAATGTTGTGCCATCTTGCTTGTAGAACTCCAAATACTCGTTCAATGTCCTTTCGCGCCGATTCTTGATATCTGACATATTTCTTTCTTTTTTTGTCGAGAGGCTGCTGAACAGTTTTAACGAGTGTAGAGTAGGTTGGGTATATTCCATCAGCAAGATAATACCCGCGCATGTATTCCACCCTGAAACTATAAATTTGATATCTGGACCGGTTCATTTTACAACATCCTCAAAAACCAATGATTGATTAATGACATTAATGTCGTTATTCGATCCGAGAACACCAAAGAAAGCATGCCAAATCCATAAATCTTGTGACACAACAGCCTGTAAGATTATTGTTGGATGACCTTGATCACCTCGATAAAACTGGCCACGCCATGCATTAGGGCAGTTCGCCCACGGCCAATGCATGCAATTGATGCTTCCGAGCATTCCTGGAAAACCATGCCTTTTGTGGTGGAACTTATACAATTTTTGGACGTCACTCGAGTTTGGTTTTCGCAAATATTTTTTGCTGTAGATCTTCACAACACGTTTGCAAAATATATACAAGCATTCACGTGCCGTTCTTTCGGACATCCGTAAATACTCGTCCCACGAATCGGCTGGTGTCCCGTAAGCTAGTTGTCACAATGTTGTTGTGCATTTTTGTAAAGTAACCGAATTTAGTTTTTACTAATTTATATTTTTTGCACATTATGATATGTTTGTTTTTTTATCTAACTAGGTTATGTACCCGTGTGATACACGAGTTGAATAATTTAAATTTTATATATTATATATAAATTTAAAATATAATTAAGAAAAATTAGGTTACATATTTTATTTAAAATAAAAAAAAGTTGCCTTTACAACCAAAAAAATATTAAATATTCATCAACCCTTAAATGATTTCTTGTAAAAAACATTTTTATTCACATAAAACTTTTTTGAAACATTTCAAAATATATCTTCCATACCGTAGTTATTACCTTGTAGACTACAGGTACTAAAAAAAAAATCAAAAAGTAATAAGGGTAAATCTGTTTAGGCTAAAATATAAAAAAATGAAATTAATTTAAAAGTATCTCCTCATCTGTTAAACCATCCCAATTGAGTATTGTTCATTTTGGAATTTGACATCAAGTTTCTTCCAAAGCCAAAGTATTTCTAACCTTGAGTGTATAATTATTTTTTTCTAACATCAAGGTCCTTAAACATAATGACATTTATTGGTTCAATTTGATTGTATTATAAAAAAAAAGATTGTGTGAATTAATAGCATGAAATTAAAGATTGAAACGAATTAGTAATGAAAAAAACTGTTTAGATATTGCATTTCTCTATTGAAGTAACTTGAAAAAACAAAGTCAATGAAAATTTCAAATAATAATTTTTCATATATAAAATGTATTTTATATATCAAGCTATTATAATACAAAAATAGCCAAACATATTTAGTTTTGTATTAAATAAAATATTTAATTATTGTGGATTGATTTGTTTTATTTTGTTTGTTCAGAACATTGTAAGAAATATAGTTTTAAACTTAGAGTGAAAGACCACATATTAAAAACACTTTTTTTAAGGTACACGATTTAAATTTAATAACATATAAATACGTTATCTTAAAAAAATTTAATAAATATTACTTTTGTTAATTCATAAACATTTTCAAATTATGTCTAATAAATTCTGTATTAAAATATTATTATATTAATTGATTTAAAAAACACAGAATATATATATTAAACTAAATTCCAGTAATTATATTAATATTATAGTTGTAACAAATAAAAACTGAATAAGTAATACTTATTAAATAAAGAAATAAATTAAAATAAATGTATTATTTGAAATAATAAAATGGGAGGCTTTATGATGGATTTCTATGTACTCCATGTGTTGTCTTTTATTACTATAAATATAAATCGTTTAATGTTGATTGATTTATTTTATTTTTTTGTTTTGAACAATATGAAAGTCTCACAAAAAAGCTTGACTAATTGCATTGTGTTATTATTAATTTGTTTATTTGACTTTTGAACTATTTTAAGCATTTAAAATTAATATGTATTTGCTGAGCATAGTTTAACATCTAAAACAATGACCAAAATAATAAAACTTAATAATCATCTGTCAAATATTGTAACAAAATTAATTTTAAACTTAGAATAATAGATCAATTTTTTTTAAAAAATGGGTTAATTTAAGGTACATGATTTAATTCAAAGTTAATAATATATAAATATAAATATGTTATATAATAATAATAATATGTATATATATAATATATATATATATATAATCTAGTCCAATGGTTTAGTCCAATATATAATATTATCAAGTCTCGCGTCAACATGCAATATCATTTATCCAATAATATCGTCAATTCGTTTCGCGAGTCGCAATCGTTTCGTATCTAATACTTATATATACACATTTATATATACAAAATAATATCAAAACTAAATATTATACCATTTATATACGCATGTAACTCCTTCCTTAACTAGATCTGACCGAAACCGAAACTAAGCCAGCTCTTACTCGGGTTGAACCATTATAACCCGAAACCTCTAAAAATGAACCCGAACCGAATCTGACCCGATAACACTTCTAACCGAGCTCTAATCCTTCAAATCTAAACCATCTTTTACTCCTTTATACCCGGGACCCAAACCCGAGCACCAAACTGAACCCAAACATCCTTATCATTATCATCAAACAACATGCAAACCAAGATCCGTCAACATACCCAAAATCTGACCCGAGCATCATCACCATCAATATTCATTACCGAATCAGACCAGAACCAGTCCAGATCTGGTCTGTCCGGCCCGAAACACAACCGAACATTACCATCTTCACCGAGCTAACACCCATCGGCCAACATGCAACCTCAAAATCCAACCTTATATCCACAATCGGACCATACTTCGGCTCCAATCGGTCACTACAACCGCCCGAGAGCCTATCAGACCGAGCAAAATTATAATTATTTTCGACATCTTACGCGTTCGTTCAGAGTACCTGTCAGAATCGCGTTAACTCAACCGATTATTGTTTCCTTCGTCTAAACAATCTTGGTAGCTTTCGATACTCACTAATTAATATTATTTAAAATAAATAATTATTTCGAAAGCATAAATGCGGTTAAAACCTGTATGCGCTTAGGATCGTCTAATCTACAAAGAGATTGATCAAACAAGTTTGATTCAGGTGCGGAATCCCTGAGCCAATCACAAAAATGATAATCAAACAATCAAAACACAGAAATCATCTTTCAAAGCTTTTTCTCATTCATAAACAACTTGAATTACACGTTTTAATAATGTTTACAATCAAATCTAACGTGAAAATAAGTTGACACAAACACTAGGGAGAGACACAAAACAGGAGGGAATAAAATGACCAACCACTAACTTTCAAAAAGTGCTTAACCTATTTATAGGCCTGCACATTCGCCCATATTGCATGGTCGAATGTGCAGGTTCGCCCAAACACCATGTGCGAACCAAGCAATACATTACAATCTAAACTACATTCGCCCCCTAGTCTCTCCTTCGTACTCTTTCACTCCTTCGCACCTATGAAATTCTTCATTCGCCCACATTTATCACCTTCGCCCGTTCGACAATCAACAAAACATATGTTAATATTAATCCAAAGCATTAGTCGCACAAAATGCATCTACAAACTCCCCCTCGACTATTGCTTGGATTGTTTACGCTCTTGGTCCATTATCTTGTTCATTAGCTTTATGCGCAGTTGTTTCTTCTATTCCAACGTCATCACCTTTTCAAATACTTGTTTCGGCCTTTTCTTCTTCACTTCAAGAACATCTTGAACTTTAACAAACTTTCCAAGCTTCTTATCGTAGTCGCATCTGGCATTAATGTCATGAGCAAAGCACAGAAATACCACACGCTGGTATTTACTTGCTTGTTCAGCATCCTTCACATCGCTGAATATGGGATTGTAATACAACATAATGATGTCCTCGTGTGAACAATTCACCAACCACATGGGATCAAATATGTGTATTTTCTTGAAACTCTTTTCACCATCCTTCAATACTATCACAGCCTCTGCAATCTTCCAATCGTAATACCACCAGATAAAGTCTTTTGCAAAGTGTTGAGGAATCTGCAACAATGGAATATGTTTCAACACTTTCGGTGGCTTGTACTTTAGAGTCACCTTGGGCAAACCGGTTATAGAATCAATATCTTTCTTGTGAACAATTCGCTTCGGATACTGAGGTGCAAAAAGATTCCACTTCGTCCTGCTTTCCCTCGCCATTTTATCAGCAAAATAGGCAATGTGATCATTTGACGATCCAGTCAACTTATGTCGACAAATATCACGAATAGCCCAGTATGGGAGAGTCTTCAAATCATGAAATCTATCAAAATAGAGTATCCCCTTCTCCCACTTCACGAAAACACACTTCAACTGCTTTATAAACTTCCAACCGAACGCTTTTCCTTTAAACATCTCGTTGTGGAGTTTATAAAAGCTGCCCTGAATCTCTGCTTTCGGACGATTGGCTTCTTTCTCTTTTAGTTTCCTCAGTAACTCTTTCAAGCTATCAGATTGTTCAAAATGCGGTTTATCATGCCCCTTAAACACTTCATCCATAAACTTATCACTCTTCTCTTTTGCAAGTTTCTCGGCTTCTTTCAATAGTTCATCAGTGAAAGCAGCAAATCCAGAGTCTTTATCTTTCTTGAAGTACTATGGATACTCTTCACTAGTGATATCTTCTATTTCAATCTCCTCTAACGTAGGTACGTCACGATCATCAGAATGATTCCCAGCTTCCTTTTCAGGTAGATTAGGAATCTGGTTATCAGCTAATAGTTTTTCCAATGTTTTACCAACCTGCTTTGCCAATCCTTCAAGAATCTCCTTTGACACTGCCGCAGAAACTTCACCATCTTCTAAATCTGGATCGTTATAATCCAATTCAAGCATCCTGTCACTAGATTCAAAGATCTCAGAGAATCTGCTGGTCATGTCGATCGTCCAGACTCGATCAGTTAGCATCTGGCGATACATCTGTTTATCTTTATCAGACAATGACTTCAGCTTTCATTCCAGAAGATCGTATCATCATCAACCGATCCTCCAGGAGCTTTAGAACTGGATTCACCTCCTTTTCCAGATTCCCGTTTCTCATACTTATATTTATCTGTATCATCATCATCATCATTAAATGCAGAGCTGCTATCATCACCAGATTCATCATTCGAACCATCATCATCTCCATCATCCTTCTTCTTTTTAGGAGCCTTTCCAGCATCTTCATCAAGATCCTCATCTTCCTCCTCCTCATTATCAGACAGTTCGTAATCAACCTGCTCCTCATCTTGATCTTTATCCTCCTCACCTTCTTTCAATTGAGGAGCTCGAGAGTATAAATCTTTAATCAGATTATCCATGCTTTTATTACTCTCTTTTAGCTTCTTATTCTTTTCCTTCAAAGCTATAAACCTTCTTGTGTTTCTTTGCTCATGTTTTAACAGTTTCTTATTATCCTTCTGCAACCGTTTAATCTTCTTTTTCAGCTCTTCATTGTTCTCATGTGATGTAACAACGACATCCAACATCTTTGAGTCGTTCTTTCTCAATTGATCTATCTCTGTCTGCTGCTTATTTATAATATTCATCATCTCAGTAAGTTTCCGGTTAACAGTGTTCATCACAACACTATCCACTGTAACCTTTTGAGCAGAAACTTCAGCAACTTCAGGCAGTTTTCCTTTCTTCAACTTCTTCAGTACATTATCCAATGCTTCGTTAAAAGAGTCAACAGGTAAATCAGCTCCCTGTTCAGTACTGGAAGTGGTTGTGGTTTTCTGCTTTTTAGAAGCTGGAGCAGCAACCAGTGATTTCGAGCTTGAAGCAGGTGGCAACTTCTTTCCTGCTACTAACGATTCAATCTCTCTAGCTCGTTTCTCTGTGGGCTTTAACACCTTTTCTTTCTTCTTGAATTGGGGTTTCTTTGGTTTCTCCCCCTGTACTGGCGATCCAGGAAAATCTCCTGATCCCAAACCTAATCCCTCATCCTCTTCATCTAAGTGAATAGGGCTCTTCATTCTCTGTTCTTCCACTAATCTATTCAGACTCGCAGACTCGCCAACCACAGTGGCCTTGGGCGTGGTGGCCTTTACAGTCTCAGTTTCAGAATCCCAACGTTCATCCTCTAGCGTTTCTTCAGAATCGACTGACACTTCATCAACAAGGTGTAAACCTTTCTTAGCCATGCTCTTATGCCTTCTCGACACTTTCTTCTTCTTTACAGGCTCAGTCTCAGGAACAACTTCAATCCTGATCTCTTTCTCTTTACCTTTGCCACTCTTTGCTCCCACATTCACAACCTGTCACTTTCGCTTTGCCTCAGGGTCAACAGGATGTAATGGATTGTCTTTGTCCGATGCACTGTCAGCATGCCTTACCTCATCTTTACCAGGGTCCACATAATCAATCCTAGCCAAATGACCAAATAAGCGTCTAACAGGTGGTCGTTCATTCGCCGGCACACCTTTATAACCCTTCATTCTTGCCAATGTATTAATGGACATATGCTCTTGAACTATGATCTGCTTCGGATCCCTCTTCAACTCCTTATACTTGTAATCAAATATCATCTGAAGGAATCTAGGATATAACAAAAACTTCAAATTCCTTGTACCTCTAACAGGTTCCAATAAATGTTCCATAAGCATCCCTGATACGTTGAACGGTTTGTTCAATATCAGTGCAACTATCATCGAGCTAATACTCTTCTTCATCAAGTCATAACCTCCTGCTGCTGAACCAAAGACATGAATCATAACATGTGCCAAATAGTTGAATTGAGGACAAAGCTTTCCCTTGTGTAACGAACCATCAGTAATCGGCCCGTTATACTTCATCCTTAGAAAACATTTCCACTGTTCAGTAAAGCTAAGTTCTCTGGGATCAGTCTTTTCATCTTCAAGCTTCAAAGCTTCCCTGATATCATTCTCTGAAATAATAACCAATTTTCCTTGAATCTTGCTAACCAGAGATGATTCACACTCCCAGAAATCCATCTTCGCGTTCGTCCAGAACTCTTGTAGCAAGTCTCGGTAGATAATAGTAGGTGTAGCAATTGCATCTATCACCCGACTTCTCTTTAGAAACTCGATAATCCCTGTGAACTCGGTGTGCTTCTTCACATCCCCAAGATATGCACAACAGTTATGTGCATTCTCGAACGGCAAAAGCTCTTCCTTTCCTTTCTCAGCAGCTTGTGCAGATGATCCAGCTTGTTCAGTAGTTCTTTCCTGTTCAGACATGGTTTATACTGCAAAACAAAACAAGTAAACATGTTAGAAATCGACAAAATAAACAAAAGTTGAAAATTTGATAATTGAACTCTACATTCGCCCATTCGGAGGTGCGAATGAGAGTTTTTGGGTACGAATGTGAAGTTTTTGGGGGTACGAATGTGAAATGTTTTTGAAAAATATTTCATTCGCCCATTTGAACTTCATTCGCCCAAACAAAACATCTCCTTCGCCCAGTTTTACACGTTCGACCGTTTGAAAAAGGGCGAAAGTGACTGTTCTTCAATTCAAATTTTAATTTTTGAAATTCAGTGAATTAAAACATGTAATTTTGATTCAGTTAGCAAGTAAAAACACCGATTAAGGTTTCAAAACAATCAATTTTATCAAACCAACATTGTTTCAGTGTTTTCAAATAAAAACTAGGGTTCGAGGCTAAAACTAATCAAATGATCAATTCTGATGGATTAAAACCCTAAGTTTTTGGATTATCTCCCCCTAAAACACTGAACCAATGTTTCCCTATCAACAATTAATACAATTATCATGGTTTAATCATAGGTTGATGTCAGTTAGGGCTTGGACTGAAGTAAACGGATTAATCACTCAAAACTTGATGTTAACATGTAAAAATGAGTGCAAAATGATCAGGATTAGCAAACGAACACAATGGTCAGGTCTAAAAGTCACGAGCAACAAGTGGACTTAGGATCAGAAATTTTGAAAAATTTTTGTAAGGGGTCGAATGAGCAGAGAAGGCTATATATAGACTGCTCCTTCGACCGTTCATTGTGGTCGAATGTGAAGCTTTAGTCTCCTTCGCCCCTAATGAAAGGTGCGAATGAGACAAAAGGGTTCGAAAGAGAAAACAGCTTAAGAACTCTCACATTCGCCCAAAATAAAATGTACGAATGAACAAGGAATTCCTCCTTCGACCCAAGCGAATGGGCGAAGGGAAATCAGGAAATTTGAAAATTTTACCAAATCTCAAAATCGAGTCCCGTTCAAAATAATTTCCAACTTTTAAGCATCCGACAATCATATTTTCTCAGTTAAAAATAACAAAGCTCAAATGGTTCATCAAGGTTTAGAAAATCGTCATCAACCACCATCAGCTATCAAAAATAAGATATAAATGTAAAATCTTTTTGGATTTTCTAAAGTTTATGTTAAAACACACCTAAAATCTTTTTGAGTTTTGCAATATTTGACGAGAAAATAAAATGCAAAAATGTTTTGGGATTTCCGGTAAAGGGATCATATCAGTTATTGAGAAATCTGATCACACCGTTGATCTTTTTTATTATTATCATTAAAGACAATGTGTGATCTGGCAACTGCTGATATTGTGATCCACATAAACTCACATGTAGACTTTTGTGCAGTGCTTTAGACTGATACGATTATGTATAGTAGAAACATAATTGCATGTGGTTCCCACGCCCACGACATACTCCCGTATCAAGAAGTAAATGCACAAAGACTCATTGTAAAGCGTGATTATGCTTTCGTCGTCTGTAATATACAAGGTATAAGGCACAGAGGTATACAGGTCAGCAAATTAATGCAGCAAAGTAACATGTGCACTCTACCAGGTTGAGGACTGATATTAATCATGATTTGCATCAGTGATTAATACGATGTAATAGATAATCTTTGATTATCATAAAACATGGAAAGTTCCTCAATTCGGTAACTTTAGGATTTGGCATAAAGCTCTTTTATAAAGACACCCTATCTGATCTAGGTCCGTAATGACTTACAGCAGAAGATCAGAGAGGCTATCCCCAGACAACTAGTAACATAACGACCCAAAACCTCTGAGTTTTGTACAAATACCCTATCAAACGAAATTACGGTACTAAGACCATATGCCAATGAGGAGTTCATCCACACATCAATTCGTTTGATATGTATGTATCAGGCACGCAGTATTAGGTCTACGAAGCCTATCAGCACATCGCACAAACTTAGACACACGCCCTATATAGCATTACATTTCTTTAGAATGTGTCAGATCCCCACTGATGTACTATCATTTCCCCTTTTTCTCCAGGAAATCATTTTTGGTTTTTCTGATTTTTATAAATTTTTGAATTTACTGTTCCCAAGGATAAGCTGGAGCATTTCAAATATGTGACTGCCCAGATATCGTTTATTCACAGAAATCTGACGACATTAATCTAAGGGAAGAAGATATAGCAGTCAGTAAAGAAATTTTCTAATTTTTATGGATTTTGAAATTTTTCAATGTTTTTGGATTTTTGAATTTTTCTGAAAAACAGTAAAAATTAAACTAAAAAGCGATAAACTGAGGTGGTGATCAGTCTTGTTTTTCTTTAATACCATTAGCTTTCAAAAGATATTCAAATCTCGATTTATCAAAAGCTTTGGTAAAAAGGTCTGCGCGTTGGTAATCAGTGTGGATTTTGACCATATCGATCAACTCTTTAGCGTAACAATCACGGATAAAATGGTATTTAATCCGGATATGTTTAGCCTTTGAGTGATTTACTAAGTCTTTTGTTAATGCGATTGCGGCTTCATTATCACAGTAAATAGGGGTTTTAAGAAATTGCAAACCGTAGTCCACCATCTGTTGTTGGATCCAAAGAACCTGTGAGTAACAGCTCGATGCTGAAACGTATTCTGCTTCACATGTGGATAGTGCAACTGCGGTCTGTTTCTTGCACTGCCAGGTCACTAGCCTGCTCCCCATAAACTGGCATCCAGCCGTTGTGGATTTGTTGTCTTTGTCACAGCCGCCCCAATCTGCATCACTAAAAGCGATTAGGTCAAAATTATCATCATTAGGGTACCATAGTCCTCTCGACGGACAACCCTTCAGATATCTAAGGATACGTTTGACAGCTGCAAGATGACTCTGTTTCGGCTTCGATTGATAACGTGCACAGAGACATGTGGCAAACATTATATCAGGTCTGGAGGCGGTGAGATACATCAGAGATCCGACGATTGCTCTGTATGTAAATGGATCAGTTAGCTCCCCCTTAGCGTCAACTCCAATCCCGTGATTAGGTTGTATTGGGGTATCCATCGGCTTCGAATCATCCATCTGGAATCGGCTCAAGACTTCAGAAACGTATTTCGTCTGGTGAATAAAGATCCCCGTTGGTCTTTGTTCCACCTGCAAGCCTAGGAAAAACTGCATCTCTCCCATTGCGCTCATCTCGAACTTTTCCTGCATAACACGTTCAAATTCTCTGCACAGAAGTCGTTAGTAGACCCAAATATAATATCGTCAACATAAATTTGGACTAGAAGCAAGTCATCGCCTGTTCGCTTAGTGAACAGCGTGCAATCTACCAAACCTCGCTTGAATCCTTTTGAGAGAAGATACGTGCTCAGCTCCTCATACCATTGCCTTGGTGCTTGGTGCAACCCGTAGAGAGCTTTGTTCAAAACATAGACCTTATCCCGGTGAATAGGATCTTCAAAGCCTGGTGGTTGACCAACGTATACTTCCTCCTTGACCACACCGTAAAAAAATGCGCTCTTGACATCCATTTGATACACCTTAAATTTCTTGTATGATGCAAATGCCAGAAACATTCGGATTGCCTCTAAGCGTGCAACAGGTGCATAGATCTCGTTGAAATCGATTCCCTCAACCTGATGAAATCCTTGTACAACCAAACGAGCTTTGTTCCTTACGATCACTCCTCTATCATCCTTTTTGCACTTAAAAACCCACTTCGTTCCAATCTTCTTTCTTCCCGGGGGCAAATCTGTCAGTATCCAGACGACAAGTTTCTGGAACTGCAACAACTCCTCTTGCATTGCTTCTACCCAAGCGTCGTCCAAAAGAGCATCCTTGTAAGTTCGCGGCTCCACCTGCGAAACATAACAAGCAAAAGACCAGTCATTCTGAAAACCAGATTTTTGTATTTTGGCATGTAAAGCAAGATTTCCAAGGTTTTTCGGTGAGTTAGCATTCCTCAATTGTCCTCTTGTCATCACACTGCTACCATGATCACCAATAACCTGCTCGATCGGGTGAATTCGATGTATCCGAGATTCCAGATAATCGGGTACTTGGACTCCCGTCTGAGTAGTTAAATTCTCTGCTGAAACCAGATCATTACCCACATTCGATGATGAAGCACCATTTGTAGTTGGGTTCACTGGTGGTGTCTCTGTAGCATGATCTAAGATAGCTTTGCTTGTAACATCATCGTCGTCATCTTCTGATTCTGATGAATTCAACGTTGTGGAAGCTTCTTGAAATACTTCTTCTTCAACGACAGGAACATTGGTATCATTTGAAGCTGTTTGAGGATTCACGGTGATCGGACGCACCAACGGTGAAGTCACTGCGTTTTCGACCTCGTAATATAAACGTAGTACAACCTCTTCAACCAAGCTATCTAGGTTGAATGATTCAAAGAAATCTTTGTAATCAAACATCCAGTCTGGACCGCTTCCCTGTAAGTTCTGAGTATGCCGTTGCACTTCAACGTTAGCCCACTCCTCGACCTGACGAGTTCTTTTGTTGAATACCCGTTTGAGCAGGGTTGCATATCCAACAAAGTATCCTTCCTCAGCCTACGGTGCGAACTTCTCAGATGGATTAAGCATAGTACAAGGAGCTCCAAACGGTTCTAGATACTCTAAATTCGGCTTGCGACGATTCAACAGCTCATAAGAAGTTTTGCCAAACTTCTTCACCGTTAAAACGTGATTAAGAGTATAACAAGCTGCGTAAATTGCTTCGTTCCAGAACATTACTGGAAGATTTGAGTCCGCAAGCATTGTCCTCGCCGTTTCAATTAGAGTCCTGTTTTTACGTTCCGCGACACCGTTCTGTTGTGGAGTATACGGAGCACTTTATTCATGATGAATACCTTTGTTTTCACAAAGATCGTCCATCTGTGCATTTTTAAACTCTGTCCCATTGTCACTCCTAATCCTCTTGATCTTAAGACCATAGATATTTTCCAGACGAGTGAACAAAACTTTCAAGTTATCAAACGTGTCGCTCTTTCGGTGTAAGCACATAACCCATGAAAATCTTGAATAATCATCAGTCACCACAAGAAAGTATAACTCCCCAGCATGACTCTTACGCTTGACCGGTCCAAACAGATCCATGTGCAAACGTTCAAGTGGCAGTTCAACGGAATTAACTTTCTTTGGTCTATGGGATTGTTTGTACTGCTTACCCTTTTTACAACTCACACACTTGTCATTTAGGTGAAAATGTTTGACATTCACGCCTGTGACAAGTTCATTTTTCACCAATTGATTCATTTTTCTGAGGTGAATATGTCCCATTCTCCTGTGCCACATAATGGATTCTTTTTCTGTAGCCTTGGAGAGGAAACACGTGACTTGGCCTTGGGTGGTCATTGCTTTTGACATATCGAGAATGTACAAGTTGTTCACTCTCGGCGCCTTTAGCATCACCCACTCTTTCGGTAATTCAAACCCCGGCTTGTGTATGTAGCAAGATTTGTCGTCAAAGTACACAGAGAATTGCTTGTCGCATATCTGACTGACACTCAACAGATTGTAATCTATCTACTTCACATAAGAAATTCTCTCAAAGCTCACAATCCCATTGCTCACACTACCCTCCATGGTAATATAGCCTCCTTTGTTCCCTGCAAACGCTACATAGCCTCCATTGATGTTTCGAATATCGAACAGTAGCGAAAGATCCCCAGTCATATGGCCAGAAGCTCCACTGTCAACAATCCAAAGACTGCTCACAGGGCCAGCTGAAGCTCCCTGCACATATCAAGTAAAGAAGTTAGATTTTTCGGGGGACCCAAGCCTGTTTGGTCTTGGGTCTTTGAACAGTTTGTTTCAAAGAGTCAGATTTATCACAAACATTTTCATTTTTATCAATCTTTTTCTTATCACGCAAGTCCTTTTCATTCTCAGGTTTCACATTTTGTGAAGTTGAAGCACCCTCAGAACCCTTTGATGACCAAGATTGTTCAGTCCGTTTCAAGATCCGGATATGAGATTTTGAAGTCTCAGCCGGTTTCTTTACTTCTTCCTTGAACGATACTTTCTTAAACGGGTCGGGTCATACCCGACCACCCGATTACTTAATAAAATATTCAAGTTCGAGCCTCGCGACCAACCGTTTCAACCGATTATATCGATAATAATTATTGAATTTTTATTATCCCGGTTAAACACTTCTTATCTGCTAATAAATCTGCTGCCAAACACCCTCGAACCTGCTGTTATACCCGTTACCAAACATCCCGAGTCTTAGCTATTATCCCCATTGCCAAACACCCTCTATTTTAATTCATTTATAAATAACCCCTTATCTCCCTCATCTCTCTCTCTGCATCCACACATAAATTACACACACCTTGTGTGTGTCTCGACAGAAGTTCCCAGCCGGACAACCACCTCCGGCGAGCATTTCCGGCCGCCGCCTCCCTCCTCTCCGGCGAATCTCCTCTTCCTTTATTCTATTATTAATCCCGATAATAACCACCACAAACTCATCTCTGTTCTTACCATGAATACCGAAACAACCTGGAATCCTACTCCTCTGTTACCAACCGGACAGTCACCGAGTTATGGTGACTGTCGTGAGCCTTTTATAACCATCAATCGAACCAATCCAATCTGTTGTTTCTCTGTTTCCGATAAGAACTCCGAGAACCCGTCTCGCTGTCTTAGTAATCGGGCAGTCACCAAGTCATGGTGACTGCCATCGGGTATGTTAAGCCGCTGATTGAACCATCTTTATGTTCCGATACAAACAGAGAACCCGAGCCCTTTTTCTGCTTCAACAAACCGGTCTCGTATGCTTCGGTTGATGTATGTGTGATATCTTGTTAATTAGGGGACTGATTCAGATCCGGTCGGGTTCCGAACAGGTTTCCGGTCAGCTCCGGTGACTGTCATCGGACCCTTATAATCTTCCTGTTCCCGGTTCATGTGCTCGATAAATCACCGTAACCCAGCTTCTTTATCCTGTTTTGGTGTCATGGTTATGAACGAATGGGTCCATGGCCAAGCTCGGATGATAATCGAGTGAAGGCTCGGTTATAATCTAATTTATATACAAGTGTATATTTTGGTACCAATCGGAAGTTCGGTTAACTACCGGTCACTTTCCGGTCAACTTCCGATCATATTCCGGTAATAACCCGGGGTGTATCCGGTTATTATTTTGGTAAGAATATTTCTATTGGGTTAATTGGTTAATAATCTTATGATTTGATTAATGATTAGTTATTAATATAATAATCATGTTGATTGCGAGGTACCATTAACCGTATCGGGAATACGAGTCGGATACCGAGTCGATGCAGTGACTCGGTCAACACCCGGAATAGAACCCGGTCCAATAGCTAGACGAGGAATAGTATTAGAATTATACGAATATATATATATAATACGGGAACGTACGGACTTGATAATAATAATAAGAGAATAATAAACATATATAAAATATATATGTTTATATATATAAGATTCGATATATAAAACGATATACTAGACTCGGGTTAATAATAATATGCTCCGCCGAGCCATCATCCGGGTAAGTACGTGTCTAGAGTTCTTTAGGTTCGTGTGCCAAGCTGTAATGGCCAGCTTTATTTATTTTGTATGCCAAGCTGTAATGGCCAGCTAGAATTAGGATGTCCGTGTCGTGTCAATAATAAACCCCGAGTTTAGGACTATCTAATATATACCGAATTCTATATGTATAAATTGTATATATGATATATATCCTAAGTATTACAATTTAACAAGTCCCACGCGTAAAACGTATCCATATATATATATATATGACATATAATTGTAATAGGAGAAACTATAGAAGATTATAAGCAAACCGGTGAGTATCATGAACTCCCCACTTTTACTGTTTTATTAAGTGTTTTCGGGGGAATACATGTCATTTATTAAAACTAGAAATGCTTTACATAATAAACGATTATCAATAGAAATAAAAGAAGTATAATAGAAAAGGGACATAGAAACGACAAGGACAGTACTGGACGGTATCCGCCAATTCCTTTCTTGTACCGACTAGAGGGCAAGAACCAGTCTTACCCAAGTAGAGGGTAGGAATGTCCAAGTAGAGGACCAAAACCATTCTTGTCCAAGTAGAGGACATGAACATGTATTTTACCACAATCAGAGTGGTACCATCGATAGGAATGGCACGAAATATAATCGATATGATAGACGGGATTTATAAGAGAATTGATATATGATAGAGTGGTATAATAGAAATATAATTTCCCCTTCAGAACTATAACTGTAAAGCATGTTTATAAAAGAATATTTAAAAGAATGTTTTATAAAAGAATTATCAATAAACGAACTGGCCATTCACTTTATAAAATACACGACCTCACCAACTTTATGTTGACAGAAACTATTTTTGACATGTGTTCAGGTAACCCAACAGACATGATGACGTGGATCCTAGAAGAATAAAGACTGTTATGATCCAAATCCGCTGCGTAGCTCCGATAACCCAACCCGACGACCCGGCTCCGACAGCCAGGGTCGTTACCGGTGGTATCAGAGCGGCGCTTAATAACAGTTTTGAAGTCTTTATTAATCCAGGATCTACCATAATATTTTCTAAAAAGAAATTTTGCTTAGAAAAATAATTATGATATCAGAAATATTAAAGAACATATCCGACGATTAAATTTTTGGGTACCTAAATGCCAAACCATTATAAAGTTGGTGAGAACCATAATAGTATACTAGAAATTAAAACGAATCCACTACAGGATAGTACTAGAATGATTTTGTGGGGTAAATTGACAATTCTGTACACAATTGTGAATTTATATGCACATTTAATTTCTGAGAAATCTTACAGGATATTAAGGCTATATGAAATAAGGAAGAATACAGAACGGAAACCAGATATATTAACAGAAATTAGAAAATAAATCCAGATTTAAAATGATGAAAAGTTATAAAAGTATATATATATAAATAGATATTAAAAATTACAAACGTTATTCCTCGATAATTTAATCAACTTGTACGAGAGTTTTGAAATCGTATTTCACTCTCTAGAAAAACTCGTTGATTTATAATCTTTCGTCGCATATTCCAGAAATTTCGGTTTCAATAATTATTCAGATCGTTAACCTCACGGTTATTCCGGTATTTATAAATAGAATACAAATATTATGCTCCAGCTTGAACATTTCTATGATCAAGTTCCCAAGAATATATGTTTACTCCGTAAATTTTGAAATTTTTATAAAATCCGATATGCTAGAAACATATAAATATTGTGTTTCTAAAGAATTTCCCTCGATTATTTAAACAAAGATCAAATATATTCCGCGATTATTTAAAATGTTTTAAATCTTTTCAGTATAATTATGAAGTTTATTGATTTTATTCTTAGTCATTACTATTTGTATACTAAACCAGTATTTCAGTTTTGAGTAAAAATATATAAATACCCATCTGCTTTAAATTTTAAATAAACGATTTATTCAAATTTATAAGATTGAGAAAATCCGTTAATACCATAATTTTCTTTTTTTTTCTTTTTTTTATCAAATCTATTATTGATACTCCTTATATTATTAAAACATCCCCAGAATCCGTTTTAAGTTGATTATTACGTTTTCAGATAATTCAGTATAATTCGTTTAACATTAAAAAATTGACCACAATATTTTGAGAAATTTATTTTGTTTTATAAATCCATAATAAGAATTTTGTTTATTAAAAATTTAAGAATTCCGACACTATGAAAAATTTCTACCGCGACTCTTTTTAAATAGTTATTATTTTCAAAAATAAATATCATTACGAAACTCGAACCAGTATTGTTATTATAAATCCTCCCTAAAAGTTTTTGTTTCAAAATATAAAAGAAACACGACCATATTATTTTACCAAAACATATCTCATATCGCATTTAATGGTATTTTCATAGAGATTTATTAATCGAATCCGTATTCGTATATATATCAAGAGTCTTTTCAGTATAATTATTCGATTGTATAATTCCTCGATATTATTCAGACATAAACGATAAATATTATATATATATTCCGTTTTATAATCTAAACCCATCTTTGTACTTATATAAAAATCTTAGTTATATGTCCTCCTCGATCCTTTCCAGAATTAAATAATATTTTGGACAAAAATATTATTCTCGAAATTCGTGACAGAAATACTTTGGAATCTGTCAGACGAAACCGAATTCTTACTCGCTTGATTATACGACAATATAAGTACCGTCTTAATCCTATGACTCGAACAAGTCAGGGATACTAAAAAGATTGAAGTGTTATATTGAATACCTTTTGACACGAACAAATTCTTGAACGATTGACAGTCTATTTCGTTAGACTCAGATCAACATGTTTCCTTCCAGAATATATAATTTCGAATCTAAGAGAAAATAAAGAACAAAATAGTAGAATAATATGTGAAGGACACATACCTATTGTGATTAAAATAAACAAATACTGGAATGTTAGGTGAGGTGAAATAGTAATTATGATCGCGACATAATTATGAATGTCACAGGCACAGGAACATTCGAGTAGGAATTTATCAAGATCACAGTTTGTCTGTGTAATGAACATATTAAAAGAACATGAATAATAAGAAGAAATATATATTCGAATCATCAACGTATCGTATCTGGAGAATACGACTAAATCATTGGCAATCTAGTTGAAATTTCTTCGTGAAATACAACTAAGAATATGTTGCAGAATACAAACCATTGATTGGTTAAATTCTATGAATCAAAGAAATCAGTTTATTGATTTTTGATTGCCAACCAAAGATAGTGCATGTCCCCTGTGCAATCTCCGGGGCAAATGATATCCGGACCCTTACAGAAGGTATATCCGGACATTTGCCACCAAGTCACAGGATTCTTTGTAAGGATATCTGATACTATGAAAGAATCTTCTTAATCACTTCAGTATAAAAACTCACGCGAGTTATAACACGATCAAATTGGTAAAACGGTCAAGTATTACCAAGTTGAAATTCACGAATAAGAAGTGATGAAAGATTTGTTAAATCCTTAGAATAAAACAGATATAAATAGATTCAGAAACCAGAAATGGTAGAATCTAACGAATTATTAAAAGAAATAATTTATCAAATATATCGAAATATGATTAAATACCAATTGGAATCGCGTAGAGATTCGAAAGGTATAATCGAAATGAAAACGAAAAATGAATAAAATTATGCTCATTTTTCCAGTGAAACTCTCCGGCCAAGGAATGACGAATTTCCTGTTCCGAGTTAAAGGCTGTGAGAGATAATTTAAGAAATCACTGTTCTGGCAAGAACTATCTACATGAATATTCTGATGAAATAAGCTTCGCTTATAGTAAGTTGGATTAAGAATATATATGATATATTGCCTATATATAAGTCTATCGGAATGTGTTTTCAGACACCAATAATATAGACTTTAATCGAATATATAAATAAGAAATAATTATCCCAAGCAAATGTATATTATAGAAATGACAGATTTATAGTGTCTACTATAAACAATTATCAGTATTCGCTTGGATATAAAAGAATATAAATCGATAAATAAAAGAATATAAATCAAGAAATGAAAAGAATTATAATTTGAAAAGACATCCGATATGTCTGAATAATAAAAAGGCATTGAAAATGCCAAATAACACGAGAAGGCAAACGAAGTGCCAAGTATTATCAGAAGGCATCCGACATGCCAAAAGTAATTAATAAAAATATATATTAATAGAAATTAACTGATAAAGAATATAAGTCGTAAGAAGAACGACTAGAATTTTATAAAGAATATTTGATGAGAAGTAATTATAGAATATTTTTATCGAGAGTGTCAACGAACCCCGAAATAGAATTAAGAAAGAATTTTATAGAAATACTTAACGCAATAAGTATTCAAATCACGAATGATAATCATGGTTTTGAGATAGAGTAAATGATGCATTATCTTAAGAATTTTAAGTCAAAGAAAGGTTAGCAATAAATAATGCAGTCAATCATCAATGAAATAGTCAGTAGGATTATTATCAATGATCTAAGAGAAATCACAATGACCAAATTCGGTAGGTCAAGATGATAAAAAAAAAAAGAATTGTTGAAACCGTGTAATTCAACAAGTTCAATTAGTCTTTTCCGGTACCTTTAGACTTCGGATAAGATACGTCTATTGATATGAGAAACCTCCTAAGTATATCCACGAATAGAGTTAACCCAGAGGTCAACCATATTATACCGATATAGATAGAACTTAAAGGATAGAATTTGTAAGAAATAATCCGATAGTTACCAGAAATTATTCTTACTCTTTAAAAATCGGAATTACAATGATGGTAAATTCTAAAGTTCGAATAAAAGAGGTAGTAGCTCGGATCCCATTCAAGTCATGATAATGAAGGGACTTCCGTATCCATCTCCTAAGAACTATATATAATTCATCATTGTAATTGAATCCGAATATTAAACGAGAGGAATATCGTATCGATTTGAGACTCTAGAAATGCTTACTGAAAGTTTGCAAATCTTTCGGAAGAAAAATGATTAGAATCTCAAAGTATTTATATAAAAATAATATTTGGTCTACTTCTCATCTTAATGAGGAAAAGATAAAAAGAATATTATAGAAAATATCAATCTATATATAGAACCTTTAATAGTCATATCGAAATAGTACAGATAATCCATGTATCTGAAATAACATGGCTATAGCAAGAAAGGTTAAAACGTAATTAGAAACATGATCAAGATGTAGTCTTACGGATTGACGTTTCTAATAAGTTATAGTCTTGGATTGATATAAAATCGAGTTAACAGCAAACCATAGGAACCGATCATGTCTCGTTAACCAGTATTTTGGTTCTAATTGTTACATCCTTATAGATTAAGGGTGTAAAGGACAAGATCACTCAAATTTCGGGGACAAAATTTCCTAAGGGGGGGAGATTGTAACACCCCGAGGTGTTACGGGTCTCTTAAACGGGTCGGGTCGTACCCGACCACCCGATTACTTAATAAAATATTCAAGTTCGAGCCTCGCGACCAACCGTTTCAACCGATTATATCGATAATAATTATTGAATTTTTATTATCCCGGTTAAACGCTTCTTATCTGCTAATAAATCTGCTGCCAAACACCCTCGAACCTGCTGTTATACCCGTTACCAAACATCCCGAGTCTTAGCTATTATCCCCATTGCCAAACACCCTCTATTTTAATTCATTTATAAATAACCCCTTATCTCCCTCATCTCTCTCTCTCTGCATCCACACATAAATTACACACACCTTGTGTGTGTCTCGACAGAAGTTCCCAGCCGGACAACCACCTCCGGCGAGCATTTCCGGCCGCCGCCTCCCTCCTTTCCGGAGAATCTCCTCCTCCTTTATTCTATTATTAATCCCGATAATAACCACCACAAACTCATCTCTGTTCTTACCATGAATACCGAAACAACCTGAAATCCTACTCCTCTGTTACCAACCGGACAGTCACCGAGTTATGGTGACTGTCGTGAGCCTTTTATAACCATCAATCGAACCAATCCAATCTGTTGTTTCTCTGTTTCCGATAAGAACTTCGAGAACCCGTCTCGCTGTCTTAGTAATCGGGCAGTCACCAAGTCATGGTGACTGCCATCAGGTATGTTAAGCCGCTGATTGAACCATCTTTATGTTCCGATACAAACAGAGAACCCGAGCCCTTTTTCTGCTTCAACAAACCGGTCTCGTATGCTTCGGTTGATGTATGTGTGATATCTTGTTAATTAGGGGACTGATTCAGATCCGGTCGGGTTCCGAACAGGTTTCCGGTCAGCTCCGGTGACTGTCATCAGACCCTTATAATCTTCCTGTTCCCGGTTCATGTGCTCGATAAATCACCGTAACCCAGCTTCTTTATCCTATTTTGGTGTAATGGTTATGACCGAATGGGTCCATGGCCAAGCTCGGATGATAATCGAGTGAAGGCTCGGTTATAATCTAATTTATATACAAGTGTATATTTTGGTACCAATCGGAAGTTCGGTTAACTACCGGTCACTTTCCGGTCAACTTCCGATCATATTCCGGTAATAACCCGGGGTGTATCCGGTTATTATTTTGGTAAGAATATTTCTATTGGGTTAATTGGTTAATAATATTATGATTTGATTAATGATTAGTTATTAATATAATAATCATGTTGATTGCGAGGTACCATTAACCGTATCGGGAATACGAGTCGGATACCGAGTCGATGCAGTGACTCGGTCAACACCCGGAATAGAACCCGGTCCAATAGCTAGACGAGGAATAGTATTAGAATTATACGAATATATATATATATATAATACGGGAACGTACGGACTTGATAATAATAATAAGAGAATAATAAACATATATAAAATATATATGTTTATATATATAAGATTCGATATATAAAACGATATACTAGACTCGGGTTAATAATAATATGCTCCGCCGAGCCATCATCCGGGTAAGTACGTGTCTAGAGTTCTTTAGGTTCGTGTGCCAAGCTGTAATGGCCAGCTTTATTTATTTTGTATGCCAAGCTGTAATGGCCAGCTAGAATTAGGATGTCCGTGTCGTGTCAATAATAAACCCCGAGTTTAGGACTATCTAATGTATACCGAATTCTATATGTATAAATTGTATATATGATATATATCCTAAGTATTACAATCTAACAAGTCCCACGCGTAAAACGTATCCATATATATATATATATATATATATGACATATAATTGTAATAGGAGAAACTATAGAAGATTATAAGCAAACCGGTGAGTATCATGAACTCCCCACTTTTACTGTTTTATTAAGTGTTTTCGGGGGAATACATGTCATTTATTAAAACTAGAAATGCTTTACATAATAAACGATTATCAATAGAAATAAAAGAAGTATAATAGAAAAGGGGACATAGAAACGACAAGGACAGTACTGGACGGTATCCGCCAATTCCTTTCTTGTACCGACTAGAGGGCAAGAACCAGTCTTACCCAAGTAGAGGGTAGGAATGTCCAAGTAGAGGACCAAAACCATTCTTGTCCAAGTAGAGGACACGAACAGGTATTTTACCACAATCAGAGTGGTACCATCGATAGGAATGGCACGAAATATAATCGATATGATAGAAGGGATTTATAAGAGAATTGATATATGATAGAGTGGTATAATAGAAATATAATTTCCCCTTCAGAACTATAACTGTAAAGCATGTTTATAAAAGAATATTTAAAAGAATGTTTTATAAAAGAATTATCAATAAACGAACTGGCCATTCACTTTATAAAATACACGACCTCACCAACTTTATGTTGACAGAAACTATTTTTGACATGTGTTCAGGTAACCCAACAGATATGATGACGTGGATTCTGGAAGAATAAAGACTGTTATGATCCAAATCCGCTGCGTAGCTCCGATAACCCGACCCGACGACCCGCCTCCGACAGCCAGGGTCGTTACAATACGGGTCTCCGACACTGGATGTGTTGGACTCGTTATCCGATGTAGAGTCAGATTTGACTAAGCTCTCCGGTGCTATTGCATGCAAATTATGGTTTTCAAACAACACCGGAGCTGGGACAACTTTGTAGTTTGCACTACTAGACTGTGAAGGCTCTTCTATTATGTGGTCAACGACATAAGCAATATGCTTATAACTCTCAAGCTTTTTGTTAACTTTCTCTGCAAAGCACTTGATGGTGGCCATTTCCAAATTTGTGTTTTCTAGATCATTGATATAGTTATTTATGGCCATTTGTTTTAACGACAAAGTCTTTTTCAATTCAGACACATCTTTCTTATACCCATCAAGTACTCTGTTAAACTCTTTTGATTCTTTCTGATATAATTGACAATTGATTTTTGCACTCTCAAGTTGAACCTTGAGTTGCTTATTTTCATCTGTCAATTTATCACAAGCTTTGCATTGTTTAACACAAGTTGAATTAGAATTAACAGTAGATTCAGCACTTACCTGTTTGGAAGGTTCTGTCATGGCCATCAGTGCAAAGTGTGCTTCCTTCCCAGCGAAAAACTTGGAATAGTCAATTCTGGTGCAAGCATCATCCACTATGCATGATTTCCTTGTCATCAAGAAGTCGGCTTCAGCAAGCAACTGGTCAATGTCGTCATCTAGTGAGTTAACACTAGATTCAGAGTCAGACTCACTCTCCTCATCAGAATAAGTAGAATCGAACTGTTCTGGAATATCAGCAACCGAATCCATAATCATTCCAGTCTTCTTCTCAGCACAATCAACATCAACATTCATCTCATCATTTAACTCTTCAATCTTCAACTCACTCATCTTCTCAGACACAATCTCTTCTTCAACCTCCACCGGTTCATCCAAGTTCATCTGCTGTGCCACACAAGCCACATTACCAGCTGTAATTTCTTCCACCCCTAACTGCATACCGGTCCAATCAAAACCCTCATCCTTCTGTATCACCAAAGCTTGATTTGGGTTCTCGGTTTGGTTTGTGTGTTTGGTGTAGAAATGGGAATGATTGTTCGGTTTGAGTTCTGTTGTGTTTGGTTTTGGTTTTGTGATGTGGATTGTCTAGCATTGTTATTTTGTTGGTTATTTTGGCGGTTTTGATAGTTGTTGTGAGGTTGAAAGCTTGAAATGTTGTTGGAACTTTGGTATGATACTTGATTTTGGTTTTGAGTTTGACGGTTTTGGTATGTAGAGTTGAATGGATTTCGATTACCTTGTTGTGCTGGCTGTGTGCACTCTCTTTTAAAATGACCTTTTTCACCACAGTTGAAACAAGTTACTTTGGCTTTGTTGAAGCCATAAGTGGTGTTAGGAGAAGTTGAAAGATCTGTTCTCCCAGTCTTCTGAATAAAATCAGTGGCTCTTCTCATGATACTTGCAAAAGCCCACTGTATATCCATCAATTCCATCTCTTCCTTGTCGATCTGTGCATAGTCCTCATTGGTCAAATTGTTGTTCCCAATTTGACTAGCAACCAGACCATTGTATGATGCTACCATCGCTGAAACTAATGCTACATGTTGTTGAGCAATCTCAACAGTAACATTGTTTAGATTTGAAGTCTCCAACACAATCAGGCTTTGGTTAGGTTGACTTTGGTTAAGTTGCATTTGGTTCATTTGAGGGTTGTAAGGTTGTTGTTGTTGAGGTTGGCTAGCAGAATAACATGCTGCTTGTTGCATGGGTGAGAATGGCGGAATATAAGAAGTTGTTGGATATGATGGTGAGGTATATGAAGATGTTTAAGCAAGGTAACTGATTGGTTGTTTGGGTGGTTCAACGATGTTAGATACGCACGCGATGTGTGGAGCAACATTGGTAGTAGAACTGGAAGTAGAATGGGAAGAAGATGTACCACCAAGATACAGTTTCGGATTCTGAGGAATTTGAGCCCTTTTAGCTTTCCTCTTCTCTTCCATCTCCTTGTTTTCCAGTTTCTGTATGAACTCATTGATCGTCCAATACTGGTACGCATCCTTCTCTTTTAACACCTCAATATGCTGGTTCCAATACGGTGGCAACGCATCGGCAAACTTGTCTACCAATTCAGACATAGGTATGCTAATCTCGTAGCTTGAAAGCTCTGTGAGTAAGTGGCAATACCTTGGAACCAATTCTTTCAATATCTCGTTACCCATGTAACTAAAATTCTCAAACTCTTTGCGAAGCTCCTCCATCCTTAGCTTCCTAGTCTTCTCATTTCCATCATGCCTGTTTCTCAACATGTCCCACAGCTGCTTAGAAGTTGTGCAAGAACCAAACTGATGCAGCAAATCAGTGTTGATAGCTTGGGACAATTGAGAAAACGCCTTTTTCTCAATAGCAAACTTTTTCTTTTCATCGTCTGCTAGATTCTCCAAAGGAATAGGCTCTCCCGTGTTCTCCAAGATCGGAGCAACATAGCCTTTCGCAATCATCTGCCACGCCTCAGTTCCCTCTAAACCCATACCCTCCAAATGGATCTTGAATTTAGTCTTCCACGTGTTGTAGTCGACCATCTCCATAAGCTTAGGTGGTCGGTTTCCACTTCCAGATGACAAGTCTTGAATAAGCATTGATATGGCATTGGTCGTCTGTGTGTGAACCGCTGCTGCTACTCCCCAATAGTCGCCAATCGGTTGAGGTTGTGCTTGCGTAACGTGTTGAGGAATAGTACTAGTCATCGCTATATAGTTGATAGGTTGTGATGGTTGACTAGACTTTTGGGCAGCAACCGACCAAGGATCCATGGTTGTCTGCTGTTGTGGTGTCGTGTTGGGTCGTGGTGTAGTCGGAAAGTTCCACATCTTGATCTGAAAATGATTAAACACGAAAAGATTAGAAAAATTTTAAACAGATTTCTCCTTTGTATGAGTCGAGTGGTCGAATGAGAGAAAATGTTCTCCTTCGACCGTTTTAAAAGATACGAATGAGAGATATAACAAACACAAATCACTTTCGACCGTTTGACTCTCTTTCGACCGTTTGAATTTCTCCTTCGACCGTTCGAATGGTCGAATGAAACAAGTATGGTCGAATGAACACCAATACACTAACAAACTCTAGGTTCGACCACTTAAAACACCACCTTCGACCAAAAATTCTTTGGTTCGACCGTTTTTAACACACACGTTCGCCCATTCTCCCTAGGTTCGAACCTGCACTTTCAAAAACGGTTATTCTTTGAAAATCAGTTGATTTTGATCAAATTTTTCAAAAGTTGAAAGAATTTGATGATTCTTATCAGGTTTTGATTCGGATTTGATTTGGAACAAGTTTATCAAAGAGAATTATGTATTTAATCCATGAAAACAAGCTCTAATCAATCAATTTATCACCAGTTCAGTTTTATCAATGAAAACAGAAAGTTTTTGATCAAAATAGGGTCCAAATCTGCTGTAAAATTATCAAATTGTGGTTGTTTGATCCATAATGTCTCTGATACCACTTTGTATGCGCTTAGGATCGTCTAATCTACAAAGAGATTGATCAAACAAGTTTGATTCAGGTGCGGAATCCCTGAGTCAATCACAAAAATGATAATCATACAATCAAAACACAGAAATCATCTTTCAAAGCTTTTTCTCATTCATAAACAACTTGAATTACACGTTTTAATAATGTTTACAATCAAATCTAACGTGAAAATAAGTTGACACAAACACTAGGGAGAGACACAAAACAGGAGGGAATAAAATGACCAACCACTAACTTTCAAAAAGTGCTTAACCTATTTATAGGCCTGCACATTCTCCCATATTGCATGGTCGAATGTGCAGGTTCGCCCAAACACCATGTGCGAACCAAGCAATACATTACAATCTAAACTACATTCGCCCCCTAGTCTCTCCTTCGTACTCTTTCACTCCTTCGCACCTATGAAATTCTTCATTCGCCCACATTTATCACCTTCGCCCGTTCGACAATCAACAAAACATATGTTAATATTAATCCAAAGCATTAGTCGCACAAAATGCATCTACAAAACCACGCATTTTGATATCCGGTTCTCCTATCGGTTACTCTCCGCGTTCTCCAAACGCTACATATTAATCTGTTCCTCAAGCCGACTCCACATCCAATTGCTCCATTGGTAAATACGTGCCGTATTTATATGTAATAACTCCACGTTCGTCCGATCTAACAGATTCCTACTGATGTCAGTTCGTTAGCGTTAAGATGCGCAGTTTATCTTAGAACATCTAGACGTCCACGAACTCCAAGAATGACATCGTTGGACTCGTAACAACTTAACTTTAATCAAAATCAACCTTAATTATATGCTAAACATATAAGAAACATGATTATGATTCAGTTAAAGGTTGACCGAAATTTACCAGTTGTCACAAATTTGCCGTTCAAAAAAAAAAAGAAACGAAAATCTTGCTAAATTTAATTCATCGATCCCTTATTGCTATAAATCTTGCTAAATTTAATCAATAATACAAACAAGTTGTTCCTCAATAAGGACATACCTTATAAAATGCTCTAATTTTTTTGGATTAAGATATGGGTTTGACTTTTCAATTTATGTATGTGTATATATAACATGTTTTGATGTATGTCTGTATAGAGAACATGAAATTGTTTGGTTTAATCGATATATAAGATATGTATATAAGATTGTTTTAAATTTTATGTAAGTGGATATTGATTTGTTGGTAAGTTCAGTTTTGGTTCATAACCGTAACCTCATCTGTACTCTTCAGTCACCACGGGAGTATGAAGAGAAAGCTGAATCTACTGCTTAAGTGAGCTATGAATCCTACATTTGCTTCAAGGTTCAGGTCAATGAACGTAAATGGAAATTAATGATCTGTATGACTGAGTTTACGATTGGTATGTTTTCTACTTTTATCATTTTTATTAAGTCATATTACATTTTCAACCCCGTGACACTCCCGGGGTAATCAGCTAGTAATAATAATAATTTAATGCTATAGGTTCATCCCATATGTCTCAAGAGGGACATGAGATACGGAGACATGATGAGGGGGTGGTGTTTGGGACGGAGAGAGAGAGAGAGAGAGAGAGAGAGAGAGAGAGAGAGAGAGGGAGAGACGTGGGGTTTGGTGTCTCCAACCGAACAGTCTAATTGATTAGTACTTTAGTAGGTAACATAAATCCTATATCGATTAAAAAAAAGGAATAAAACCAAACTTGATTAAAGAGGATTACGCAAACATTCATAACAAAATATCACAACGTCATTGAAAGATGACATACTTCATGTCAATGTTTTGAATATTGATTCATATCGGCCGATAATACCACTAATACTGGCCACCAGCCTTGAGCCTGGTACGATAAGGGCCGGTTAAACTAGCAAATGATAAATATCATGTGCCGGCGGTAAATCTGGTAATACCGGTTCAAACTGTTGTACCGGTTTATTAATTTACAAATTTGATTTTTAAATATAAATTTTTAACAAAATTTCGAGATTTACCTTTCATATTTTGGTAAAAAGGTGAAAAAACCTTTCTCCAAATAGTTACAAGCTTCCTATCAAGGCTACCTATCCATTCCATTGTTGCATTCCAAGTTCAAGTCGAGTACTTTTAGAGTATTTGTGGTTTTTTTTATTATGGTTAAGAAATTATGTACTTTCAAATTATTTTTTAAGTTAAAGTTGTATCATTAAAGAATTATAGGGTTAACTAGTCAATCTGATATTACCGGTTGGTACAATCTAGTAGTACCGGTTAAACCATTTCTAAGCAAGACCTAATACAATTTAAAAACCAACTTTTAAAACATTGTTTCATGTGCATAAATATGTATAAACAAAGTTATATAGAAATTTAGAAAAAAAAAAGTATCTTTGTAACTGATGAAGAAAAAGGTAATTTGGTATTGAAAATAAGTTAAGGAGTAGAATGATTCAATCCTAATAATTTTTAGTGTAACTATTATTATTATTATTAGAGTAAATTTCTTTTTGAGTCCCTGAGTTTTGTTGATTTTAACTACTTGAGTCCAACATTTTCATTTTTGACATTCTGAATCCTAGTGTTTTAAGTTTGTTATGGTTTGAGTCCAATTTTCTAACGTCGTTAACCAAGTCAGTTAACTATAAGGGTATCTCAGTCATTTTACACATAGGTACAACTCTGTAATGCATAAGGTATAACGTACAAGTCTTTAATGCATAATTAAAATATAATATATATATAATAATAATAATAAAGCTATCTTCACACACAACTCTCTCTCTCTCTCTCTCTCTCTCACACTTTCTTCTCCACCCCACCACCACACCATAAACCACCACCACCACCACACCACATCGACCATCCCACCACCACTGCACCATAAACCACCACCACCACTATACCACATCAATCTGAACCCTAACCCCCATTAACCAAAACCATTCATTCAACTCATATCTTCCCTCACCCTCATTAACCCAACAACAAGCAACCCAACTCATCACAGATACCTCTTTCAATCCCCAAGCTCCATGGGTCGTCAACCAAGATCCAGACACCGAACCCCTCTAAACTCATCACTGCACCATAAACCCCCACCAAAACCACCACCACCATCGCCTCACCAACCACCTCCAACCGGCCACCTCCACCTGCAACCCACCACAACCACCTCCACCAGTAACCCACCCGAACCCGAACCCGAACCATAACCAGACCTGACCAGATCCGAACTCGAGCCACCAACGACCAGACACAGTAACCACCTAACCCAGACGAGCCACCAACGACCAGACCTAACCACCATCGCTGCACCTCCACCACTGCACCACCATCACCTCCACCACCTAACCCCCTCGATTTATTGATTTCAGAGCCTCGATTTACTGATTTCAGAGCCACCTAACCCCCTCGATTCATATCTGGTTTCGTGCTTGTGCAGATTGATGACCAAAGGGAAGGTTGGGACCAAAGGGTTGGGCAGATTACTTACTTACTTACGAGAGAGAGAGAGAGAGAAGTGAGAGAGAGGGAAGTGAGAGAGAGAGAGAGAGAGAGAGAGAGAGGTGAGATCTATTGTGTGTGTGTGCAGATGTGGTTGAGGGTGGCTGAGAAGTGGTTTAAGATGACCTGCAGAAGTGGTTTAACGAGAGAGAGAGAGCGAGAGAGAGGGGGTATTAAGGGGAGATCTGTATTGTGTGTGTGTGCAGATGTAGTTGTGTGTGTATATATTTAATATTATAATATAATAAAGTATAATATTTAATAATATTTATTTTTAATGGTAGGGGTACTTTGGTCATTTCATAAATATTAACAGAAAAAATTTAACAGAGTTAGAAAATTGAACTCAAACCATAACAAACTTAAAACACTAGGATTCAGAATGTTAAAAATAAAAATATTGGACTCAAGTAGTTAAAATCAACAAAACTCAGGGACTCAAAAATGAATTTACTCTTATTATTATTATTATTATTATTATTATTATTATTATTATTATTATTATTATAACAATGAGAGAAAAAAAGAAAAAGTGAGAGTTTGGGTTGTAGGAGCAGGGTGTGTTTGTCTCTTCCTTTGATGGTACTTGGTGAGTTGGTGTTTTTATGTATATTCTTTGTTACGGCTGACCAGTGACCACCTTCTCTCTTTACCCATTCCCCTATCACTTTCTTTCACCCTTTTGATCTTTTTACTTCTTTCATGCTACTTATGTATGTGGCTTTGGTGCTAAGTAGGCCCATCTTGTTAAGTACACCCATATGAACCACATTACCCCCTTAATCATTTACAATTTTAATCATTATGGTCCATAATATCTTGATTCAGTTTTGTTGGCATTATGTGTGGTCATTTTCTTATACTCAAATGGATAGTTAAATTTCACTTTATTTCAAACAAGTTATGTAGGCAAATTTATAGGACTTTGTAATGACATGTGTCAAACGAACAAATGAAAGGACAATTAAAATATATTTGCTTACTGATACATCCATTGGTACCATTCGATTTCATTAGAACATGAAGATCACCACGAGTTGTGCGGTTTGTAAAGAAACATGAAGATATAAAGTGTTCCAATTCGATTGGTTTATCAGTATTTGAAACTAAGTTTAAACTCTATAAAGTTTTAGTATTATTGATGAACTATAAATATGAAAATCCATATCTTATCTTAGACTATAACTAGGTTGAGGATGAAATTAAAATGTAAGTTCGGTTGAGGATGAAAATTACAATGGGCGTGCGTCTAGTTAAGTTCGTTTGATTTTTACTTAGGGATGAGCACATAGAGCCGAATACCGATACCGTCCCGTCCCGATCTCGTACCGAACCAAGGGTGTTCGGTATCGGTATCGGTACCCACAATTAGAGGTTTTCGGTTTCGGTATTATCAGTATCGGTACGGGATCGGTATGATATCGGTATTTTAAGGTAAAATACCGATACATACCGATACCGTATGTGTTCGGTATCGGTATCGGTATTGGGTTTAGGGTGTTTTCAGTATCGGTTTTTTTCGAGATCGGTATCAGTTGGTACCGATACCGTCCCGAGCTCAACCCTATTTTCACTTGTCATGATCTAGATGATCTCATATATTCATAAAAACATGATTTTTGTTTCATTTTTAGCATCAGTTTATACTTCACATGACACACAAGATGGAAATATTATTTCAAGAACATAGTATGTGCAAACTATAGCTATTCATTAGTTCATGTGTAGTGGGGGGTTATAGGGCGTTTTATTGCCCCATATCGTCGGGGAACACCGCCCCCCCCCCCCCCCCCCCTCCAGGAGCGCTATAGGGTGTTTTGGGTTCAAAGAGTTATAAATATAACGGGCGATGCCCTCTGTAACTTCATGATTATTATTATTATTATTGAAGTGTGTGTGAAGAGAAAGGAGAAGTGAAGAAGAGGAAGCAGAAGAAGAGGTGAATAAGACCCACCGTAGTGGGCAAATAAAAGGGCGCTATATTACAAAATAAAGCCCCCCACACCGCTTCGGGGGGGGCTTTATTTTTGAAAAAGTGATTCTAGCGTTATACAAATAACGCCCGGCAATAAAACCTCCGCCCAATCACATCATGCCACATCATACTCTCTCTCTATATATTATTATTTTATTATTTTTTTAATTTAAAAGATAAAATAAAATATTAATAGGGGCTTTATAAATAAAGCCCCACCACTACACCCATTTTTCACTTTATCTCTCAATGCTGACTCAGCTGCCACGTGGACCAATCAGAAAGAGGAGCTTTATATATAAAGTCCCCCACTACACATGATCTAAGAAGAAGTGAAAAGGAAGATTGAAGAAGAACAAGTTACAAGTTGAAAGCACAATGTACAAGTCACTGATGCAGTGTTGATTGTACAAGTTGAAAAGCACGATTTCAAGTTGATTGTACAAGTTTACTTCTCAGTTTAACTTTTTCAAATTTTTAATATTCAAATTATTATTAATATTATTTTTTTATAAAAAGAGTAATTAATAATTGTTTTTTTAATTTGTTTATAAAGAATAATAATAATAATTAACCAATGATTACCCAATCATTTATAAAGCCCCATAACGCCCCTTCTCACTACACTCACTTTTTCTATAATGCCCCATAACGCCCCTTCTATTATTTTATAATATTTTAATCTCTATAACGCCTCATAACGCCCCTCCACTACACATGACCTTATGTTATTCGGACTAGAAAAAACCGAAATTCAAATCAGACGAACCGGACATATGTATTCAAAATTGGCTTTCAAAAACTTTTGAACACGCTTAGCATCCTAACCGAATTGTGAATTAATTTTTTAACTGAATTCGTATTCGTGATATTTGAACCCGCTCTACATATTCGAATTCAAATTATATTTGAATATCTTTTCATTTATTTTATACTAGGTTTGAGCCCCGCGTGTACACGCGGTACATGTTCATGTCAAATGAAAAAAATTCTATAAAGATCGCAGTATGCAAATTTTATTTATTGAAAGTTATGTAATACAATTCGTATAAATTTTTGTTGATTGTAAATTATAATAAAAAAAGTTTAATGTTACCCAATAACAGATATATGAATCAACAAATGTTTGAATAGACGTGATTTAAAAACAAATAATGAAATGAATAAACATATATTTATTGTAACGACATGCAAATGAAGATTAGATTCAAAGTAAATAAATGTAGTTTAACAAATCACACAACCAAAAAATTATAAAAAAAACCGATTTATGCAAAATATGATCGTATACTTATTCTCAAACTTCAAAATATTTTATTATAGACAACATTTGTTATTTATTATTAACGTTGTCATATTTATCCAATATTAGTATGTTCAGGCCATCTCTACTCTTGTCACTTGGCAGCGACATACAACTGCCCATCTATAAAAATAGGATCTTTCAAATACATACCTATCCTAAATAGGGTTTGTCCTTGACTTTTATTTATTGTCATTGCGAAACATAAAGTAAGAGGGAATTGTCTTCTGTTAAATCTGAAAGGAATCTTCTTATCAAATAGGGACAGCCTAATTCTTTGGATAAAAGTTCGCATTCCAATGTTACTCCCTGAAATTATTTTAGCTTCTATAAAACGGTTTGATATGGCAAGACGATTTGGAACTTTGAAAAGAATTTATGTCCACATATAGGATTCCTGAACCATTAGAATAACAAAACAGTAAAATTTGTCCAAAAAAAAACTCTGTGAGGAAAAGAAAGACATTTGGCATTTTAACTGTATTATCATCAAGAATTTAAGGTAAATATATCTAGAAGACCCTGAACTGTTTTGACGGTTTGACTCATAACCAATGACCTAAAAATCAAGCTAAAACCACGGTGAAAAATCAATACTAAACCCACATGAGGAACTCGAACAATTATGATCGAATCAGTCGGATTTATTTATATAGTTGAATTATAAAAATGGAAGGATTGGTAATTTACGTGATTTGGTCAATGACGCTTAAAATTAGCACAATTATTGCAATCATGATAATGGTTAGCGTTTCATGACAATTGATTAAAGGAAATTTCTTTGTAAACATAATATGATAACGTTAATCTGTCAAAGATATTTAAATGAAAGACGTAATATTCTTATTCTTAGTATCACTGAAACGATATTTAGTTAATGTAGTCAATGATGGAGGATTTCATGACAAATGAGGTTTTTTAATGTTTTGAATCGTCTTTTAGTTAATGTTGTTACTGATAACGTAAAATGATATTTCATTACTAATTTTGTTACTAATTACTAATAAGTGTATTTTAAGACATGAAAAATAAATAAAGTCAAAGAATTGATATCCATCAAAGTAACAAAAACGTAAAAAGTTTTTATGTTTATCGATCAACAATATTAAAATGAAAGTCGTTATTAGTAATATCATTTAAAATTATTTTGAATATATTATATATTTTAGGAAATTGTTAAATAGATTTAAATTATATTTATTATTAAAAGAATAGATTTAGATTGTATTTATTAAATACATTTTGTTTACCAAAATTATCGCTTGAATCTTTCCGTTATCATTAATTGAGTTTTTTTTATAATTTTTGAAATAATTTGAACGTTGTTAATGGTCGAGGGTTTCATGACAAATGAGGATTTTTTATATTGATGTTACGTTTATTCTTTATGGTATAATTGTAATAAGTATTACTATTAATAGTAATAAATGAATGACAAAAGTTAACTTAACAATTAAAATTATTTACTAATTTATTAATATAATTGAAAATTATTTTGAAAATAGTATATATTTTAGTAATATATTCATAAAAATCGTAAAAGAAAATTTTAATTCGGTAGATAAGAAATAAATGAGATTAAAAATAAAATTAAAAATCGCAATATTAGTTTTAGTATTAGTAATATATTCGTAATTTAATTCGGTAGATAAGAAATAAATAGATTAAAAATAATTTCGTAAAATAGTAATATAAATAAATGAGATTAAAAAATCGAAATAAATAACATTAATAGGGGTCAATTATTATTATTGAAATGATTTTAATGATTATCGTTTAATGAGAATTGATTAAAGGAAAGTCATAATATAAAAAATCAAATTCGGTCAATAATATTAAACATAAATTCGAAAAAACAGTAATATAAATAAAAGAGCTTAAAATTTTTAATAAATAACATTAAATTCGGTCAATTATTATTAATGTCAATAAATAGTATTAAACATAATTTCGTAAAAATAGATTAAACATACTTTCGTATTAATAGTAATATAAATAAATGAGGTTAAAAATCATAATAAATAACATTAAATTCGGTCAATTATTATAAATGCCCATAAATAAAATTAATTCTAACATAATAAAAATATATTAAGAATAATTAAATGAAAGTCATAATATAAAGGAAATGATTTTGATGATTATTATTTAATGAGAATTGATTAAAATAAAGTCATAATATAAAAAATTAAATCCAGTCAATAATATTAAACATAAAGTCGAAAAAAATAATATAAATAAATGAGATTAAATTTTTTAATAAATAACATTAAATTCGGTCAATTATTATTAATGTCAATAAATAATATTAAATGTAATTTCATAAAAATAGATAAAGCATAATTTCGTATGAATAGTAATATAAATAAATGAGGTTAAAAATCGTAATAAATAAAATTAAATTCGATCAATTATTATTAATGTCCATAAATAACAGTAAATCTAACATAATAAAAATAGGCTTGTGTTAAATATACCAAGTAAGAGGATTAATATACCAATTTAGTTAAACTTTAATGATAGGTAGACATTTAATGATAGGTAAGCATTTAATGATAGATAGACATTTACATTATTATACTATTATTTATTATTTATATTACTATCTCCAATCTTTTTTTTTACAATTTTATATTTTGTTGTACTATTATTAATAATATTAATACCAATATTAATAAAAAATAAATTAATCTTTCATAAAAAATATAAATAAATATGAAAGTGTAAAACCACTTTCACGGTGACAAAGTTGAGTATACAGTTCTAGACGCGACCTATACATGGTTTCCCATCTAGTTGCAGACCGACTAATGTTGCGAAAATTCCAATAAGGTGTGATAGTAGGCATTGGGTACCCTCCTTGTAATTCCACCGTGACATAATGATTCTCATCATTAACTAGGGCAATTGTAAGAGCTCTGTGATGTTGAATCTCTTCTGGACCACTCCAAAACGGGAAAATAGTTGTACTGCCTGACATGCTTAAAGAATGGACAATTACACCAAACTTATTAGCAATTAGAACACCTGCTTCAGGCATTTTCATCCAGTGTACTTCTGGACAAGGTGACCTAAAGAAGCATAAGTCTTGATACTATAAATTTACATCCCTAACAAAAATGTTCGCGTAGATATCATATCGACTTTATAACTCTTCTCTCATCATTTGTCGAATGTACTCATAATATCTATCTTCATCAAGTCCAAGGCAAACAGTTCGTTATCACAGCTAACATCGTCATTTTGCAAAGATGTCGATGGTGAAATATCTAGCTTCCTCCAAAAAATATCAATCGAATCTAAGGGAACATATTGATCTACATACAAATATAAATAAGTACTATTTTCTCTAAACTTTTAGAATGAAGAGTTTAAAACAATAAATTGGAAGTAGATAAACATACTTACGTTGAAATACCTTTGACGACGTTATATTATTTCTTTTGACGAAGTTGAAATATATTATTTTTAGTTATTTTTTTCTTTTGACGAAGTTATATTATTTTTTTTCTTATAATTTGGGTATGAGGAGATGATTGGGACTTCACTGTGAGTGTTCTTAAAGTTTTGGTTTGACGCCATATTTTTTTCTTATAATGAAAGAAGAAAGATGAAGAGAAAAACAAGATAACACAACACCTCATAAAACTTTGTGAATGCAAAATAAAAGTTGAAATACCTCCTACATGAACATGAAACAATAAAATAAAAGTTGGTACCTGATTAGTGACAAATTCGGGTGTCCTCATAAAAGAATCACCTCCTACGATTGAGTTGTTTTCGCTAGAATTCGACATCTACAAAAAATTATAATAAAAGTTTGTGGTGGTAGCCATAGTCATTGTACAAGTTACTATTTATAAGAAGATTACTTATTGCCCAAGGCATTATACCTCCTACATGAACATGAAACAATAAAATAAAAGTTGGTACCTGATTAGTGACAATAAACAGCACTATATGAATACATAAAACCCAAAACATAGTTCTCAATTTATAAAACCATAGCGGAAGCATTTAACTAATTACAAAACCGTGTACGACAATGTTCAAATTATTTAATTCAAAACATGAACTAAGCCTAGACGCCATGCAGACTCGTGCGCCTAGTCCTCTGTTGCTACCTTAGCGACCTGAGAAAAACATGCCAAAAAGACGTCAACATATAATGCTGGTGAGTTCACAGGTTTGTTCAATAAGTTACCAAAGTTACCAAAACGTTACCATGTCCATACTATACTAATGTCACCAAGTACGCTACCTAGGCGTATGTTTTATTACTACTACGATTGGAAAACATTACTGGACACATTTAGCAATGTTTAGCATATGTTTAAGCAGCCCGAATAATGTTCAGCATGTTTAGCAAAGTTCGAGACAACATGACAAAGTTTGGGTTTGTGAAATGGTGAAAAATGACAAAGCTTGGTATTTATACTATTCCACCTTCGACCCCTGTCAATGGTCGAATGTGGTCTCCTTCGACCCTTTCACAGGGTCGAATGTAATTCTTCAAATTCCATATCCCAGGTTCGCCTCTTTTCAAAGGGTCGAACCAAGGCACAATTCCACCTTCGACTACTCGAAGTGGTCGAACCAGAACCTATGTTTATCTAGTTTTCCAGTTTGTCGTGTTTAACGCATTTTAACGCACCTTAACATATGAGCATGCAACCTTAGTCTATGTTTAACATATTTAAGCATGGATAATCATCTACACATCATTTAAACACATCTATGTATATAATCCACCACACGACCCATAATCTACACATACACTTAATTAGTTTATGTAATGTCACCAACAACGGGTGTCACACCCTCAAATTTCCACGTGCGGGGTTTTACCGCGAGGCGCGTGACACACCAGGATCCAAGTCAACGGTCACAATAAACAACACTATATGATACGGAAAAATGACAAAATCAACCCATTAAGTTTTCATAAATGATCCAACGCTGCGGAAGCGTAAAACTTTATTACAACGTGAAATCAAAAGTACGAAAGTCTGAAAATGCTAAATGAGATGCACATGAATCCTAGACGCCGTGAGACTCCGTGCGCCTACCAACAGCTGCTACCTTAGCGACCTGAGACAAACATGCTAAATACGTCAGCAAATAATGCTGGTGAGTTCACAGGTTTTTAAATGAATACCGACTCCAAATGTATACCAACTCCAAGTGATAATCGACTCCAACTGAATACTCATGGTCAATCCAGACCACATGCATGCAAAATATATGAATACCTGTTACTACTGCGATTGGAAAACCATTACTGGACTCGAATACTGTGAATACTGAATACGTGCCCGAATGAATACTGAATACTGAATACTGCATACTGAATACTGAATACCTAAGAGACAACATGCACCCGTCCGACCTCCAGTCGACGAGTGGGGCGGGTCAAGCCCAAATAGCGCTATCCACATTTCCCCCGTTGTGCATCCCCGCACATTCATGGTTTCCCCCGGGACTTCCAAAGATCGCATAGTAATATAATGAATACTCTAAAACATAATGAATACGTGAAAACATAATGAATACTCCAAACCCAATGAATTCATGAATACCAAAACGTAGTTGACACATCTTTCCTGAAAACTTAGTTGAAACGCCTTTTATGAAAACATAGTTTGACACATGTTTAAAGGACACAGCATGTTTTCTCCCCCGAAAATGTAAAACCAGTAAAAGAGTGGGGCCGTGAAACTCACCTTATTGTGCGTCTTCCGATAACTAGAATTCCAACACGTGTATGATAATCCCAACTAATGACAACCTATCAATGAGTTTACATAAGTGTGATGACTACTAACCCGAAGGCTAACAAGTCCCCGATTGTCCAGATCATAACCAAGTATGTTTTAAAACGAGTTCAAATGTTTAACCGACACACTAGACCGTCCCGACATCCCGTTGGTGACCCATTACCCTAACTAATCAAGTACACATAGATTACACGCAAGGTTCAAGCATAAAACACTTAGTTTGTATCAAAAATCTCATTTTTGTTAACGTAGGGTCGAATGTGGCTTTGAGTGGTCGAAGGTGGCTTTAAACTCCCACCTTCGCCCCTTTTCTTCCACCTTCGCCCCTTTTCTTCCACCTTCGCCCCCCTCAGTTCCAGGTTCGACCCTTGGAACCCACCTTCGCCCATTCGACTGGCCGAAGGTGTTCCAGGTTCGACCCTGCTGTGTTGTTTACTCAAAAACGCGTCCAAAAACATCCGAAAACATCACGAAACATCATGAGTTACAGCAGTCAAGCATCATTATTATATTCCTACGAAACCCTACCAATTTTACCCCAAAATCTATCCGTTTTTACAAGTTTCCTAAAATAGTAAATTATGGAGATGTCACATCATCATGCATGAAAATATTACCCAATTAGGAAACTTCTGAAATCAATCAATAATCAGCTCATCATCATCAAATCATCATGAACAAGAAACCCTTATCCTAACTCTATCATAACTATCCAAAAACAAGCCCTAAATCTAACTAAAAACCCCTTTTATCGTCAAAACACCATCAACAATCAAAGGTAACATGTTTCAATCATAACCCATCATTAATAACAGCCCTAGGTTGTTGTCATATCATCTATACAACAAGTAATTATCAAACAATGCATAATATCATATTAACACATGTCTAGTTTGCATAAAAACTCATTGTTTATGAATAGGTTTTATTTAGAAAGATATTAGGAAGGTTTTTACCCATAAAACATGTTGATATCAGATCTGGACCCTTGGGATTTAGATTAAAACAAGTCAAAATTGTTTAAAAAGGATTTGTAATGAAGAACGCACCTTAGATTTTCACTTGTAATGATTTAGAGAGTTAGGTTATGAAAAACAAGCTCAAAAACTCCTTCCCCAATGATAATAGCTGATAGAGAGTGTTTGGAGGCGTTTAGGGTTTGTGAAATGGTGAAAAATGGCTAAGGATGGTATTTATACTATCTGCACGTTCGCCCAGTTTATGTGGTCGAATGTGGAATTTTTCCACGTTCGCCCCTTTTTAGTGGTCGAATGTGGAACTTTTCCACATTCGCCCACTTTGTTTCCACGTTCGCCCCTTTTTAGTGGTCGAATGTGGAACTTTTCCACATTCGCCCACTTTGTTTCTACGTTCGCCCATTTTTCAAACCCCATTTCCACATTCGCCCAAAAGTTCCACATTCAGGTCATCAGCACATTTTTAACACATGTTAACAGCACTTTTAACACATGTTAACCTTTTTCCAGTTTGTCGTGTTTAACGCATTCTAACACATCTTAACACATAAGCATGCATCCATAGTCTATACTTAGCATGTTTAGGCACGTATAATCATTCGTACATCATTTAAGCAAGTATAAGCATACAATCCACCACACGACCCATAATCTACACATATACTTAATTAACTCATGTAATGTCACCAACGACGGAACCCGGTACTAATGTATTCCCAAAACGACTCCCAATGATCCTCCAGATCATTGAACCCTGGACAATCCTAATTTGACCCGACTCAACTAACCCAGTTAAGTTTGTTTATAAACGTTTCTCGCTAAGGTAGACTTATGTGTTTATAAAATGTTGACCCAAACATGCCGGGTGTCACATCATCCCCCTGTTGAAAGAATTTTCGTCCCGAAAATTTTCCGAAGTCAAAGAGAACGAAGCGAGAAAAAGAAAAATTTCCCCGGTCGTCACATCATCCCCCTGTTGAAAGGAATCTCGCCCCGAGATTCACTCTTCGACAGTAATGAGTGTCGACCTAACCCAAGTAACGTTTCCCATAACACAAACGAAATGATAACCACGAACGAATGATGATATCAACGAATACTCTGTGCCGGGGAACCGCCCTCCCCAAAGTGAATAGAAAACAATGAATCCCCCTGATCGAAGGCCTACTAGAGACTACTATGATCGGTATAAATGATACACCGGTACCGTCCAAGTAACATCTCCAAAGGACCCACATCAGACTCATGAATGCAAAATGATGACCAAATACCAAACTGAATGCACACAATGAATACGAATTGCCAAACAATGCGAACGAGAATGAATACGAGCATAACGAGAATCAAGAAAAGAATACTCACCAGTAACAGTGTCAGGATCCTCCTGGTTCTCCCTAGCGCCAATGACGTAGGCATGACCACGAGTAGTTCGACCGCCGCCTTCATTCCCAGCACCACCTGCAGTCCCTTGGTTCAGCTTAGGACAATCCCGCTTGAAGTGTCCATTATCCCCACAGTGATAACATCCCTGCCTCCCCTGAGGAGCAGTAGCAGTGGTAGTAGTAGTGGCCTGTGCCGGTTGTAGCTGAAGAGTAGTCCTACAGTCCTTAGCATGATGACCAAAACGCTGACACCGTCGACAGCGAAACTTCTCACAATCACCCGTATGATGAAACCCACACTCACCACACTTCGGGAGCTTCCCAGTATATCCCCCAGACCTCTGCTCGGATGATGCTCCCACAACCTCTTGCTTCTTTGCCTGCGGCTGGGACGACCCAGCGCTCTTTCCAGCACTCTCCCACTTTCTCTTGTTGTCCGCAGGGGCTTTCACAGCAGCACCCCTCGGAGGTAGAACGCCCTCCGCAGCCTTCATGTTGGTCAGCTTGTGGGCTGCCCGAACAGTGGCCAACATAGTAGTGTGATCAGCAGCGGCAACAAGCCCAGCAATCTCCGGCACTAACCCAGCAACGTAGTGCTCAATCCTCCGGTACTCCGGTGTAGCCAAACCGGGGCACATCACAGCCAACTCGTTGTGCCTAGCAGTAAACTCCTCGATCTCCGACCCAACCATCTTCAGCTTCCAGAACTCATGCTCCAACTTCATAATCTCGTCTTTTGGGCAATACTCTGCCCTCAACATCTGAACAAACTCGGACCACGGCATAGCATTGGCCTCACCCAGACCAAGGTTCGCAGTGGTGGAGTTCCACCAGGTCAACGCATGTCCCTCCAGTGTAGCAGAAGCATACTTGACGCGATCAGCGTCGGGACAGTTACACATAGCAAACACCGACTCAATCTTCTCCAACCACCTAAGTAGTCCCACCGCTCCTTCAGTCCCATTGAAGAAATGGGGCTTACAGTCCATGAACTTCTTGTACGTGCACCCAGTCTGCATCTGATTAGTATTTCCCAGGGTCTGCTGAGCAGCCTGGAAAGCAGCCAACGCAACGTTCAACTGTTGTTGCAACATGTGCTCCAACTCCGCCTGAGTCATGGTGATGTTCCCACCACCTCGTCCACCGCCATTGCGACCCCCGCCGCCACCACGGCGTCCACCAGCACGTCCACCAGCGCGACCAGACATGTTCTGCCAAACATGAGACAAGATACGCAAAATCACCAACAGATCGAGCTACAAGTGACCAAACGAATTCAGAACATGGTTCCAGCATGACCATTAGTCCGAACACGAAGTCCACCAAGATTTTCATGCATTTCGATTTATGATTTCGTGTGCACCCGAAATAACAAATCGCTCTACATGGTCCTCTAGGCGTGCTCCTAGCTAGAACTTCAAATCACCCGATACCCACATTCCTAAAAGAAACTGTTATCGCACGAAGATCCCAAAGTGAATAGTCACTCAGGAGTGTACTATGACAAGTACTAGTGCATGATAGTGTGTGAGTAAGCAAGTATGTAAGCGAATAGTCCCTTCAACTTCAAACCCGAAGAAGAAGATAGAACCCAGGTAGGAATAACAAAAGATAGATAACGTGATACTGTGTGATGAGGACACCGACACCCCTACAAGGTTAATATGTTTTCCAAATGACACGACTCGTAACTATGTGTGACCGTCTAACGTGTGTGATACTCGGCTATAGACTAGACTCTACATGCAGTCCTAGTTCACTATAACCATTGGCTCTGATACCAATCTGTCACACCCTCAAATTTCCACGTGCGGGGTTTTACCGCGAGGCGCGTGACACACCAGGATCCAAGTCAACGGTCACAATAAACAACACTATATGATACGTAAAAATGACAAAATCAACCCATTAAGTTTTCATAAATGATCCAACGCTGCGGAAGCGTAAAACTTTATTACAACGTGAAATCAAAAGTACGAAAGTCTGAAAATGCTAAATGAGATGCACATGAATCCTAGACGCCGTGAGACTCCGTGCGCCTACCAACAGCTGCTACCTTAGCGACCTGAGACAAACATGCTAAATACGTCAGCAAATAATGCTGGTGAGTTCACAGGTTTTTAAATGAATACCGACTCCAAATGTATACCAACTCCAAGTGATAATCGACTCCAACTGAATACTCATGGTCAATCCAGACCACATGCATGCAAAATATATGAATACCTGTTACTACTGCGATTGGAAAACCATTACTGGACTCGAATACTGTGAATACTGAATACGTGCCCGAATGAATACTGAATACTGAATACTGCATACTGAATACTGAATACCTAAGAGACAACATGCACCCGTCCGACCTCCAGTCGACGAGTGGGGCGGGTCAAGCCCAAATAGCGCTATCCACATTTCCCCCGTTGTGCATCCCCGCACATTCATGGTTTCCCCGGGACTTCCAAAGATCGCATAGTAATATAATGAATACTCTAAAACATAATGAATACGTGAAAACATAATGAATACTCCAAACCCAATGAATTCATGAATACCAAAACGTAGTTGACACATCTTTCCTGAAAACTTAGTTGAAACGCCTTTTATGAAAACATAGTTTGACACATGTTTAAAGGACACAGCATGTTTTCTCCCCCGAAAATGTAAAACCAGTAAAAGAGTGGGGCCGTGAAACTCACCTTATTGTGCGTCTTCCGATAACTAGAATTCCAACACGTGTATGATAATCCCAACTAATGACAACCTATCAATGAGTTTACATAAGTGTGATGACTACTAACCCGAAGGCTAACAAGTCCCCGATTGTCCAGATCATAACCAAGTATGTTTTAAAACGAGTTCAAATGTTTAACCGACACACTAGACCGTCCCGACATCCCGTTGGTGACCCATTACCCTAACTAATCAAGTACACATAGATTACACGCAAGGTTCAAGCATAAAACACTTAGTTTGTATCAAAAATCTCATTTTTGTTAACGTAGGGTCGAATGTGGCTTTGAGTGGTCGAAGGTGGCTTTAAACTCCCACCTTCGCCCCTTTTCTTCCACCTTCGCCCCTTTTCTTCCACCTTCGCCCCCCTCAGTTCCAGGTTCGACCCTTGGAACCCACCTTCGCCCATTCGACTGGCCGAAGGTGTTCCAGGTTCGACCCTGCTGTGTTGTTTACTCAAAAACGCGTCCAAAAACATCCGAAAACATCACGAAACATCATGAGTTACAGCAGTCAAGCATCATTATTATATTCCTACGAAACCCTACCAATTTTACCCCAAAATCTATCCGTTTTTACAAGTTTCCTAAAATAGTAAATTATGGAGATGTCACATCATCATGCATGAAAATATTACCCAATTAGGAAACTTCTGAAATCAATCAATAATCAGCTCATCATCATCAAATCATCATGAACAAGAAACCCTTATCCTAACTCTATCATAACTATCCAAAAACAAGCCCTAAATCTAACTAAAAACCCCTTTTATCGTCAAAACACCATCAACAATCAAAGGTAACATGTTTCAATCATAACCCATCATTAATAACAGCCCTAGGTTGTTGTCATATCATCTATACAACAAGTAATTATCAAACAATGCATAATATCATATTAACACATGTCTAGTTTGCATAAAAACTCATTGTTTATGAATAGGTTTTATTTAGAAAGATATTAGGAAGGTTTTTACCCATAAAACATGTTGATATCAGATCTGGACCCTTGGGATTTAGATTAAAACAAGTCAAAATTGTTTAAAAAGGATTTGTAATGAAGAACGCACCTTAGATTTTCACTTGTAATGATTTAGAGAGTTAGGTTATGAAAAACAAGCTCAAAAACTCCTTCCCCAATGATAATAGCTGATAGAGAGTGTTTGGAGGCGTTTAGGGTTTGTGAAATGGTGAAAAATGGCTAAGGATGGTATTTATACTATCTGCACGTTCGCCCAGTTTATGTGGTCGAATGTGGAATTTTTCCACGTTCGCCCCTTTTTAGTGGTCGAATGTGGAACTTTTCCACATTCGCCCACTTTGTTTCCACGTTCGCCCCTTTTTAGTGGTCGAATGTGGAACTTTTCCACATTCGCCCACTTTGTTTCTACGTTCGCCCATTTTTCAAACCCCATTTCCACATTCGCCCAAAAGTTCCACATTCAGGTCATCAGCACATTTTTAACACATGTTAACAGCACTTTTAACACATGTTAACCTTTTTCCAGTTTGTCGTGTTTAGCGCATTCTAACACATCTTAACACATAAGCATGTATCCATAGTCTATACTTAGCATGTTTAGGCACGTATAATCATTCGTACATCATTTAAGCAAGTATAAGCATACAATCCACCACACGACCCATAATCTACACATATACTTAATTAACTCATGTAATGTCACCAACGACGGAACCCGGTACTAATGTATTCCCAAAACGACTCCCAATGATCCTCCAGATCATTGAACCCTGGACAATCCTAATTTGACCCGACTCAACTAACCCAGTTAAGTTTGTTTATAAACGTTTCTCGCTAAGGTAGACTTATGTGTTTATAAAATGTTGACCCAAACATGCCGGGTGTCACATCATCCCCTGTTGAAAGAATTTTCGTCCCGAAAATTTTCCGAAGTCAAAGAGAACGAAGCGAGAAAAAGAAAAATTTCCCCGGTCGTCACAACGGGACCCGGTACTAGTGTATTCCCAAAAGGGGGTTTTCGCATAATTATGAGTTTGCTCTTGAATTGGTGACTTGGTGGTGGAATATGATCGCGTGGCAACATTGGTGGCACGATGATACTCCAGTGTTCCGTGAGTGATTTCAATTTGTTGGCCGTTCAAAAAAAAAGAAGATTACTTATGTGCTTTTTAAAAAAAAAATAATAATAACTTTAATCCAACTAACTTATTTAATAAATTATGTGTTTTCAAAAAAACAATTTAATAAATTGATTGAAGTAGTGTGCATTGAAAAGCCAATAGCATTTAATGTAAGTAAAAGGTTTGACTAACTTGGTATGTTTAACAATACCCTAAAAATATATTAAGAATAATTAAAGAAAAGTCATAATATAAAGGAAATGATTTTGATTATTATCATTTAATGAGAATTGATTAAAGGAAAGTCATAATATAAAAAATTAAATTCGGTCAATTGTACGAAACATATATTCAAAAAAAGTAATATAAATAAATGAGATTAAAATATTAAATAAATAACATTAAATTCGGTCAATTATTATTAATGTCAATAAATAATATTAAACATCTTAATAAATAACATTTAAACTTAATAAATCTTATTAATTGCAAGACTAATCATAATCTTATTAAGATTATAAATCTTAATAAATAACCTCAAAATCGTAATCAATAATTCAAATAAATTACATTAAAAACATAAAAGATCGTAATTTAAATTTTAAAATCAATGACTTTTTGTGGTGCAATCTTAGTAACAAATAGCCTGTGTTGGATTGAATACCATTTAAAGACACAATATTCACCAATGGAAATATCTTCTGATTGAAGCAAATCAGGCCATCCAATCACAGTAAACCTTTACAAAAGCATTGTGTATAGTAAATTTAGAATGTCTACCTAATTATAAAATAAGAATACTGTAAATATAATGTTTAATAATTGAATAACAAACCTAGCGACTTGAGCAGAAATTTCAACACGCACCGACACAGACCACGCGTACCCATATGTAAATTTAATCTTGATCTTCATTGATTAATTTAAGTTTGCCAATTCAGCAATCGTATTAGGAATTATCTGCATAGTAATAAGAATTAAATAAGAAAAAAATAAAAATAAATGAGAGCTATTATGGTAACCATAAATTTGATCAATTATACGAAATCAATTTAATCAATTATAATTTAATCAATATTATCATTCGTATAATTGATTAGAGATTAAAAAATCTCGTATTTATTTAATCAATTCGTATAATTTAATCAATTTCGTATTAATAGTAATATAAATTAATGAGATTAAAAAATCGTAATAAATAACATTAAATTCAGTCAATTATGGTAATCCTAAATTTCGCGTCAAATTGATTAATAATCAATCATTTATACAAAAGAATTAATATGTTTTATTATGGTAAACTATAAATTTGATCAATTATACGAAATCAATAATCAATTATAATTTAATCAATATTACCATTCGTATAATTTAATAAATTAGACGAATTAGAGATTAAAAAATCTCGTATTAATTTAATCAATTTAATAAATTTCATATTAATAATAATTATGGTTTTAATTTGTTATTTTTTTATATTTATATAAACAATGTATAACAAAATTGTGTTTAAGGTTATTAAATATCTTTAATTGAAATTAACAATGTTATTATTATTAATTTAAATACGATATATATTGTTGACTAAACTTAAATTTAATTTACTATTAATTTACATATGATGTATATATTAGGTAATTGCCAACTTTATTTCAATCAAATTTAAAAACATAGGTAATTGTCGCTAGGTTTGTCAACGTTATGCTTACATTTATCCTGAAATATATTTTTGTAAGTATGTTTAAATGATTACGAAAATATTCATTTATTTTTTTATACAAACTTTACAAAAATAATATAACTAACATCTATATAATAAATACATAAGGCTTATTATGGTAAATTTAAATTCGTATTAATGTTACTATAAATTCGGTCAATTATTAAAATATAGTAATAAATAATATTAAATTGGGTCAAAATATTATTAATGTAAATTGATAACAATCATTAAGTTTCAAATTTCAAATTAAATGACATTAAATTCGGTCAACTTTATTAATGTAAATAAAAAACAATAATTCAGAATTAATGAAATTAAAATTGGTCTAATATTATGCTTCGAATATGGAATGTAGGATTGAATACTAATGTATATGTAAAACAACAAAATACATCATCTATCAATTCTAATAAAACCAACCAGGATTGTCCTTTGTATGTGGCCACTGTAACGACATTGTTGTGTATGTTTTTAGAGACCAAAAATTTGTTCATAACTGTCGGCAACGTCTGGATTAACACATTAAAAATAACATTAACACAAGTAATAATCAGTTTTGTAAAGTAAACAAAGATCCATATCAAGATGAAAATAAGAATCATACCAAAACTCTTGCCGAAGGGTCATGCGTGATCTTGAAGAATTGCTCACCCTTGTGATAACCTATAATCGAATCTTTGTCTTCGGGTGGTATTCTAGTATTCAAATGAAAAAACATCCAAACATTCAATAAATACGATCCATATTTGTAAAGCAAGAAAATAAATAGTAAATCTGTTTGAAGGGTTATGTTGATTGTATTTGAAAACAAATAATCGGTGATTCTTTTCAATGGTGTAACACACATTTTTTCATATAAATCTGATGACCGGTTATTTGAAAAACCATTGTTCAACATGGGTTTGCAAATGAACAAAAGGATGACACTGAAGATTGGTTCCAGTTTATGAAATGGTTCCAGTTTATAAATAACTGTTATAAAACACGATTTATAAACTGGAGATTGGATCCAGTTTATGATATGGATCTATTTTATTGAATCAAATACATAAAAGTTTTCAAATCGGAACACATGATATGGATCCAGCGATTGAATACATAAAGCATATAATAAAAGTTTATGAATCGGAACATATTATAATGAATCTAGTTTTGTCGATCTCAGGGAAGAAGATACATACCTAGAAGCAAGAATGCATAAAAAGAAGATTGATGAATGTTGGTTGGAAGATTTGTTAGTGAGGAATTGAGAGTGTGATGGAAGAATGGACACAATTAAAATATACAAAAGAGTATTTATAGGGGATAACTTGGAGCTCCATATTCAATATGGATACCTCAAACTCTCTCTAAGGCTAGGATTCAACCCGAGTGTATTGATTTATTATATAGATAGAATAGATATAACTGCTTTTTATATATTTTTTTCTCATAATCCGGATTATTATTAAAATAAACCAGAATTCAAACCAAAATCGGTTCTTTGGATTCGAATTTACTTTCAAAAGTCAACATTTCAATAACATAAGAATCGATTCAATGAACAACACCCCTAATGCATAATGGATTGAGGTTTAGCCATTTTTACATTTCATGTTTGGATGTACATGTTATTGGTTGTTTGTCAACTTTTTTAATTTCCTAATTAAACATTTATATATGTGTAAAAAATTAAAGTTAAAACTATATCTAGCCTATTCTAAGACGAAGAAAATGTGTATTAAGTATGAATAGAAAAATTATTGTTTTTGTATTTGTCTGTGTGATTAAAGAATGATCCACGATGGCAGACGCCGATCTAAACATAATAATAAGAGTAAATTACTATTTGCGTCCATGTGTTATATTGGTTTTAACTAGTTGAATCCAAAATGAAAATGTTTAACTACCTGAGCACCTCACTTTTCCAAATCTAACCCTTTGAGTCCAAAAACGTAACGTTGGTTAGATTCTTAGTTAAGTCCCCCCCCCCACGTGCACCCCACGTGAGGGCATATTTGTCCTTTTAACCCCTATTTTAATCCCATCACTCCTGTTATAAAACCCATTTAACCCTTTCTTTTCTTCCTTATTAAAACCCTAAACGAATGATAATCATCTGATCTTCTATATCATCTGATTCGTGCCTTCAAAATCAACGATGATAGAGTTCTCAGTCTGGAATGTTCGTGGGCCATTAGGGCATTTTGATCCTTACGAAGAATATGGTATGTGTTTTTTTTACAGTCTGGCTTAAATTTAACATGTTTACAATATGAAAATTTAACCTAAATTTTTTATTTTTTTTACAGATGGTTGCCCTACGATGTTTAGCATCCAGGTCTTTCATGGGGGGGGGGAGTTTTTAGGTGTAACACCCCAACCGATGGCGGAAACATCGAGGTGTCACGTATGAATGATTGTTCAGTAGCTCATGGTAATACATATGTTTACATAATCCTTTATTACAATATTGAATTACATTAAATGTCTTGAATGAAATTCTAATACATCAAATAGCCAAATAAAGCATAAACTTCAAATTGTCTCCTCATGCTAGCTCTAGACTTCAAGCATCGTTATTTCCTGTTGAGTTTGGAAAAATGGGGGGGGGGGGGTCAACTAGAAGTTGGTGAGAATACATAAGCCATGTCAAGCAATTAAGTTTAAGAATAAAAGTTTAGCAATTCATATGTCTATCGTAAGTTTAAGTCTACATGAATAAACATGAAGTGTAGTATGCACATAATCAAACCTCCGACAAGTTTAGGTCCATCCCGTCATCCACGGTTCACCTTAATATCACGTTGGAACGATAACAATCACCCGCGCTCCCCATAAAAGATGGTCAACGAATCTAGGTGGGATTGTCAATCCAATAGATCTATTATTGAGTATCGCCGGCTTGGCCATAGCTAATGATTATGTATGTTGAAGTTTAAGTCTAACTGTAGTTGTCTAAGTCATGAGGCATTAAAGTTTACAACTAGACATGTATGTAGAATTGCTTAAGTATAATGTTGCAAGTATAAAGAATTGCATAAACATGGTTACGTAAACTCACCTTAGCAAAGTATTAAGTCTCAAGAAAAAAAATAAGTGTAGCCCAAAGTTGCCAAGTATTACCCTATGTATAAGGTAACAAATAAGTCTAAGTCTTTCTAGTCTACAAATATTTTCTAGGGTTTCGAATTGGGGATAAGTATTCGTTTGATTATTAATTGAATCGTTTAATAAAAGAAATTCGATAAATAAATAACCAAAAGTCTTTTTGTAAACTTTAGATTAAAGGTGGTCACAATATAAAGTTTTAAGTATGAAAATAATTTTTATAAAATTATTTTCTTAAAAATAGAATATTTAATGTATTTATTTCAATTTGTCAAAATATAACTTTAATATCTAAAAATATTAAAATTAAAGAATTTTTAAATTAAAATTTGTATTTCTGTTCTAAATGGACAGAAATAATTTATATAAAAATTTTGGTGCAAAAATATTGAAAAATGAATTTATTATGATTTATTTATAATTAAAAATAACAAAAATTGATTAAAAATATTAAATAAATGATTTTTCAGAAATAAAAATCATTTCAGAAATGTTTAATGTTATATAAACTCAGAATAATTTTTGTGGGAATTTATATAATCGTTTTAATATTTTTATAGAATTTTATAATTAAAATAGAATAAACTTGAAATATTTATTATATATATTAAATAAATAATTTTTGGAGAACTAAAAATTGTATGTTAAACTTTTCTACTAGAATAACATAAAATAATTTTTGTAGAATTTATAAAGCAATTTTAGTATTTTAAAACCAATTTTAAAAATATTAGTGAATATATATAAATCTAAAAGGTAAAAAAAAATGTTTTGTTCAAGCTGGGAATCGAACCCGGGTCTGGGACCGGTTCGTGTTTAATATCACAAGTCCAGACCATCTGGTCTGGACCTTGAGAACGATAAATCTTGGTTTTGAATAATATATATATATATGTATACGGAAACAGTTATATAATTCCTTTTAAAATGAAAATAAAAGATTGTGGGATACGGGACTCGAACCCGCGTCCCTTGTATATAAACAGACAGACAACCACTTGATCTAGATCAGTGGTTGTGTTTGTCTTGCCTCTGTTTAAATTAAAAACACAATGTCTGCAGAAGTTTATCCCCAATTTCAAAGTGTCGAGCCCTAGTTTTCTTAATAACCATAATTGATAACCAATAGCCCCTGATATGATGGGGCTATTGTTCGTAGGTTGCCGAAGATCAAAACCCAACAAAAAAAATGAAAACTTACAAAATGATTTCGTGATTATTGAGCGGTCAACCAAAAAGTCAAACGCTAAACAATTGGGGCTTGTAAAGATGTTTTTATCAGAAATTGAAGGTGAGGAAAGTGTTATCGGCGAGTTTAGGTTGTAGAGGAGGTTCCAATTTATAGTGAAAGGCTTGTGGGTTTAAATTGGGTAATGGTTGACTCGTGTTCAATCATTGACGCGTGATTGGGATTAATAAGGAAAGAATTGATGTGAATTGAGCGTGCATTGGACGCGAATCATCCTTTTCAATCATCAATCATACCATAACAGGGATTAAACGCGTTTTAGATGGATTAATTATGGTGAATTGTCTTCACACTTGACTTTCCAAGTCAACTGTTAAGACTTTAAGTACGTTATAAAATTAAAATGCGTTGAAGACTAACCAAGTATGTGGTGTAGATCAGCTCGTTTGTTGTTTGTGTGTGTGAGCTTGAACCGGCCATGGGCTCGGGTTCGATTCCCGACCCAGGCAATATTTTTTTGACAATTATTTACTAATATATATATAATATATACTTATAGCATAGTACTAGGGGTCCAAATGTGTCATGAAACATTTTTTAAAGGGCACGATAATGATAAAAAAAGTTTGATGTTTTATTAATAATCGTAATGTACATAAGATTTCAATACAAAATGTTACATTAGGTTACCCAGGAAGAAGGTATGTAGGTAAAATGAACTATTTAGACAACATAGATGCTGATGAGTTCTCAGTGATAGAGTTTAACTCTTTGTTTAAGATGTTAGGTTATTCTGATGATGATGTTGTGTATTACCACTTTAAGATTCCTGGTGAAAATTTGGATAATGGTCTTAGGGCTCTAGGGTCTGATCAAGATGTCTTAGAGATGTGTAAGTTTGTAGTTAGGGTTAAGGTTATAGAAGTGTATGTTGAGCATTGGGTCACAAAGTTGGAAACATATTTTGTGTCACCACATAAAGGTAGTTCAAGTGTTATTATTGAGGAGATTGAAGATGTTGGTCCATCTGTTGGTAAAGCTAAGCATGATCCAAGACATGATAAAGCTAGTGCTAGTAGAAGACTGCTTGCAATAAAGTGGATAGATAGTGATGATGGTCAAGGAAATTTAGATGATAATGTAGATGATGGTCAAGGAAATTTAGATGATAATGTAGATGATGGTCAAGGAAATTTAGATGATAATGTAGATGATGGTCAAGGTAATTTAGATGATAATGCAGACTCTAATGCAGAAGATGTTGAACAACACAGTGAGGATGAGGACTCTGAAGACTCAGATTACAGGATGGAAAAGGAAGATGATGACAATGATGAGTATGATGATGATTTTGAAGATGACCTAGGTGAAGATGGTAATGGTGAGAAGCATAAGCAGCAGAATGATGATGAAGACTCAAACTATATTCAGGATAAAGACAATGAGATTGAAGATGTTTATGTAGACATGGGTTCACTTAAGGCTGCTGCAAAAGTAGATCTTGAACCAGAGGATGATAACTGTGAAGATGATGAGGGTAGTCAAGATGAGGCTGCTGTAGAGATTGATATGGATAATTTTGACAGCCCTGATGATGAAGATGATACTCCCTTGAAAAGAGCACTGAAGAAGTCCAAGAGGAAGAACAAAGGGACTAAAGGTATTAATGTTCCATTTGCTGTGAAACAAACTTTTAGTAACAAAGAAGAAATAACTTTGTTAGTCAAAAAACATGCACTTGAATCTAGAAGACAACTTGTTATTAAGAGAAATGATAAGTTTAGATTTAGGGTGGTATGCAGGGCCGGTCTTGAAAATTCAGGTGCCCAGGCTGAGCCGCGAAATATGTGCCCCTTAGTTTTAAGTCTTTTTTTAGTCTTAGGTCTTTTAAGCAATGTTTTATAATTGAAGCGGACGTTGAATCGGTGTCCTTACCGGTTCCCTAGTCGGACCGGTCGAACCGGATATATAACTGAAAGTGTCGTAATAATTATAAAAATTAATATGTTTGGCTAATTGGCTCATAAAAAAACCACCATTTCTTAAAATTCCATAATAATTTGAAGGACCATTATTTTAGGTCTAGACTTCAAAAGTTTTTAATAAAATGAATTTGACTTGCATCATGTGCAAAAGTGTGTGACAATTACTGTTTTGTAGTACTACTCTATATTAAAATTTACTTCAAAGGCTGCACAATTACTGTACCACAACACAAATCTCAAGTAACACACTCAACTTTTTTTAATTCTGTCGTATCCTTCCCATGTATGACTAATCTTCCTTATCTACTCTTCACCTTCTTGCGTTTATAAACAGTGATGTTCAAGATGAGATCTTTTTTTGAGTCGAAAACAGAAAGAAAATACTTGGAAAAAAAAACACTCGTCGCCGATCAAAGTGCCCCTTTAGAAATTGGGCCCGGGCCGGGGGTTCTCCCCGCACCCCCTCAAGGCCGGCCTTGGTGATATGTCATGGTATTAATCCTGATTTACAAAGTAGTAAAGGGCAAAATTGGGACTTTAATTCCATATGTAGGCCCACCAAAGAGGGGGAATCTTCAAAAGGGAAAAAACAAAAGGTGGTAGGCCAAAGTCATTGAATACTCCCAATAAAAGGTTTCCTAAACCCACCTGTCCATGGGTATTGCACATATCCAGATCTAAAGAATCTGATTCTTGGCGTGTGAAAACATTCAAAGATCTTCACAACTGTCTGCAAACTAGGGAGGTTAGGCTTTACACAGTAAGTTCTGTTGCAAGGGAGGTTGAACAGATTATAGAGGGCAATCCTAATCTAACTTTGAAATACATTCAGAGTCAATTAGAGAAAAAGCATCAGATTTAAATCAGCTTGCAAAAGACTTTTAGGGCGAAGGTGATGGCTGAGCACAAGTTGGAAGGAGATTTCAAAGCCCAATATTCTATGTTAAGGGAGTACTGTGAGGAGTTAGTGAGATCTAACCTAGGTACAACAGTTAAAATTGATGTTGAAAGGGAGTTCAATCCTACAAGTTCCACAAGACAGTTCAAGAGAATTTACATATGTTTGGGTGCATTAAAGGAAGGATTCAAGTTGTGTGGTAGGGAGATCTTAGGCTTAGATGGTTGTTTTATGAAGGGTCCATTTCCTGGACAAGTTTTAACAGCTGTGGGGGTTGATGGAAATAATGGGATCTATCCAGTTGCATACTCTATAGTGGAAGCTGAGAACACTAGTGCATGGACTTGGTTCTTGGAGAACCTTGCAGATGACTTGGATCTTGATACCAATTCAGACTTCACATTTATCACAGATAGGCAAAAGGTAATTATATTTAGACACAGTTGCATACCTTAACTTTTAGGTTTTATTATAATTCATTCACTTTTCATGTTGTAGGGATTAATACCTGCATTAGCAAAAGTTTTTCCAATGGCTGAGCACAGGTACTGTTTGAGGCATATTCACGAAAACATGAAAGCCAAGTGGAGGGGAGACCTATATAAGGAACTGCTATGGGAATGTGCTAGTGCTACTACAAAGCCACAATTCAACAGAAACATGGCATCTGTTAGAAGGGTAGATGTGAAGCTATATGAGTGGTTAAAAAAGATTCCACCTACATGCTGGGCTAGATCTCATTTTACTGGTATGTATGCTTATATTGTTGTTCAACTATAAATAATAACCTTTTAACTAGTATATTGTTGTTCAAACATGAAGGGCAAAGACTGATGTTGTGTTGAACAACTTATGTGAAGTCTTTAATAGACAACTGGTGGGGGAAGGGACAAACCAATAATCACTTGTCTGGATTATATAAGAGAATACTGTATGAAAAGAATTGTGGTTGTCCACAAAGTGATTGCAAGATCTGATGGACCATTGACACCCCATGCTACTAGGACATTCAATGAAATCAAGAATGAGGCTTCTCAATACAATGTTCTCATGGCTGGTAGAGGGAAATTCCAGGTGAGTGGTCCATACCAATATCAGTGTGTGGTGAATTTGCAGGAGAGGACTTGTAGCTGCAGGAAGTGGGAGCTAACTAGTATGCCATGTAAACATGTTGTTGCTGCCATATGGGACATGGCAAGGAATGGTCAACAAGTAGGTACTGTAGAGTCATGGGTAGATGAGGTTTACTGGCTAGAAACTTGGAAAAATGTGTACATGCACACCATTGAACCTATTAATGGGAAAGATTTGTGGTCACCATCTGAATGCCCAACAACAATCACTCCTCCTAAGCATCACACACAAGTTGGCAGGCCTAAAAAGAAGAGAAAGAAATCAGCAATTGAGATTGAAGAGGGGGCACTTGTCAAGAATGGGAAACTCACTAGGAAAGGGACTGCAAAAAACCTGTGGTAAATGTGGTAATGAGGGGCATAACTCTAGGAGTTGCAAGGGGCAGAGTAGTCAACCTTCTCAGGTTAGCAAGAAGGCAAAAGTTGCAAGGAAGGCTACTGCAAACAGTCAACCTTCTCAGACTGGAAAAAGGAAGGCTACTGCAAGGAAGGCTACTGCAAGAATTCAAGCTACTCAGTAATCTTAGTTATGGTTTTGATGTTTTGTTTGGAATTAAGTATGGGTGGCAAAATGGGTAGGTTGGGTGGGTTTGGTTGTTGGGTCAGGATGGGTTTGGGTTAGGATGGGTATGGGTCAAGATGGGTAGATTAAAAAAAATGGGTTAGGATGGGTTGGGTCAGGATGGGTTTGGGTCTGGATGGGTTTGGGTATGGATGGGTTTGTTTATGGATGGTTTGGATTAAGATAGGTTCACATTAAAATAGATTAAATTTTTTTTAAAAAATTAAAATAACAATAAAAAATTTAAAAAGTAAATAAAAATAAAAAAACAAAAATAAACTTAAATATAAAATTTTAGGGGATCTGAATATTTTCATTTTGAACTGGACCGGTTCGACCCTATCGGGCCGGATAACAACCCGGACCGTTGCGACCCGGCCAGGCCGGGTAGCAACCAGAACTGTTTCGACCTGACCCGTCCCGTAGCGACCCAGACCGTTTCGACCCGGCCGTTTCAACCTGACCCATCCCGTTTCGACCCGGCCGGGCCCGGTAGCGACCCGGACCGTTTCAACCCGGTCGGGCCCGGTAACGACCCGGACCGTTTCAACCCGACAAGACCGGTAGCGACCCAGACCGTTTCGACCCCACCGGGCCTGGTAACGACCCAGACTGTGACACCCGGCATGTTCGGCTTAAACATAATAGTAACATCTAAGTCTACCTTAGCGAGAAACGTTTATAAACAAACTTAACTGGGTTAGTTGAGTCGGGTCAGATTAGGATTGTCCAGGGTTCAATGATCTGGAGGATCATTGGGAGTCATTTTGGGAATACACTAGTACCGGGTCCGTTGTTGGTGACATTACATGAACTAATTAAGTATATGTGTAGATTATGGGTCGTGTGGTGGATTGTATACTTACACTTGCTTAAACGATGTACAAATGATTATACGTGCCTAAATATGCTAAATATAGACTATGGATGCATTCTTATGTGTTAAGATGTGTTGGAATGCGTTAAACACGACAAACTGGAAAACTAGTAAAAAGGGGCTCCTGGTTCGACCATTCGAGTGGTCGAAGGAGAAGTAGCAGCTGGTTCGACCCATTGTTGGATGGGCGAACCAGGGAAGTGGAGTTGAAGAATTCCCTTCGACCAGGACAAGTCTCATTCGACCCTGTGGAAGGGGCGAAGGAGACCACCTTCGACCAATCAATTGGTGCGAAGGAGGATTAGTATAAATACCAACCTTAGTCATTTTTTATCATTTCACAAACCCTAGTCGTCCCAAACGCTCTCAAACGATCTAAAACACTAAGGAAGGAGTTTTTGCTCTTCTTTTTCATAATCTAACCTATCTACATCATCTAAACAAGAATCCAAGGTGTGTTCATAATCCTAAACCTTTTTAAAAGCATTTTGATTCGTTTTCATCTAACCCTAATTGTCCGGATCTGTGTTAAGGGTGTTTTTATGATCAAAAACCTTTCAAACATCTTTCTAAAACAAAACCCTATCATTTAACATGAGTTTTCATAATAAATAACATGTGTTAATTGAGTATTATGTGGTGTAATGTGTTATTCAATGCTTTGCTGCTTTATCTATGTTAGAGACATGATGTAGGATTGCTTTTAATGCTGATTGATTGTTGTTTAGGGTTAGAATCGATTGGATGATGATATTATGTGTAAATTGGGGATTTTGACGAATCTAGACGTAACATGTGGTGTTTATAATCAATAGAACCCATAGGGATGATCGGATGATCGACAAACTGAGTATTTTAAGTCAAACGTGAGTCGATTTCAAAAGTTTCCAAATTGGGTAAAGATTTCATGCATGAAAGTGACGTTTCCATAATTTTTACCATTTTGGGAAAGGGCTGAAACGGATATGGTTTGGGACAAAATCAGTGGGGTTTTGCTAGGATAACATAATCATGTTTGACTGCTGTGATTGGTGATGTTTCGAGTCGTTTTGAATGTGTTTGAAGCGTTTTTAGGTAAAATAGAACAACAGGGGCGAACCTGGCCTCCTTCGACCAGTCGATGGTGCGAAGGAGGAATCCCAGGGTCGAACCTGGCTTTTCAGTGGGCGAACGTGGCAAAACGTGCGAAGGAAGCATCAAACGGTCGAACGAGAGGTAAAACGGGCGAAGGAGAGTAAAATGGTGCGAAGGAGATCTTAAACTGACTGGTTCGACCGTTCTGATGCAGAAATGAGATTTTTGATACAAACTAAGTGTTTTATGCTTGAACCTTGCGTGTAATCTATGTGTACTTGATTAGTTAGGGTAATGGGTCACCAACGGGATGTCGGGTCGGTCTAGTGTGTCGGCTAAACAATTAAACACGTTTTAAAACATACTTGGTTATGATCTGGACAATCGGGGGCTAGATAACCTTATGGTTATTAGTCGGAACACTTACGTGAACATTTTGATAGATCTCCGGTAGAGGGATTATCAAGGGCTAAACGTCTTTACTTATAATTGAAGAACGCTATCTAAGGTGAGTTCACTGCCCCACTTTTACTGCTTTAACTTTTGGGGGAGGAAACATGCGCTAAACTATTTTGGTAACATATGTCATACTATGGTTTTGAACTTGTGTACTATGCGATCTTTTGAAAGTCCCGGGGGAAACCATGAATGTGCGGGGTTGCACAACGGGGGAAATGTGGATAGATCTATTGGGCGTGACCTGCCCCACTCGACGGCTTGGAGGGCCGGGCGGGTGCATATTGTCTCGAACAGGAACATTATCGTGCTGAACATTACGGGCTGCTAAACATGCTAAACATTGCTAAACGTGTCTAGTAATGGTTTCCAATCGTAGTAGTAACAAAACATACGCCTAGCTAGCGTACTTGGTAACATTGATATAGTATGGACATGGTAAACATCGGTAACACTTGGTAACTCTTTTGAACAAACCTGTGAACTCACCAGCATTATATGTTGACGTCTTTTTGGCATGTTTTTCTCAGGTCGCTAAGGTAGCAACAACTGGAACTAGGCGCACGAGTCTGCACGGGCGTCTAGGGTTTAGAGCATGGTTTTTGTTAAACATTTGAACTATGTCTGTTGGGTTGTAAACATTTAAAGCTTCCGCTACAGTTTATGTTTTTATAACTACATCTTTTGAGTATTGTGCTAATCATATAGTGTTGTTTATTGTGACCGTTGACTTGAATCCTGGTTTGTCATGCGCCTCGCGGTAAAACCCCGCAAGTGGAATTTGAGGGTGTGACAGATTGGTATCAGAGCCAATGGTTATAGTGAACTAGGACTGCATTTAGAGTCTAGTCTATAGCCGAGTCGCACACACTAGACGGTCACATACTTGAGTCGGTTTGGAACATGTACTAACTTTGTCGGGATGTCTTTACATCATCATCGCACTTCTCTGTTACATCATCCATCCTCACTCTTGGCTTTATACACTCTTATTTTCTTCTTCGGGGTTTGAAGGAGAAGGAGTTGACTCGTTGGTTATTGCACGGCAGTGTCGTATATTGGGGTAGTCTTGCGTACTCTCGAGGTCTGTCCAGGATTCGGACATCTCCCTTTCGTACCCCAATAGACGCACTTGCTTACACATTATCTTGTGCACTTATGCTTGTGATAGCATGATGCTAGATGCCGACATTCGGCGACTTGAGTTCAAGCTGAGGGAAAGCTTGGAGGACCATGTAGAGCAGTTTATCATTTCGGGTGCACACGAAATCATAAACTGAAATGCATGAGAATCCAAGTGGACTCTGAACTTGGATGCATAGTCCTGGATTGGGTCTAGACGTAACTTTTCTAGCTACTAGTGGTTGACACTAGCAGTGAATCTGAATCTCTCGATTTCTGATTTGTCAGATCATGTCGGGCGCACGTGGTGGTGGACGTCGTGGTGGTGGTCGTCGTGGCGGCGGTGGTCGTGGCGGTGGTCGTGGTAACATCAACATGACCCAAGCAGAGCTGAACAACTTGCTTCAACAGCAAGTGAACATAGCCTTGGCTGCTTTCCAGGCTGGGCACAATGCTCTGGGTGGTAAGTTGGTTCTTACCTGCCTTGTTTCGTTCTTGGGTGTCATGTTTCTTTTGTGGTTTATCTTTGTGTCGTGTTTCAGGTGCTGCTGTCAACCCACCTCCACCTCAGTGTTCCTACAAGAAGTTTAGGGACTGCCAGCCCACAACTTCGCTGGAACTGAAGGGGCAGTGGGACTGCTCCGATGGTTGGAGAAGGTTGAATCTGTTTTCCTGATGTGTAATTGTCCTGCTGAGGACAGGGTCAAGTATGCCACTGCGACATTTGAGGGTCCTGCTTTGTCGTGGTGGAATGCTACTACGCAGAACATGGGCTTGGGGGAAGCTCATGCTATGCTTTGGGCGGATTTTGTTCAGCGACTGAAGAGCGAGTACTGTCCTAGGGAGGAAGTGCAGAAGTTGGAGCATGAAGTCTGGAACTACAAGATGGTGGGGTCCGATATTGAGGAGTATACCGTGCGACGCAATGAACTGGCGGTGTTGTGTCCTGATATGCACACACCTGAGTACCGTAGGATTGAGCACTACATCTCTGGGTTGGTGCCGGAGATTGCTGGGTTAGTAGCTGCTGGGAATCTACCTACACTGGCTGAGGTCGTCCGTTCTGCACACAAGATGACCAACATGAAGATTTTGGAGGGTGTTTTACCTCCCAAGGGTTCGGCTGTGAAGGGTTCTGAAGGCAACAAGAGGAAATGGGAGAACGTGGGTAAGAGTGCAGTGCCGGCGCCGTCTCAACCGACCAAGAAGTTTGATGGATCTGGGTCGTCTTCAGCACAGAAGACAGGTGGATACGTTGGGAAGCATCCCAAGTGTAACAAGTGTGACTTTCACCATTCTGGGAATTGTGATCGGGCTCGTTGTCATCGGTGCCATCAGTTGGGGCACCATGCTAAGGATTGCAAGGTGGCGCTCACCCCAACTCAGACTCCTGCGGCTACTCCTGCTCCTGCTGCTCAGGGGACTCAGGGGAGGCAGGGGTGTTACAACTGTGGTGACACGGGACACTTCAAGCGTGATTGTCCCAAACTGAAGCAGGGCGATAACGGGAGGGGCGGGAACGATAACGGGAACGGCGGCGGAGGCAGGACTGCGCGTGCTTTCGTCATTGGGTCTGCAGAGGCTAGGCAGGATCCAGACACAGTTACCGGTACGTTCCTTCTCAACAATCGCTATGTTTCTGTTTTATTTGATTCTGGTGCCGATAAGAGTTTCGTATCTGTGGATGTTAGTCAATTTCTAGATGTAGTACCCACACCTTTAGAGGCTAAGTACTTAATAGAATTGGCTAACGGTAAGAACATTGAGGCGACTCATATCCTTAGGGAGTGTCACTTGGAACTGTCGGGTCTGTCATTCCCCATTGACCTTATGCCTGTACCTCTGGGTAGTTTCGATGTCGTTGTGGGCATGGATTGGTTATCGTTGTATCGTGCAGAGATTGTTTGCTTTGACAAGGTTATTCGGATCCCTCTCCCCGATGGAGAGATTCTTTCGGTCCACGGCGAGAAAAGCGGTGCTCCGCTGAGTATCATTTCCAACATGAAGGCCCGTAAGTATCTTCGGAAGGGCTGTTCGGCCATTCTGGCACTTGTTAACGTTTCTACTGACGATGAGAAGAAGATCGAGGATATCCCGGTGGTTCGTGACTTTGCTGAGGTGTTTCCTGATGATTTGCCTGGTCTTCCTCCCCATCGTCAGGTTGAGTTTGGTATTGATCTCGCTCCGGGCGCGCTCCTATTGCCCGAGCTCCGTATCGTCTTGCACCTCCCGAGATGCAAGAGTTATCCAGCCAGTTGCAGGAACTCTTGGAAAAGGGTTTTATTCGACCGAGCTCGTCCCCGTGGGGAGCTCCTATTTTGTTTGTGAAGAAGAAGGATGGGAGCCTTCGTATGTGTATTGATTACCGCGAGCTGAACAAAGTGACCATCAAGAACCGTTATCCTCTTCCTCGCATTGATGATCTCTTTGACCAGCTTCAGGGCTCCAGCTACTACTCGAAGATTGACTTGCGGTCCGGTTATCACCAGTTGCGCGTCAGGGAAGCTGACGTTCAGAAGACTGCTTTTCGCACTCGTTATGGCCATTTTGAGTTCTTGGTCATGCCTTTCGGTCTCACTAACGCACCGGCGGTGTTCATGGATTTGATGAACCGCGTTTGTAAACCGTACCTTGATAAGTTCGTCATCGTGTTTATTGATGACATTCTGATTTATTCCAAGAACGAGGCGGATCATGAGGAACATCTGCGGTTGGTCTTGGAACTTTTGAGACGGGAGCAGTTGTATGCTAAGTTCTCAAAGTGTGATTTTTGGTTGCGGGAAGTTCAATTCCTAGGGCATGTGGTGAATGAACTGGGAATTCATGTCGATCCGGCTAAGATCGAAGCTATTAAAGACTGGGAAGCACCAAAGACGCCATCTGAGGTGCGGCAATTCCTAGGTCTTGCAGGTTACTATCGGCGTTTTATCGAGGGATTTTCGAAGATCGCTCAACCCCTCACTGCTCTCACCCAGAAGGACCGAAAGTTCGACTGGGACGAACCACAGGAATCAGCATTTCAGATGCTGAAGCTTAAACTTTGTTCTGCTCCTATCTTATCCTTGCCAGAGGGTACGGATGATTTCGTTGTGTACTGTGATGCTTCGATTCGGGGTCTCGGTTGCGTGTTGATGCAACGCGGGAAGGTTATCGCTTATGCTTCTCGTCAACTCAAGGTTCACGAGAAGAACTATACTACTCACGACTTGGAGCTGGGTGCAGTAGTCTTTGCGTTGAAAATCTGGAGACACTACTTGTACGGTACCAAGTGTGAAGTATACACCGATCACAAGAGTCTCCAGCATATTTTCGACCAGAAGGTGTTAAACATGCGGCAGCGTCGTTGGGTTGAACTCTTGAACGATTACGACTGTGCGATTAAGTACCATCCTGGCAAGGCAAACGTTGTAGCGGATGCCTTGAGCAGGAAGGAGTCGGCGAAGCCTCGGCATGTCCGAGCCTTGCAGCTTACTATTCATTCCTCCTTGCCTGACCGGATCCGTTCGGCTCAGGTGGATGCCTTGAAGGAGGAAAACCTTAAGGCCGAAACGATGCACATTGCGGACAAACACCTTGAGCTTAGGTCTGATGGCCTACACTACTTCGCTGGGCGTGTTTGGGTTCCTTTATTCGGGGGATTACGGGAGCTTGTCTTGGACGAGGCTCACAAATCCCGGTATTCTATCCATCCAGGCTCCGATAAGATGTATCAGGATCTGAAGATACTTTATTGGTGGCCGAACATGAAGGCTGATATAGCCTCCTATGTGAGCAAATGCTTGACCTGCGCTAAGGTCAAGGTGGAGTATCAGAAGCCGTCTGGTCTCCTACAACAACCTGAGATTCCAGAATGGAAGTGGGAGCGGATCACGATGGATTTCGTCACCAAACTACCGAGATCACCAAGTGGTTGTGACATGATTTGGGTGATCGTCGACCGGTTGACGAAATCGGCACACTTCATACCTATTAAGGAAACGGATGGACTCGAGCGGTTGGCTCGACTCTACCTTAAGGAGGTGGTTTCTCGGCACGGGGTACCTGTTTCTATCATTTCTGACCGTGATTCCCGCTTTGCTTCGCGTTTCTGGAAGGCCCTTCATAAGGCCTTGGGTACTCAGTTGGATATGAGTACGGCTTATCATCCGCAAACTGACGGGCAGAGTGAGCGGACGATACAAACACTGGAGGACATGCTGCGGGCATGTGTCATCGATTTTGGCAAGGGTTGGGAGACTCACCTGCCGTTGGTGGAGTTCTCCTACAACAACAGCTACCACTCCAGTATCGGGGCAGCTCCGTTCGAAGCTCTGTATGGACGGAAATGCCGGTCTCCCTTGTGTTGGGCTGAGGTGGGCGAGATTCAGCTCACTGGCCCGGAACTGGTGTACGAAACTTCGGAGAAAATCGTACAGATCCGTAACCGTTTGGCAGCTGCGCGGGATCGTCAGAAGAGCTATGCCGATCGCCGTCGCAAACCACTAGAGTTCCAGGTTGGGGACAAGGTGCTTCTGAAAGTTTCACCATGGAAGGGCGTCATACGCTTTGGAAAGCGTGGCAAGCTTAACCCTCGTTACGTCGGACCGTTCGCAATCCTGGAACGGATTGGGCGGTGGCGTACAGACTTGATTTACCGACGGAGCTCGGTAATGTTCACAACGTCTTCCATGTGTCTAACTTAAGGAAGTGTTTGGCTGACGAATCTCTTGTTGTGCCACTGGAAGAGATCAAGGTTGATGATCGTCTTCGCATTGTGGAGGAACCCGTGGAGATTCTGGATTACAAGATTCGTAGCCTTCGGCGGAGTAAGATCCGCATCGTTAAAGTTCGTTGGAACTCGGATTGTGGACCGGAGTTCACGTGGGAACGAGAGGACCAGATGAAGGCTAAGTACCCTCATCTCTTTCCGAAGCGCGCGTTCGAGTCCAGGCATGTTACTGCTGAAGCAGAGTGAATCTCGGGACGAGATTCCCTTGCAACGTGGGGATGATGTGACAACCGGTAACTTTTCTTTTCGTTTTCTTCCTTTTCGTCTTTTTCATTTTTGGGCTTCGTGCAATTTTCGGGACGAAAATTCTTTCAACGTGGGGATGATGTGACACCCGGCATGTTCGGCTTAAACATAATAGTAACATCTAAGTCTACCTTAGCGAGAAACGTTTATAAACAAACTTAACTGGGTTAGTTGAGTCGGGTCAGATTAGGATTGTCCAGGGTTCAATGATCTGGAGGATCATTGGGAGTCATTTTGGGAATACACTAGTACCGGGTCCGTTGTTGGTGACATTACATGAACTAATTAAGTATATGTGTAGATTATGGGTCGTGTGGTGGATTGTATACTTACACTTGCTTAAACGATGTACAAATGATTATACGTGCCTAAATATGCTAAATATAGACTATGGATGCATTCTTATGTGTTAAGATGTGTTGGAATGCGTTAAACACGACAAACTGGAAAACTAGTAAAAAGGGGCTCCTGGTTCGACCATTCGAGTGGTCGAAGGAGAAGTAGCAGCTGGTTCAACCCATTGTTGGATGGGCGAACCAGGGAAGTGGAGTTGAAGAATTCCCTTCGACCAGGACAAGTCTCATTCGACCCTGTGGAAGGGGCGAAGGAGACCACCTTCGACCAATCAATTGGTGCGAAGGAGGATTAGTATAAATACCAACCTTAGTCATTTTTCATCATTTCACAAACCCTAGCCGTCCCAAAACGCTCTCAAACGATCTAAAACACTAAGAAGGAGTTTTTGCTCTTCTTTTTCATAATCTAACCTATCTACATCATCTAAACAAGAATCCAAGGTGTGTTCATAATCCTAAACCTTTTTAAAAGCATTTTGATTCGTTTTCATCTAACCCTAATTGTCCGGATCTGTGTTAAGGGTGTTTTTATGATAAAAAACCTTTCAAACATCTTTCTAAAACAAAACCCTATCATTTAACATGAGTTTTCATAATAAATAACATGTGTTAATTGAGTATTATGTGGTGTAATGTATTATTCAATGCTTTGCTGCTTTATCTATGTTAGAGACATGATGTAGGATTGCTTTTAATGCTGATTGATTGTTGTTTAGGGTTAGAATCGATTGGATGATGATATTATGTGTAAATTGGGGATTTTGATGAATCTAGACGTAACATGTGGTGTTTATAATCAATAGAACCCATAGGGATGATCGGATGATCGACAAACTGAGTATTTTAAGTCAAACGTGAGTCGATTTCAAAAGTTTCCAAATTGGGTAAAGATTTCATGCATGAAAGTGACGTTTCCATAATTTTTACCATTTTGGGAAAGGGCTGAAACGGATATGGTTTGGGACAAAATCAGTGGGGTTTTGCTAGGATAACATAATCATGTTTGACTGCTGTGATTGGTGATGTTTCGAGTCGTTTTGAATGTGTTTGAAGCGTTTTTAGGTAAAATAGAACAACAGGGGCGAACCTGGCCTCCTTCGACCAGTCGATGGTGCGAAGGAGGAATCCCAGGGTCGAACCTGGCTTTTCAGTGGGCGAACGTGGCAAAACGTGCGAAGGAAGCAAAACGTCGAACGAGAGGTAAAACGGTCGAACGAGAGGTAAAACGGGCGAAGGAGAGTAAAATGGTGCGAAGGAGATCTTAAACTGACTGGTTCGACCGTTCTGATGCAGAAATGAGATTTTTGATACAAACTAAGTGTTTTATGCTTGAACCTTGCGTGTAATCTATGTGTACTTGATTAGTTAGGGTAATGGGTCACCAACGGGATGTCGGGTCGGTCTAGTGTGTCGGCTAAACAATTAAACACGTTTTAAAACATACTTGGTTATGATCTGGACAATCGGGGGCTAGATAACCTTATGGTTATTAGTCGGAACACTTACGTGAACATTTTGATAGATCTCCGGTAGAGGGATTATCAAGGGCTAAACGTCTTTACTTATAATTGAAGAACGCTATCTAAGGTGAGTTCACTGCCCCACTTTTACTGCTTAAACTTTTGGGGGAGGAAACATGCGCTAAACTATTTTGGTAACATATGTCATACTATGGTTTTGAACTTGTGTACTATGCGATCTTTTGAAAGTCCCGGGGAAACCATGAATGTGCGGGGTTGCACAACGGGGGAAATGTGGATAGATCTATTGGGCGTGACCTGCCCCACTCGACGGCTTGGAGGGCCGGGCGGGTGCATATTGTCTCGAACAGGAACATTATCGTGCTGAACATTACGGGCTGCTAAACATGCTAAACATTGCTAAACGTGTCTAGTAATGGTTTCCAATCGTAGTAGTAACAAAACATACGCCTAGCTAGCGTACTTGGTAACATTGATATAGTATGGACATGGTAAACATCGGTAACACTTGGTAACTCTTTTGAACAAACCTGTGAACTCACCAGCATTATATGTTGACGTCTTTTTGGCATGTTTTTCTCAGGTCGCTAAGGTAGCAACAACTGGAACTAGGCGCACGAGTCTGCACGGGCGTCTAGGGTTTAGAGCATGGTTTTTGTTAAACATTTGAACTATGTCTGTTGGGTTGTAAACATTTAAAGCTTCCGCTACAGTTTATGTTTTTATAACTACATCTTTTGAGTATTGTGCTAATCATATAGTGTTGTTTATTGTGACCGTTGACTTGAATCCTGGTTTGTCATGCGCCTCGCGGTAAAACCCCGCAAGTGGAATTTGAGGGTGTGACACAGACCGTTTCGACCTGACCTGTCCCGTAGCGACCCGGACCGTTTCGACCCGCCCGGGCCCGGTAGCGACCCGGACCGTTTCGACCCGACGGGACCGGTAACAACCCGGACCGTTTCGACCCGACCAGGCCCGGTAACGACCCGGATCGTTTTGACCCGCCCGTGCCCGGTAGCGACCCGGACCGTTTCGACCCGACCGGGACCGGTAACGACCCAGACCGTTTCGACCCGACCGGGCCCGGTAACAACCCTAACCGTTTCAACCTGACCCGTCCCGTAGCGACCCGGATTGTTTCGACCCGGCCGGGCCTGGTAGCGACCCGGACCGTTTCGACCTGGTCGGGCCCTGTAACGACCCGGGCCGTTTTGACCCGACGGGACCGGTAGCGGCCCGGACCGTTTCAACCCGACCGGGCCCGGTAACGACCCGGACCATTTCGACCTGACCGGGCCCGGCAACAACCCAGACCGTTTCAACCTGACCCGTCCCGTATCGACCCGGACAGTTTTTGACCCGGCCGGGCCCGGTAGCGACCCAGACCGTTTTGACCCGACCGGGCCCGGTAGCGACCCAGACCGTTTCAACCTGACCCGTACTGTTTCGACCCGACCGGGCCCGTTAGCGACCCGGACCGTTTTGGCCTGACCGATCCCGTTTGCAACCTGGACCGTTTTGACCCGACCGGGCCGGTCAAGAACCTAGACCGTTTGGACTCGATTAAGCCTGCTAACGACTCGAACCGTTTCGATGAGGTTGGTCTCGTTAACGATTCGTGTTGTTTCGACATGGTCGTCCATTAACGACCCGAACGGTTTCAAACCGACTGGGTTATCAACAAATGCAAAAGATATAATTTTTTGTTTTTAGTGACATTGATTTCTATGAGGCACCAACACTTTTGGTGTTGGGTGAGTTTTAATTCAGATTTGTATATGATTATCTAAAAATACCCATCCTGACCCATTTATTTTTTTTGACATACCCATCCTGACCCACTTACTTATTTCCTACAATTAAAATTACCCATCCTAACCCCCTTGAAAATTATACTAAACCCATTTTAACCCACAAGGTCAAATTTTAAACCCAAAACAACCCAAACTCAACTAGATGGGTTGAAATTGTCAGGTCTAGAATTAAGTATGTAATGGTATTTTGGACATGTTATGTTGATGTTTGGTACTTTATCTATGATCTTAGGTATGTTAAAACTTTGGTAATGGTATTTTGGTATTAGTATGTTAAAACAGTTGCAGAATTATTAATGTATGGTATTAGTTTGTGTTTTGACAATGATTTGGTTGAATGTTGATGTTTGCAGTCTTCTTTTGATATACAGTTTGACCCATTTGACATTTGGTGGTCAACAATACTTGATGTTTGCATGCTTCTTTTGATATACAGTTTTGACCCATTTGACATTTGGTGGTCAACAATACTTGATGTTTGCAGGCTTCTTTTGATATACAGTTTTGACCCATTTGACATTTGGTTGGTCATGTGACTTTTTAATGGTCCACATTTTGAAGTCTTGTTTTAATGGTCTATCAACACAAACTGTTTCTTGATATACAGTTTGACCCATTATACAATTGCAGTATTGGTCTATCAACACAAACTTGACATTAATAAACTTGCAACAACCTTACAAAAGACATCATATTTCATACCATTTGACCATTACAAAAGACAAGCAAAACAGGTCAATTACATAACCATTCATCTAGTCAATTACATATCACTTGCTTATAAAATACATCACAAAGAAAACCCAGCTGAACAATAACAACATTTTCATCCTTTTCAGCTTCTGATCTTTCTTCCTTTCCATGTCTTCGTGATTGTTGATAGATCGAATGTAACACCCCAACCGATGGCGGAAACATCGAGGTGTCACGTAGTGACGATTGTTCAATAGCACATGGACTAAATTGTAAATATTAATAGCAAATAACTTCCATTGTTCAAAACGAAATACAAAGAGTCTTAATATAAATCTCAAACATAAATAATAAATGTTCAACTTTTATTTAAGCACTAGGTCCAGCCTAAGCGTGAAAAGCATGCAAGATCAAACTTCACCTGAAACATGTACAAAATAATTTGTCAACACATATAATGCATTGGTGAGTATATCCATTTTCGTTCAACTAGTAATTTGCAATTTATGTGCCTTGATGTTTGTAATATGTAAAAGGGTCAAAATCAAGCCTCCCATCGTTCACACATCGTTCAAGAAAAACCATAACAATGACCAAGGACTTAACTCGTTCACGTAAGTAACCAAGGGATATAATTCGTAGTACTACTCATTGTTAGGTGCGGCCCAAAGGTTAATGACTTTGACAAATCGTTCATACAATTCACACAAAACATATCAAGAGCACATTGCTTTGTAAATAACATACATAAGTTTAATAATAATGGTACATGAATCACCCCAAAAGAGTAAAACAAAATAAAAGGGGAAAGATATACTTACAGTTTCGCTAAGTATAAATTCCGAGAATGTTCGTCGTAAGGCTTAAGAATTCCGAAGAATTCAACCTATATATCAAAATACTAAATGAGGAAAATGACTTAAAAGTCTAAAACAACCAATCATCTAAGGTATTAGGGCTTTCTAGACTCGTATTAGGGAAGATGAAATTGTTAGTAATAATTTGAACGACAGTTTTTGAAATAAATATATTTACGATGAATTTAATAAATGACTAAAACTCTTATGTGTTTCACATATAGATATAAATTCCATTTTATAGAAAAATAGCCTTGAAATAGAGTTAATGATTTATATTTAATTAAACAATTTATTATTATATCTAATTTAAATATAAATAGCATGAATAATACAAGGTATGCTCCCAAAATGATATTATTATGAAAAAAATAATTATTTTATGATGTGGAATACTAAAATAATATTTCCATAATTTCTTTTAATTTATTTGCATTTAAAACATTTTTAATAAACTTAAATAGTGTTTTAAATGATTAAAAATAGTAAAAAAGATAAAAACAATCATTTTCTGAGGAATTATATTTTATTTCAGTTTATTATTCATAGAAATAAATCTCCAGAAAATTTGAGGTTAAAATCTCTTAAAATGAATTTTTAATCATTTAATTATGATTAAAACGATTAAATTCAATAAAAATATAAAATTGAGACATTTTCCGGAAAATAAAAGTGTGGAAATCTTATTTTAGATGTCAAGATGTTATGTCTAAATTTTCATAATTTTTGAAGCAAAAATGAAATTTCTATGATTAATATAAGATTTTTATATATGAATATATAAGTATTTAAATAAATAAACAAACAAAATAATTGGAAACAAAAAAAAATGTCCAGAACCGGCTTTTAAGAGGCTCGAACCCGGCTCCTTACCCAATCCAACCAACACACCAACCACTAGGCTATCTATGCCTTTTGTTGACAAATTTGAACTTGATTTCTATTTATATTATTAACAAAAAGTGTCTTCTTCCCCAATTATCTAGCCCAAGAACCCTAACCTCAACCATTGTTCAATTAACCCGAATCAAACACGATTGAAGCTCTGTAATAAGGGGTTTTACCCTACAATGCTCGACTAACATAAAACAAGCAAGATTGAACACTTACAACACGTTTTTAGGACCACAATTTAAGCTTCTAGGCTCGCAAGAAAAAACGCGATTGGAGAGGCTTCTGGACGATTTTTGTGTGGATTTTGTTGTGGGTTTCTATTGAGTAATGATGCAGAAATCGTTTACAATTATCCTTGTATTTATACACGATAAAAAGACGTGTTTAAGGCTAGGTTTAAAGCTCGTCGGTTTCAACAACAATCCCACGATTAAACACTTTAATACACGTCATTAACCCAATTAAATGGTTGTAATACGTTAATCATTGATGGAGAAGACGTTTGGTATAATAATAATCTTGAAACGGACGTTAAAGATCAGGTTTGAGGCCTTGCCGGAACAAATTCCGGCGGCCGGAATTGTTTTGGCCGGACAAACGAGCAACAGCAGCAGAGAGTTGTTTTTTTTTTTAAACTTTCGCATATTGTCAGAACCGGTCCCCCTCTTTTAATTTAAATTAGTTTTCAAGGTTTTTTTTAGTTAGTTTTCTCTTTATACTAACTAACCAAGTTAACTAATCAAACTTTTATAAACTTGGAATTTTTATGATATATATTTTTTTTTTCGAATAACGTTGCAACATACGCGTTAAATTAAATCGAGATCGAGATCCACAATACATGCAAATAATATAACTTAAGTTTCGCACATTTATTGAATTTGAAAACGACAACGATTACAAGAAATGTTTGAAGGATTAAAATTGTAAACTAGATGAAAGTCGAGGGTGACGGATGTCACATCGAATCAATCCAGGAATAACTTGAGTAGCTCATTCACACATTGGAGGATCAGCCCAACTAACAAATCCACAGTTCACACCCTACATTTTTTAACCAAATCTTCAGCTACAAACTTAGGTAAATTTAGATAATTTAATTAAAAAAATTAAAAAAAATAAACTTACAGCCCTAGCACAGCAATGGAATCGACGACCAGGGTTTGTTGTTATCAATGACACGCGAATCGTTGTTGCAGCTCCACAGGGGCAAATAACCATGTTAAGTGCTTGATTGTTCATCAATGGAGGATAATAATATTGGGGGTTAGGGTTTTAGTTTGGGTTCTGATGTTATAACAGGGGTGATGGGTTATTATAACGTTGGGATTAAAATAGGGGTTAAAAGGACAAATATGCCCTCACGTGGGGTGCACGTGGGGGGCTTAACTGAGAATCTAACCAACGTTACGTTTTTGGACTCAAAGGGTTAGATTTGGAAAAGTGAGGTGCTCAGGTAGTTAAACATTTTCATTTTGGATTCAACTAGTTAAAACCAATATAACACAGGGACGCAAATACTAATTTACTCTAATAATAAAATAAACAAAATCCTCATTTTATTTGGAAACAAATTGTAACTAAAGCATCTTAGGGGGACATGTTCCTTGCAGTTGATGTCTTGATGTCATTTATTCTCACTAAAATCACTTAACAAAATTTATAATTTATCAAAATATTAAACATAACAAAAGGTTCTATTTTAGTTCTCTTCATTGTTTAATCTATAATTTTTTATTGACATTATTAAGATACACTTATTCTACGTTTTCAACAACATTGATTATGTACACGATATAACATATATAGTGTTTGATATTATGTCATAAAGTTACATGACTTAGAATCAAATACATGATGAAAAAAAAAATCGTAGAATGGTATCAAACGGAGTCCGATTAAATTCATTAAAGCGACACTGAAACCGTCTCATCAAACCCTACGATATTTGTTTTAGGTTTTCAATGTTATGGATTTTTAGCTTGTAGTTTTTAGCATTTGTGTTATATCATTGTGTCTTTTATGTTGCATTGTGTCTTTTCTTTATTTTCGTCAATATGTCTTTTTTCCTTGACATTGTGTTATATTTATTCACATTGTGTTATATTTCGTGATCTATTGTGTTTTTTGTATCCTTCTCATCATTCTCATTTTTGTTAAACTGTATAGGATAACTTAACCCGTAAGTACATATCTACAATATATATATGATTCAGTTCGGTTGAGAACTCACTTCAATTGTCCAATTGTGAGAACCGTGAGAACTCCGACGAAAAATGCGAGTTTTTAAATATTTTTTTAACCTAAGGACGTAAAAATGGCTAACTAAGAAATATACGAAAAATGAAAAAAAAAATACGTCGTCCTTACACTGGTGTAACAAAATGACTACACCGGTGTAAAAAAATAATGTTTTATTTAATTTTTTGTTGTGTTTTAATCACAACCACAAATTCATTTGATAATTAATTAAACTTGTGGTTAATAAGTGAGTTTCTATAGCTCTTGCAACTCAACTTAGTTCTCATTTTAACCAATCCCAATATATAAAAGCGATAAAGATAGAACATTGAAAGTAAGATAACAATTCCCAACTCTTACAGGTTTGCTACTTATAAATTCATAAAATAGAACACAAGTTTAAGATTGTATAGCTTTTGAAGTTGCTAATCACTTGTTATAACATAACACAAATGTGAAGATAGTTCAAGGAGGTGATTTCACATTATATGCAAACAAATTTGCCAAATTCGATGAGATATAATTTTTACCCGTCGTCGCTTATTTGTAAAAGTTGTTGGTTTATATTTATTGGGTAACATCTAAGCATATAATTGAAACGAAGAAATGAGTAGGTTCAACAATTCAAAGTCGTTTAACATGTAATTGTTATTATTCTTTTTAAATACATCGTGTTTACTTTTAAAGTTTATAAAATCGTATTAAACATGAGTTGTTTTAAATAAGATGTTTACATATTAACTATGTTATTTGTTTGCCGTTAAAAATAATATAAAATTAAGTAGTTATGGATTTGTTATAAAAAATATATAAAAAAATGAGAATAATTGGGATATCATGTGCCTCACATTAGCGAATGAGATTTGACATCCACATTTATAAAAATTAAAAAATAAACCTCAATTTAGATCTCAATCTTGACAATAAACAATGTTTTCATTTCCATACCTCTTTCTCTTCTTTTATATATTTTTAATTCTGACTTCTGATCTAGAAATATATTAAACATTCACCGGTAGGGCTGCAAACGAACCAAACGAATACGAACAAGGCCTTGTTCGTGTTCGTTTGTTAAGAAAATTACGTGTTCACGAACAGTTCATGAACACTTACCGAACGAGATTTTCTGTTCGTGTTCGTTTGTTAAGAAAACACTCATGTTCGTGTTCGTTTGTGTTCGTTTGTTAATTTTGTTCATGAACGCATACGAACATAAACAGACATTAATGAACACAAAGAAGTGTTCATGAACAGAACCAAACACAAACGGACATATATTAGCTTTTGAATAACATCGAATATACATACATTAAGATAAAAAAAATAAAAGAATATAAAAAAGTATAAAAATTAAAAACCTTACTAAACTATAGAACACAAACGAACATAAACGAACACGTTACCAAACGTTCACGAACATAAACGTACGAACGTGACCTCTGTTCATGTTCGTCCGTTTAACTAAACGAACGGAATTTTTTGTTTCGTGTTCGTTCATTTATTAAATGAACGAACACGAACGAACTTCCCGCCGAACAGTTCATGAACTGTTCGCTGAAAGTTCAGTTCGTTTGCAGCCCTATTCACTGGGATTCGAGTTCATTCCCAAGCATCTTTATGACCAAGTTTTCCTTAAATCAATTATTCACCACAAAATAAAAGGATCGATTACCATTTTACCAAATAAAATTATACTAGTTATTAATAAATAGAAAAGTTACGAGAAAAATATAAATTTTTAGCCTGTGTAGCATTGACCCATTATTTGTCTATGAATATTTGCTACTTTGTCTAGGGAACAAATTGTTTTAAAAGCAAATAACTCAATTATTAAGATCACGTACGTTTGCATAGCATAGAAAAATATGTAAAATCAAACACATCTACAACGAGCACAATGGCGAAGGATAATGAGGTGTCCCGGTCTCCCTGTTTTTTGGCTCAGTTGTGAAAGTTTGCGCTTTTCGTAGGTAATTTTTGTATGAACTGAGTCTGGCCCCATCGATAGGAAAAAATTTGGCTTGTGATTTTTGGCCTCCATTATTTTTTTTAAGTTTCGCCATTGCACGCGAACATGAACAAAGTTAAACAAACGATTTTACAAAGGTGAAGCTAACATACGTGAATACATACATATACAAACACACTAAACATGTAGTGATCTATTATAAGGAATGTTATAAGAAACAAATTGGTTGGAAAAATAATACTTTGATGAACTCGTTAAATTTTTTACATAAGCCTTGTTCTTAAATATTCAATCACAATCACAATCATGGGTCCGTTTTAGTTTGAATGTTCTTTTTTTTTTAATAATTTTTTCTTATTAAATCATCATTACTGGATCATGCAACTAACTACAATAATAGATTAATAGTACACTATAATTTTTGATTGAGTCTTTTGGTTTATACTTGTATCATGCACTCATTATCTATATCTATTTGATACTATATTATAATGCATGAGTGAGGGGTATTTTAAAATACCTAAAAGTTAAGAACTAATTTTTCATTAACAACCCTAAAATTAGGGTAAAATAATCATTCATACATTATTTACACTTTAATGCCCTATCTTATTTACACTTTAATTCCCTAATTTTTAGTTAGTAATTACATTTTCCTCCTCTCCCTACAAAATTATAATTTATTTAATTTAATTTTATCATAACTTTAAAACTATTATATTTTAAAAACACTCGAATATACCATGACAACCGGCTCATTTTTGTCGACGTTTCGGTATTTTTCGTTGTCAATACCAATGTGTAGGGATGAGTATACGAAAACCGATAACCGAAAAAACCCGAAACCAAACCTATAACCGAACTGAAAATAACCGAAACCGAATTAACCGATCGGTTACGGTTAACATACGGCCAAAACCGAACCATTCTGTTACGGTTTTGGTTTTCCCTTCTTCCGTAACCGAAATAACCGAAACCGAACCGATAGTTATATACTTAAGTATTTTTCATACATATATCCATGTATTTGGAACATATTTTCATGTATTTCCGGTATATTTCATGTATCTTTCATATACATCTATGAACTTGAAATATATCTTGTGTATAACTCATGTATTTTTCATGTATATCCATATAGTTGAAGCATTTTTTTATTTGTTTCCATGATATTTCATGTATTTTACTTGTGTTTTCATATATATTTGTATTCTTGAAAAAGATCCAAATACTTTAGTAACTATTTTAAGTTTACAAGTTTGCACAAGTTTTATGTTTGGATATTAACCGAACATAACCGAAACCAAACCGATAACCGACATATTAACCGAATTAACCGAACTAACGTAACCGATCGGTTACAATTATGGTTTTTCCTAAAACTGAACTTCGGTTATCGGTTTCGGTTATGTGTAAAAACCGAACCGAACCGACATTTGCTCACCCATACCGATGTGTGGATTGAAATGTACAAGACAGAATGTCTTATGTACAAGTGATTATTGCATTTTTTGTTTTAAATACTAACTAGATGAAATATAATATGGATTTATTGTTAATATGGATGTTGAATCATATCACCATTTCATGATCAAGAAAAACTCAAAATTGTAAAATTGAATTTGGTGTTAAATACTGTTCCGCCCAATAATAAAAAATTCACATAAATCAAATGCAACGATTTAAAAAACTAAACAGGGCACTCGAAATCTACATACCAGCTTTGGTGATTTTTAAAATATGATAATGTTGTTAAACATTATGGTTCATCCTTGCTTTGAGAGACAAATAATTTGTCACACGGTAACAAAACTGCAACACAAGACTGAGCTCTAAGAATGCTTTATCACATTTGTTATTGACAACTTCAATTGTAGTATCCTATTTAAATAATCAACATTAGCAATATGTGTATATGTATATGGGTATGCATGCATATATTAATAGGTATACACATAAATATAATTAACTAAAATAAATCTCATTAAACTTTTAAATATACATAATTAGCTAAATATATAAAACTTTTAAATAATTAAGTTTAGAAAAATATAAAAATGCATTGTAGATATTAATTGTAGGTAAATTTCTTTTAAAAATCTCAGCTGCATCAATTTGGTAGAAAACACATGATGCATATTATATATCCATGTGATATGACCATCTATGTTAATAACAACAAAACTCCCTAATTTGAAGGGATTCTTTTTAACAAAGTTTAAAAAAAATAAATGCACTGAATTCGGTATTCATAGAAAACACAATAATTTTTTACACTTTAGTCAAAGATAAACAAAATTTCCTAATTTAAAGGGGTGAGAAAATAATCAATTTCAAAATTTAAACCATGTGCTAACTTACTAAAGTTTAACAAAAATTCATAATTTAAAGGGGTGAGAAAATCATGAATTTGAAAATTAAACCATGTGCTAACCTACTAAAGTTTATTCTATAAATACATACTAATTTACATCTATTTCACTTGCTAAAATACGTAGGCATGGATACTGAATTCAAAAGCTAAAGCTTCTAATGTTGGTTATTTGTTAGTTTATGGTTTTCATTCGTCCCATTTTACTAATTATACCATTTTATACATATCTTAATCATTTAACTGTTAACTTCTTTGTTTTGCATATTCATTTAGATGAAAAACATACGGAGATGAACAAACCAATAGCCTTACAAGCGTCCAAAGACGAGGGGTGCAGGTAAGGGAAAAAGTAGGGGGTATAGCTTACGGGTAGCTTCTTGGAATGTAGGGACTCTAAGTGGTAAATTGTTAGAGGTGATAGATGCACTTAAGAGACATAAGGTTCATATAGCATGCTTGCAAGAGACTAGATGGAAGGGACATCGAGGGAATGAGCGAAATGGGTACAAGTTGTTATATTCAGGATCTGAGGGGGCAAAAAATGGAGTAGGTTTTCTAGTGGCTTTGGATTTGCATAAGCAAGTGATTGAGGTGAAACGACTCAATGATAGAATTATGTTGTTAAGGCTAGTGCTAGGGGCGGAAGTAGTAGCAGTGGTTTCTGCTTACGCACCACAAGTAGGTTTAGGAGATCAAGAGAAGAGAGAGTTTTGGGATTGTCTAGACGGGGTTTTGAGAGCCATACCCATAGAGGAGAAAATTTTTATAGGAGGTGATTTTAATGGACATATTGGTAAGGATAGCAATGGCTTTCAGGAGGTCCATGGGGGCTTTGGCTTTGGAGATAGGAATGAACCGGGTATAGACCTTCTAGAATTTGCGGTAGCCCATGACCTAGGCATTGTAAACTCGTTTTTCAAGAAGAGGGAATCGCAAATGATCACTTTTACCAGTGGTGGACGAAACACACAAATAGATTATATATTGATGAGGCGTCAAGATCGTCAACGGTGGAGAGACTGCAAGGTGATCCCGGGAGAAACAGCAGTGGCTCAGCACCATTTACTAGTAGCTGACGTAGTCCTAAGAGATAAATTGACTACAGCGGAGAGAAAATTCCAGCCTCGTATACGTTGGGGAAATCTAAAAGGCGAAAACCTCGAAGCGTTCAGGGATAAGGTGATCTCGACGTCTGCGACTCAATTGGATGGTGATGGCGACGCAAATCAGATGTGGGAGGCTATGGCGAATACTATTACTCGTGTGGCGAAAGAGACTTTAGGGGTCACAACAGGGAGGACAACGGGGAGCAAAGAGTCCTGGTGGTGGAATGCGGATGTGCAAATCAAAATAAAGGATAAACAAAAGTGCCTTAGGGAGTTGTTACGGACCACTGACGAGGAAGTACGTTTGAGGTTGAGGGAGCGATACAAAAACGCTAGGAGGGAGGCAAAGAAGGCGGTGACAGAGGCAAAGAACATGGCATATAAGCACATGTATGCACGATTAGAAACGAAGGAGGGGGAACATGGTATGTTTAAGATCGCCAAATATAGGGATCGTAGAAGTCAAGACCTAGGAGTAGTGAAATTTATAAAGGGAGAGGATGGTCGTGTTTTGACCAAGGAACAAGACATTAAGCTAAGATGGAAAAGCTACTTCCACAATCTTTTCAATGGCGGGAGGGGCAACCAACATGCAAGTGAAAACCATACTACACAGAGCCGACAAAGGAATAACTGCTATTACCGAAGCATCACACATGGGGAGGTGAGGACTGCACTTAGGAAGATGGGAAGAGGCAAGGCGGTTGGTCTAGACAACATACCGATTGAGGCCTGGAAGTGTTTGGGAGAAGAAGGCGTCCAATGGCTGACTACATTATTTAATGTTATTTTCAAAGATGGAAAAATGCCCGATTGTTGGAGGAGTAGCGTAGTAGTGCCCGTATTTAAGAAAAAAGGAGATGCTCAATGTTGTGGAAATTATAGAGGTATTAAGTTGTTGGGCCATACTATGAAATTATGGGAGAGGGTGATTGAGACTAGACTTAGGAGGGAAACTCAGGTTACGGTAAACCAATTCGGTTTCATGCCAGGGAGGTCAACGACGGAAGCGATACACATTTTAAGGAGACTAATGGAAAAATATAGAGAAAAAAAGCGAGATCTCCATATGGTATTCATAGACCTTGAAAAGGCATATGACAGTGTGCCACGTAGACTGATTTGGGATAGTTTAGAGGGTAGAGGAGTCCCTGGGAAGTGCATAGACGTAATTAAGGATATGTATGATAGAACTGAAACTAGTGTCCGGGCGTCAGTAGGAGATACCGATTCCTTCCCGGTCGAGGTGGGACTCCACCAAGGGTCTGCATTGAGTCCGTTTCTCTTTGCGGTAGTCTTGGATGAGTTATCTAAGTCGATCCAGAAGCCAGTGCCATGGTGCATGCTTTTCGCAGATGATATTGTATTAGTTGAAGAAACCAAACAAATTTTGAATGCAAGGTTAGAGGAGTGGCGAGAAGCTTTCGAGGGAATGGGTTTAAGGATTAGTCGCTCAAAGACGGAGTATCTCTATTGTGATTTCAGTGGGGTTAACGATGACGAGGACACCCATATCACTATCCAGGGCCAGGTTGTCCCGCAGGTAACTAGGTTTAAGTACTTAGGATCGTTTGTTCAAAAGGATGGGGAGATAGATAGTGACGTAACACATCGCATACAAGCCGGGTGGTGTAGGTGGAGAGCAGCCACGGGGGTATTGTGCGATAAGCGGTTCCCAGATAAATTGAAGGGGAAATTTTACAGGACCGCAATTAGACCTGCTATGTTGTATGGGACAGAGTGTTGGGCAATCAAGAAGACACACGCACGCAAGATGGAGGTCGCAGAGATGAGGATGCTTAGGTGGATGAGCGGGAACACAAGGATGGACCGGATTAGAAACGAGGTCTTTAGGGAGAGGTTTGGAGTGGCTAGGATATCAGACAAGATAAAGGAAGGGAGATTGAGATGGTTTGGACATGTGAAGAGGAGACGAACAACAGCGCCAGTGAGAGCAGTGGAAGCATGCGTTGTAGAGGGGAGAAGGAATAGGGGCAGACCTAAATTAACCTGGGATGAGCGAATTAGACAGGATCTCATAGATTTGCACCTCTCTGAGGACATGGTCCAAGAAAGGAGTTCGTGGAGAAGTAGGATTAAAGTAAGTGACTTTTAGGATTTGACACTTCGGTAGCATAACCGAGTATCATGAGGCCTTACTTATAGGTTTTCTAAACCTATTTTGATTCATGTGTCTACTTATCCTGTTTTCTTAAGTAGTGTGAAACTTACATATGGTTGTAGTCCCGTTTACATGTTTGTATGATGTTCATTGTATTATATTTTTATGCACTATCTTACTAGCTTAGTACTGCACTTGGCCTGCTAGACGATAGCGATATATCCCTGTGGTGCTTGTCTCGTTACTTGTATGCCTGTCTGTTTCCTGTTCTCTCTTTCTGAGCCGGGGGTCTCTCTGGAAGCAGCCTCTCTATCCGTATGGGTAGAGGAAAGGTGTGCCTACATCTCACCCTCCTCTGACCCTACCAATAGTTTATACTATTCGTGGGATATACTGGGTATGATTGATTGATTGATATATTTTAATATTAACATGACTATTATTTTATGTGGTATATTATATGTGTTTTATTGCAGGATAATGGTGATAATAGTGTTGAGATTATTTGTTATGATGCAATGTTTAGTCCCTACAAATCTGATCTTAAACATAAATTTAGTGAATAGGTAATATCAACATTTATTTCATCTTTTATCAACTTGTGTATAAAATATTTTTAATTTATTTTAAGGATCAGATGCATGAAACTAATAGGAAGGGATCCAAGAGGCTCTGTTAATGGAAATGAAGTCAAGTTATTGATCTAGACAATTCTGATGAAAATGACAAAGAAGACATATTTGATGACACTTTAGATAGGAAAAAATGGAGGAAACTCATCCTCACCAAACGATGTAACAATCAAACATGGAGATATACAAAAAATTTCAGTGATCGTTCTTGATGACGAATGGTGCGCAGACAATATAGATGAAATCATGCATACTTGGAACGTGTATGACTAAATTGATCTCATGATTCAAGTAGTTCACTAGCTTTTATTTTTTTTCAACTTTTATGTTTATTAATACTTATTTTTCCTTTCGTATGTTACTTTATTTTATCAAATGTTTCTTAAAAGTACTTTACAATTTAAATGTTAAATCTTTTTAGTTACTAGACATGTGTAACGCTTATGACGTATATCCACCGCAATGATGCTACAACAAATACTATACGAATTTGAAATAAGTAGCGAAATAAAAAGTGTCACTCCCGCCGCATCGTGCGGGTTTCCTACTAGTACTACATTATATAGGAGAAGACATGAATAAATATGTTCAAATTGTTCAAAGTTAAGATGACATGTCAAGAGTTTCTTTACAATTTTCTAAATTTTACCACCTTTCTTCCCTAAATGCCCCTAGAAGATAATCAACTTTTATATGAAAATGGAACTCACCCAAACTAAATAAACACACGGGGTAACAATATTTTTGAACAAATTTCATATAATGGCGATGAAAGATAATAATTTATGTTACCGCAATGAATAATCTTATCTCAGCTAAACTTATATGAGTTTTAAAACTTTGCCATAATAATACTTATATTATAAACCCTTTTCATATATATGTGTCTACCCAGCGACAAAGTGGACGGGATGGTTCGGCTCACTGGCTACATTGGGCAAATTTTTAGCTGCTAGGTCAGGTTGGGTAAGTCTATTACAAACTTACAAATCACAACTTTTAATTTCTAAATGGACAGTGTGCACATTTCTATTCTTTTTGCGTAACTTGCGGCAAAAAAACCTAAGTATCATAATGTTATATTGCAACCCATTTGTAAATCTCGCTGCAACGCGCGGGTAAATCCACTAGTTTTAATAAAAGAAGTATATAAACTTATATTTTATTTAAATATAGGCTTAGTTATTCTAAATAGATGATTACCATCACCATTCATTTTCACTAAGAATTTATTTATTTAAATGGTTGAGTTTGAAACTTATAATTGTCAAAGGGGTTTGTGTGTATATATAAACATATGTAAGTGTATATATATTTGTGTTGTGTTGTGTTTGCTTTTGCTTTATAGTTGGATTTAGTTAAAAGCTAGTGAGGGTTTGCAACATAAATTTGCGACCAGAGACATGTAGGCTGTCTTTGTCTTGTGGTTCAACTCCAAATCCAATTAGTAAACATTGAATACTATAAGCCTAAAATATAGTAACATGGGTAGACCCCCTCCTCATTTGAGTTGTTTAAGAGGTGACCACCCTAAATAGATTTTTAAGATAATTGGACCACCACACTACTTGGCTTATTTAAGTTATCATAAGCATTATTTATACACAAAAACATACAACTTCAACTAGGCCGTTATCCATATGGTGTCGGTAAAAATATACGTTCTCTCCCCTTTTTAAGTTGTCGTGACACCAAAACTTGTATGATTAAGTTATGACCACACTATAGACTAGAGTCTAAAATCTGCAATGTGATAAGATGAGTATATTGGACATGATGTGTAACATATTTAAGTTCAAAGTAGTCCTTTTTTTAAACCGTCAGTATCTTTTACATTAAAAAAAACTCACGAGATTCTATCAATACTTTGCTAACTAAGTAGATCAGATAAAAATAGAGCTTGAATCAAGTCTGTAGAAAGGTATGAATGTCAACTTGTTTTCTCATTCACATTTCATTCCTTTATATACTTACAGTACATGACTTATAATAGGAGACACTATAATTACAATGAATGTGTTTGACTAGAGTGTTAGACTATTGACTAGAATGTTTGTTTGACTAGTGTGTTAGACTATTGACTAGAATGTTTGACTATACAATGACTGAGCTTAAGATTATGCAGTGTCCATTACACCCCCGCAGTCGAAGCGGGTGGAGAACGAATGCTTAGACTGAAACGAAAGTCTTCAAAGAGAATCCGTGGCAGTCCTTTGGTAAAAATGTCGGCTATCTGGTAACGAGAGGTCACATGTAAAACCCGAACCAGTAGTCCTTTCTGAACATGCTCGCGGACAAAATGAATGTCTAGTTCAATGTGCTTTGTGCGCTGATGCTGAACGGGATTACCTGACAAGTAGATGGCGCTCACGTTATCACAATATACCAGTGTAGCATGAGATAAAGGACGGTGTAGCTCAAGGAGGAGACGTCATAACCAACAAATTTCTGCCACAACGTTGGCAACGCCGCGATATTCTGCCTCGGCACTGGATCGAGAAATTGTTGATTGGCGTTTTGAGGACCACGAGATGAGGTTGTTGCCGAGATATACACAATACCCTGATGTGGAGCGACGAGTGTCAGGGCAACCGGCCCAGTCAACATCTGTGTAGGCGTGTAAGGAGAGACTGGTACGGGTCCTAAATGAAGACCATAGTCTGCTGTACCCTGAAGATACCGAATGATGCGCTTCAAAGCGTTCCAATGATCAAGCCGGGGAGCATGCATATACATACAGATCTGCTGAACCGCGTAGGATATGTCTGGGCGAGTGAACGTAAGTACTGGAGGGCGCCCGCCAAACTGCGGTATGTGGAGGGGTCGTCGTGTAGAGGACCCGAGTCAGCAGAAAGCTTGGACTGGGTGTCGACCGGAGTAGCTACCGGTTTGCATGAGTCCATCGATTCCCGGTGAAGAATATCCTTAACATACGCCTGTTGAGAGAGAAACATTGTGTTGCCGTCCCTGATGACCTGGATACTCAGAAAATAAGAAAGTGGACCCAAATCTTTCATGGCGAACTCACCAGACAATGTTTGTAAGAGACGGTTACGAAGAGCCACCGTGGATGTGGTGAGAATGATGTCATCCACGTAAATGAGAAGATAGGCAATATCCATACCATGATGGTAAATAAACAGAGACTTGTCAGACTTGTTTTGTTGAAACCCCTGCAATGTAACAAAGTCTGTGAACCGCTGGTACCAGGCACGAGGGGCCTGCTTGAGGCCATATAAGGACTTCCTGAGTTGACAAACATGATCAGGGAAGTCTCTATGGCGAAACCCCATGGGTTGATGCATATACACAGTTTCCTCCAAATTACCGTGCAGAAAAGCATTAGTGACGTCCAACTGGTGAATAGGCCAAGACTTAGACAAGGCAAGAGAAAGTACCAGGCGGATAGTAGCCGGCTTAACAACTGGGCTAAAAGTTTCGCCACAGTCAATGACTGGTTGTTGCTTACGACCATCACAAACCAAACGTGCTTTATAACGCTCCAAACTGCCGTCAGACCTGAACTTATGTTTGAATAACCACATGCTACGTATAATGTTCATATCAGGTGTCATAGGTACAAGCTCCCAGGTCTTATTTTTAATAAGTTCACTAAATTCATTGGACATGACATTATACCACTCTGGTGAGGACAAGGCAACCTGGGGGGACTTGGGGATAGGTACGACAGATGAGGTGTGTAGTTTAAAGAGTTGTTTGGGTTTGACAATACCACTCATAGAGCGGGTGTGAATGGTGCGAGTAGTGGGATGAGGGGTGGGGGTGGGGGAGGCGGCACATGGTGGATGGGCGTCGGAGACGCTATAGCAGCCGGGTCAGAGGCCGGCGAGGTGGACGGAGGTGAGTGGGCCGATTGATGGGCCAAAGTAGGGGAGGTGGTTGTTTGGTTAAGTGGGCCAGGAGTGGTAGGGATTTGGCCAGTATGTGAAACGGGCTGTGAGGGTGAGCTGTTAGGTGATTGTGGGGTAGGCTGTTGGGGCGGAGTGGGTGTGTGAGGGCCGAGGGGGTTGGCGGTTTGTTTTGGAGGTTTGTAAGTAGTCCCAGACCAATGGGTTGATGGTGGGATTTAAAATTCGTAGGAGGGTGGTTGTGTAGGTGATTGTATGGCATAGGGAAAAATGGATTCTTCGAAGTGGACGTGTCTAGATATAATAAGTTGATGTGAAGTTAAATCAATACACTTGTATCCACGATGGTTTGGTGGATAACCAAGGAAGACACGTGGGTGGGATCGATGGTTTAGTTTGTTGATGGTTGTAGAAGGGGTGAGAGGGTAGCATAGGCACCCGAAAACACGAAGATGTTCGTATTCCGGGGTGCAATTTTAGAGCAAAGTGGTAGGGGATTTGAAGTTGTACATTTTGTTGGGTAGGATGTTAAGAAGGTATGTGGCGGTTTCGAGGGCATGGTGCCACTTGTTAGGTGGTAGGGAGGCTTGGGCAAGGAGGGTGTGAACCATGTTATTGATGGTGCGGATTTTGCGTTCCGCTTTGCCGTTTTGGAAGGAGGTGTAGGGACACGAGAATCGAAATTGCATGCCATTTTGATTGCAACAAGTGTAAAAATTTTGATTAGCATATTCTTTGCCATTGTCACATTGGAATTGTTTAATTCTGCGCTCAAATTGGGTGTAGATTAGGTTGTGGAGAGTGGTAAAAATGGCGAAGACTTGTGATTTATTGGCAATGGGAAATGTCCACAAGAAATTGGTAAAGTCATCCAAAAAGAGGATGTAATATTTGTGGCCACCTGTACTGAGTATGGGTGAGGTCCAAAGGTCACTGTGAACAATATCAAAGGGTGCACGAGTACAATTAAGCGAATTATAAAATGGCAATTTAACACTTTTACCAAAAATGCAAGATTGACAAAGTGTTTTATTAAATTTTCCATAATCAACAAAAGAAGATAGTTTCAAAGACTGTAACAAATTATTGCCAGGATGACTCAACCATTGATGCCAGCGATCTTGAGGAACAACAGTAAAGGCAGAGGGTTGGTTTTGTGGAAGTGGGAGTGGTGCAGTCAGAGGATAAAGATCGCCCGTGCTATTGCATCGTAGGATAGGAGCACGGGTTTTGAGATCTTTCACAAGAAAACCAAATGGGTCAAACTCAATAGAGAGTAAGTTATCAGTGGTAAGGCGACGGACCGAGATTAGGTTTTTAATAATGTTTGGGGCAAATAAGACATTGTTAAGTTTAAGTGGGGGGAAAGGTGGTGGGAGGACTTGGTTGCCTTGTGTCAAAACCGGGATGGTCATGCCATTACCAACTATTATATTTTTATTAGTGCATTTATTAAAATTAGACGGAGAGTAAATACCTTGCGCATTGGCAGAGTGAGAGGAGGCTCCAGTATCCATCAAGCCATGGTCTGGTGGGTTGAGAGCCAATGAGTAGAGTGCCTGCTCAGGATGAAGGAGTTTAGGATCCATTTATCAGAGGGAAGGAGATGCGAACAGAGGGTAAGAAGGAGGTGAAAGCGGCAGATGGGTGGTGAACGACTGCAGTGGGCGGCCGAGAGTGGAGGATCAACAACATGGGAACCATCGCCCATCACCCCTAAATTTCTTTCCAGGCTACTGCAATCCCCACCATGTCTACCTAAAGCTCCCTTTCTTCAACTATTCCGTAATCACCACCACTCTAAATTTCTTTAAAACATCCCCTACCATTTCTTTTTATCACCTCTCCAACATCTCCAAAACTCACATCTACCAACATCTTCAAAACTTTGATCCCATCCCCTCAACAAGCTCTGATACCATGTAGAAAGGTATGAATGTCAACTTGCTTTCTCATTCACATTTCATTCCTTTATATACTTACAGTGCATGACTTATAATAAGAGACACTATAATTACAATGAATGTATTTGACGTTAGACTATTGACTAGAATGTTTGTTTGACTAGTGTGTTAGACTATGTTTGACTATACAATGAATATGATTGACTAGAATGTTTAACTATACAATGACTGAGCCTAATATTATGCAGTGTCCATTAAAGTCGAAGAACTTCTAAATAGTTATTTTATTACATGTTAGAAAACTTGAATTAATTGGTTGTTCAAGATGGATTAACAGGCAAATCAAGTAAAGAGTTAAAAGGAAAATTAAGATATATAGAAAAGGTGTAGGGAGATGGCATTAAAGTAAAAACATAGGGGTGTCATTGAAGAACATGTCTAGTGCTGACAGTTACTTCAATGAAAACTATAACTCAAGACATGCAAGAAAGGTTTCAAAACCCCTAGATTAACATACATAAAGCTAACTGCCAAACACCTTTAATGATAATAACAGAAAAGCAAAAATATAGACAAAAAAACAGCAATACCCATATCTACCTTTTACTAGTTAGTAACTTTCAAAACCATTAAAAATGGGAAGAAAATAAATAAGAAAGAAAGAAAGTTCAAACCACCCACCCAATATTATGTTATCGGTATTCGGTAATATTGTAAAATATGCAATTTAGTTTTTTTTTTTCTATTGTTATTATGAAAGTAACGATTCTTTGAGAAATCTAGTTATATGATACAGTAAAAAAGCAAAGACACGAGATTGAAACGGGTCTTGCTATTCAAACCCCCCAAAGAATTATTTGTACCCTTTCAAAGCACTGAGCTTTGGCCAAAGCTCGGCGTATTGGGCCCACGGGTGACGTGATTGTCACACCAATCACTGCTTTATCAGACTTTAAATCACATCACTGAAACATCGTACTTCAAAGCGCTGAGCTTTGGCCAAAGCTCAGTGCTTTGAAGCCCGCCCAAAAGCTGACAGCAGCACATGGGGCCTTGGGATTGTCTCCTAAGCGCTGGGCTTTGGGCAAAGCTCAGTGCTTTGAAGCCCTAAGCTCAGTGCTTTGCTGCCACGTTTAAGCCCACGAGCCACTGCATTTTGCCCTAAGCTCAGCGCTTAGGGCCTTTTTTTTAAAAAAAAAATTGTTTTAATGTTTTTTTAATTGTTTTAATTAATTTTAATTCTTTTTTAAGTATTTTAACTTGTTCCCAATCAAAAAAAATATTTGTTTGATGTGTTTCGGTTCGTTTATTGCTCGTTTGTCGTTTTGAGTAGAAACATCCGAGTATGAACAACTTTCATAAATTAGTGTACGTGATACATGAACTATACAATCAATACCGTTTTTTTTATCAAAATACATATTTAGCATGTCTAATCGATATCCTGGGTATCCGGACTCTGTTTGACGCGTTTTGGTTCGTTTATTGCTCGTTTGTGGTTTTCATTAGACATATTATGTTGACGAACAACTTTCACAAATCATTGTACGTAATACATGAACTATACAATCAATACCATTTTTTTTTATCAAAATACATATTTAGCATGTCTAATAGATATCCTGGGCGTCCGGACTCTGTTTGACGCGTTTTGGTTCGTTTATTGCTCGTCCAGACTCTGTTTAACGCGTTTTAATTAGTAAACTTTTTAATTATAAATAGGGGTAACTTTGCTAATTATAAATATATTTTTGAACAATGACATAACCATTTTTCATTCCCGTATCTTATACCCAGTCAGTCTCAAACGAAACTATAATCGGGTAAGAGCCTTCCTCCTAATCTTCTACCAACTTCTCCTCCTCACCACCACCGTCTCTCTGGTCTTGTTGTATTAGATTTTAGTTTATTTATATTTTGTATCATCGAACTGATTATTATATGTTAATGAAGTCGATCTTTTGTTTGCTTTTATTTGTTAACGAATGCTTATATCTATTTGTTTGTTTATATGGTGTTTGTTTCGAGTGATTAATATGTTAACACTTAACGTAATAAATAGAGGAATAAACAACAAGATCGTTCGTTCAAAAACTTATTTTATAATTAGACGTTTAAATGAATGAAATGTTAGAAGTTATTATGTCTATTTATTATTATTAGTATTACCTTATTATTATTTACAAACTTAAAAAAAAATCTTAAAAAAACAAACACCAAAAAAACCCCACAAAAAAAATCATACAAAAAACAATCAAAACCCCACCCAAAAAAACCCAACCCAACACCCTATCACACCAATCCCAAGACCCCGTCAGCTTTTGTATTTCAAAGCACTGAGCTTTGCCCAAAGCTCAGCGCTTAACACCAATCCCAAGGCCCCCCACCTGATCCACCTGATGCTGTCAGCTTTTGGGTTCAAAGCACTGAGCTTTGCCCAAAGCTCAGCGCTTTAAAGGCGGCTCGGGGGGTTTAAATAGACAAGTGGGGGTACCAATAGATAGGGCCAATTGAAACACATTCTTTTAGAAAAAAATTAATGTTAATATCATGTATGTCATGATCTCTCACTTAGTGTCAAATTTTAAAAATTAAAATGTAACCAGAAGCGATCAGGTTTCTGACGAGAGTCCAGCGGGTGGTCCACAGCCACTTCTCGACTCCTCAGGGGCGAGGATTTGTTTTCTCTAGATTAAGGTTCTCTATCCAGAAGGGGTGACGGCGCAGCTTGTTGCCCGCCTGCCTGCTATTCTTATGTAATTTGCCCCTTTTGTTAAAATGAAAATGTAACATAATTAAATTAAATTAGTCACCATGTACTAAAAGCATCCACAATACTCTTAACCGAACTAGTCTGGAATTTTGGACTTCCATTAGAAACCTTATGTACCAGTGGAGGAGATGATGTTGAGGTGATTTGTTTGGGTTTGGTCCGGACAACCGGACGAGTCCAAAACTTGCAAAATGGGACTCACAAATCACAGTCTATATATTATTATTTTATTTGCTTTTATTTAAGTTGCGTGAGGTGAATGTTTGAAATGATTTATGGTTGTAAGAAAAAATTAGTTTGAAATAATTGTGGTTTGAAATGATATAACATTGATTGATGACGTAGTGGTTTAGAATTCCAAACCACCCTCACCATTATGAATATGCTTTTAGCAAATGAATTTCATGGTTCATATGTAGGGGTGTAAAAAAAACTCGCGGCTCGAGACTCGCTCGAAACTCGATAAAAAAAAACTCGAAAAAAGCTCGCTCGAAAAGGCTCATTTTGTTTTCGAGCCGAGCCGAGCAGGCTCGTTTTGTAATCGAGCCGAGCTCGAGCCAGGGGTGTTCAACTCGATGGCTCGACTCAGGCTTGTGTATGTGTAATTAATATATAGATGAGAGTAATATATTTTGGCTCCAAACCCAATTCTAAAATTCAAATTTTGAAAGTCCCACTCATACTACCTATCTACCCCACCCCTTCATAATCCAATAACTTAGAAAAATAAAAAAATATACATGTAGGATTAGGTTCAAATGAAAACACACTTTTCGTGAAAGAACCGCGAGAACATCGACGTAAAATGTGAATTTTTAAAAAAAAATTCCACCGGTGAAAAAACGGGTAATCTCGACGTAAAAAAAAATTACAGCAGTGTAAACGACCATGGCCCACCTTATTTTGTCTTATTAGGCAAGGGATTATTCCCTTTTTTATTTTATTCAACTTTAATTATGAGCCACAAATTCTTTTTGAATTAAAATAAGTGTGTGGTGGAAAAGTGTGTTTCTGTAGTTCTTTTACGAAAAGTGTGTTTTCATTTTACCGAGTTGGCTCGTTTAATTTCGAGCTCGAGCTCAGCCTGGCTTGACTCGGCTCGTGTACAGTCCAATGGCAAAAGGAAGCCCACAGACTCGGAGCCGAACTCACGAGCCTCGCGACGACCCAACCCGCACGCATGAGAGCCCCTAGCCCACCCATGTGCCAGTTCCAGGGAAAACCCGGCCCGCATACCCGCCCAAAAGCACGACGGTAGCGAACCGGTAAAACCTAGTTGACTCAGAAGTCGAACCCATGACCACAAGGATCAAGTGTCTTTCTCTCATCACCTCCTGATACCACTCTACCATGGGTGGTGTCCCGTCCCCACTTACGTTTAAAACTTAAAACCCGAATCAATAATAGCTGCAAGTTCCCAAAAAAATAAATAAATAATACAAAATTAAAACTAGAGATCAGGACAAAGGAATTTGTCAATACATTCATTTTCAAAGACGCTTTCTCTTATTTTTATACCACCGTAACTCTTAAGACTACTCGGAGTGGTGGGACGGGAAAGAGGGAGATGAAACGTCATGTGACACTTTTGGGTCCCACGTGAAGGGGATGAAAATTGTGGGGAGTGGAAGGGGGGAATGAATATTATTATTATTATTATTATTATTATTATTATTATTATTATTATGTGTGTAAAGTTAAAAAAAAAAAAAATTCAGCCAACCAAAACCCTCCACGTGCCACCCAAAAAAAAATAAATAAATAATACAAAATTAAAACTAGAGATCAGGACAAAGGAATTTGTCAATACATTCATTTTCAAAGACGTTTTCTCTTATTTTTATACCACCGTAACTCTTAAGACTACTCGGAGTGGTGGGACGGGAAAGAGGGAGATGAAACGTCATGTGACACTTTTGGGTCCCACGTGAAGGGGATGAAAATTGTGGGGAGTGGAAGGGGGGAATGAATATTATTATTATTATTATTATTATTATTATTATTATTATTATTATTATTATTATTATTATTATTATTATGTGTGTAAAGTTAAAAAAAAAAAAATTTCAGCCAACCAAAACCCTCCACGTGCCACCCAAAAAAAATAAATAAATAATACAAAATTAAAACTAGAGATCAGGACAAAGGAATTTGTCAATACATTCATTTTCAAAGACGCTTTCTCTTATTTTTATACCACCGTAACTCTTAAGACTACTCGGAGTGGTGGGACGGGAAAGAGGGAGATGAAACGTCATGTGACACTTTTGGGTCCCACGTGAAGGGGATGAAAATTGTGGGGAGTGGAAGGGGGGAATGAATATTATTATTATTATTATTATTATTATTATTATTATTATTATGTGTGTAAAGTTAAAAAAAAAAATTTCAGCCAACCAAAACCCTCCACGTGCCACCCAAGCCCCCCCCCCCCCACGCCAAGGAAGCTGCCCCCGCCCTCACCTTTCCCGCCCCTTCCCACGCCACCTTGCGGCCAGGGGCGTAGCTTGCTTGGGGCGGGCGGGGGCGGCCGACCCCCCCGAATTTTCGCGTAGAAGTTCTGATTATATAGTATTCGTATAGAAAATTTTGGAAATATAGGGTTTCGACCCCCGAAACTAGTTTTCGACCCCCCGAAACTAGTGACTTCCGACCCCCCAAACCTTCGGGTCAAGCTTCGCCACTGCTTGCGGTGTTGTTACCCCCTTCCCGCCCCACTCCAATCAGCCTAACAGATAAAAACCATATTTATTTTAAGCTAACTCGTCTAGTTATTAGCGATACAAACCACTGAACTAACGTACAAACAAGTGAGTGAAACTCATAATTGGGTATATAGTAAAGAAAGTAAAAAAAAAACATATATAAAAACAAATGGTTATGAGATTCATACACCATATGACGTCATTTTCTGGGGGTGTGACATCACATTCTAGGGTATGTGGCAGCCTCCTATTGGTATGTGATGTGGACCAGGATGTATGAATCCTAAATAGGGGGTGTATGAATCCTAATTACCAAAAACAAAACAAAAGTGTGATGGGATCTAGATCCCTTCATCTACAATTCTTGTATAAACAAAACCATGGGTTTTCCCCCTCAACAATCCCCATAAAATAAAACACACATCTCTTCTCTTCTCTTCTCTTCTTCTGCTACTATCTTACACCTGCAGCAATGCCTGCATCATCTTTAACAAACTCCATAATATTATTATTATCTTCCACTAACTTCTTCAACATCATCATCTTCATCTTCTTCTTACCAAACACTTGTTACTCCATTGATACACAAGGTCAAGCTCTGTTACAATGGAAATCCACATTAAACTCCTCCACAAACGCATTACATTCATGGAACCCATTAGACCCAACCCCATGCAACTGGTTTGGAATCCAATGCAATTCCCATTCACAAGTTATTGCATTGGAATTGACCTCCATTGATATCCAAGGCTCATTGCCTTCAAACTTACACTCTCTTCACACCCTTAGTGCTTTAACATTCTCGTCCACCAACCTTTCGGGAGAAATCCCGAAAGAGTTCGCGGAATACCGCGAGCTTACGGTGATCCACGTTTCTGATAACTCGATCACCGGCTCTATCCCGCACGAGATTTGCCAGCTGACAAATCTCGTGACGCTCGCGGTTAACACGAACTTTCTGGCGGGCGGGATCCCGCCCGCCATCGGGAATCTTTCCCGTCTTGAAAACTTATTATTATTTGATAATGAATTAAGTGGTGAGATTCCTAAAAGCATTGGAAAGCTAGAAAACCTCAAAGTGTTCAGAGTTGGCGGGAACAAGAATTTAAAAGGAGAAGTACCTACAGAAATTGGTAACTGTAGTAATTTAATAACGTTAGGGCTCGCGGAAACCAGTGTTTCCGGAGCCCTACCTAACAGCATCGGGATGTTGAAAAAGGTCCAGACAATAGCGATATACACCTCACTATTGTCTGGACCAATTCCCGAGGAAATCGGGAATTGTACAGAGTTAAAGAATCTTTACCTGTACCAGAACTCGATTTCTGGGTCCATCCCGAACTCGTTCGGGAAGTTACGAAACCTCGAAAACTTGTTACTATGGCAAAACAATTTAGTCGGGACTATCCCCGTTGAGCTCGGGTGGTTACCCGAGCTCATAACGATAGATTTATCCGAAAACGGATTAACGGGTAACATTCCTGCGAGCTTCGGAGCGCTTTCGAAGCTCGAGGAGCTTCAGTTATCCGTTAATCAATTGTCCGGTGAGATTCCGGACTCGATCACCAACTGTGTGGCTATAACTCATTTAGAAGTTGATAATAATCAACTCACCGGAACAATTCCGGTAACCATCGGAAAACTACAGAGTATGACTTTATTTTTCGCTTGGCAGAATAATATTACCGGTAATATTCCGGTAAGTTTATCACAATGTGAGAGTCTTCAAGCGATTGATCTATCGTTTAATAATTTGATTGGGACAATACCGAAACAGATCTTTTTGTTGAATAATCTGACGAAATTATTATTAATTTCGAATGAATTAACCGGTTTTATCCCGGTTGAGATCGGAAACTGCACGAATTTGTACCGGTTTCGGGTCAACGGTAACCGAATTTCGGGTACTGTTCCATTAGAAATTGGGCATTTGAAGAATTTGAACTTTGTTGATATGAGTAGGAACAGATTGGTGGGAAAGATACCGAATTCGATATTCGGGTGTGTTAATCTTGAGTTTCTTGATCTGCATTCGAATGGTTTGGATGGTGTGGTGTTTGATTCGCTTCCTAGGAGGTTGCAGTTTGTTGACTTGTCGGATAACCGGCTTTCGGGTGAGTTGGGTTCGGGGATCGGGTTGTTAACCGAGTTAACGAAGTTGAATTTGGGGAAAAATCGGTTATCGGGGATGATTCCGAAGGAGATCGGGTATTGTAGGAAGCTGCAGCTGTTGGATGTTGGAAGTAATGGGTTGTTCGGGGAGGTACCGATGCAGTTAGGGCAAATGCCGTCGCTTGAGATCGCGTTAAACCTTAGCTGCAACGGGTTCACGGGAGAAATTCCGAAGGAGTTTATCGGGCTTAGTAAGTTAGCGAGTCTAGACTTGTCGCGGAATAAGTTTACGGGTGAGTTGGATGTGCTTTCGGGGCTTCAAAACCTTGTTTCGCTTAATGTGTCGTATAATGAGTTCACGGGAGAGTTGCCGAACACTCCGTTTTTTCGTAGCCTCCCGAGTTCGAATCTAGTTGGAAATCGGGCTCTCTATGTTTCGGGTGCGGTTGTGACACCGGCGGATAAAATGAGTTCCACGGGTCGTGCCAGGTCATCGACCAAAGTGGCGATGGCGATCCTAGTCAGCATTAGCGTGGTACTCGTCCTACTTGGCATTTACACATTGGTCCGAACCCGAATAGCGAAGAGGGAAATGTTAAACGAAAAATGGGAGATTACATTTTATCAAAAAATGGAAGTTTATGTTGATGAAATCGTCCACGGGTTAACTTCGGCGAACGTGATCGGTACTGGAAGCTCGGGAGTCGTGTATAGAGTAACGGCTTCGAGTGGGGAAACTTTGGCGGTTAAGAAGATGTGGTCATCGGACGAATCTGGCCCGTTTAGATCTGAAATCGAGACGTTGGGTTCGATCAGACACAAGAACATTGTTCGGTTGTTAGGGTGGGGTTCAAACCCGACGGTTAAACTTTTGTTTTATGATTATTATGCTAATGGAAGTTTGAGTTCATTACTCCACGGTTCTGGGAAAAGCGGGGTCGAGTGGGAGACTAGGTACGAGGTTGTACTAGGCGTGGCTCATGCGCTTGCGTATCTACACCATGATTGTGTGCCACCTATTTTACACGGAGACGTGAAAGCGATGAATGTGTTGTTGGGCCCAAACCTACAGCCTTTTCTTGGTGATTTCGGGCTTGCTAGACTCGTTACGAAAGACCCAATCGACGTGGTGAAGCAGAGACCGCAACTAGCTGGTTCTTATGGATATATGGCACCCGGTAACACCCTCTTTATTTTTTTAAATAATTATACATGTGTCGCTTTAAATTATATTGTGTCATGTACGGGCCAAATAGAAAAACAAGTTAAAAAAAAAGTGTTTGTGGGTAAACTTAACCCGACCTGACCCGAAGCAACATGAACCATACAAAAGGTGATGTTTTGACATGAATTGACATGTTGTCAAACATATCGGACCCATGAAACTTGCAACATGTAAATGTTCTAATTACTTTTTGTTGATTGAGTATTCGTTTTCGTGTTTATTTTTAGAACATGGCTCGATACAACGTATTAGCGAAAAGAGTGATGTATACAGCTTTGGTGTGGTGCTATTGGAGGTACTCACTGGAAGGCATCCACTTGATCCAACTTTGCCAAGTGGTGCACACTTGGTTCAATGGGTACAGGACCACTTGCAAGCGAAGAAGGACCCGGTTGACATTCTCGACCCCAAGCTTAGAGGAAGAGCCGACCCACAAATGCACGAAATGCTCCAAACACTAGCCGTCTCGTTTCTTTGTGTAAGCCAACGACCCAATGACCGCCCCATCATGAATGACGTGGTTGCAATGCTCGAGGAGATCCACCATGAGGATTCTACAAGTTCAGACACCGGTTTAAAAGGGAAGTCGTCGGTTAATCCCCCGTCCCCTACTCCCACTAGAAAGATGGTTGAACAAGGTTCTTCAAACTGCTCGTATGCATTTTCGGATGAATCTGTGTAACTAATGTTTTGTGACGAAATATTATAAGTTTCTACTAGCATTAATTGCATAAAATATATCCGGCTTTAGTCTGGTTTTAGTTCCGGTTCACTCTCATAAAGTTCTGATTTACGATAAATCACCAACGATAACTAGATCTTACTCGTTACCGGGGTGGATTACCTTAAATCAAATCTTTAAAAATTTAAGGTGTGTTACCTAAGCAAAATTCAAAGTTAGTTATTTTTTTTATGCAACTAGCAGTCTGTACTAAATTTTTGTAATAATATAATGTAGTGTAATGTACAAGAGTTGTACTAAGTATATAAAAGTATATGTACCAATTATGTTACTAGTTAATGAGGTTGTAAATAGGATTTTAAAAGGTGTGACTGTGAATGAAGTGGGATGGATGGAAATGTCTTTTTCTTTGGGTACTCTAACAAGTGTCTGATGGAGAGTAAAGGTTGGTTTGATTGGATTTATATAATTAGAAGTTAATGCAAGATAATCTAGTGTATCTACTCTCTGTGTACATCTACATCCATTGAGCCTTCAAGGCCTATTGCACCCATGTGGCTTACATCAATGCAATTACTCACCATTAGACTCATGTGCACTATCGGACCTAAGATTTGTATTCAAAGGGGCGATCGGGGGGTTTAACCGAACTTTTAAAGGGGGCGGTCGGGATTTTTACCTACAAATTACACTAACTTTTTAATTTTTAAGGGGGTGCTCGCCCTTGTTGCTACTACCGATCGAAAAAAATTGAGTTCGGCCTCCCCCGATTCGAGAACCAAGCTTCGCCCCTTGTTGCAAGCTCGTAACTCCAATCGCTATAAGGTATGGTTACTTGAAGTTGACAGAGTTTCGTGTGTGTTTTACTTGGGATTAATTATCTCACATTGAACCAAATGTACATATCAAAGATTGCTAAAGATGAAACTTTGTGGATCTACCTTTTGGAAGATCATATGCAATAATGATTAAAAAGCCTACATTATAGCCTATTTGGTTGCATTCACAGGAGATATAAGTCATGAAAAGGAAACTGGGTGTCATCTTAATGGCATTTAAAAAGATGAAGCAGTAGCAGACAATGCATAGAATAGGCGAAATTAAATAACAAGAAAACCAGGCGTTAAATAATGCTTTAATTGGCACTAAATGACCAAACTATGAATTTATAAAATGCAGGTTGCATGGTGCCGACACGATCCGAGCACAACACAAAATTAAAAAGGTTTTTAGTTGAATAACACGACTCTGTTTACTAAAAAGGCCAACCCAAATACGTCCGGGTTAACATATTTACTCGTTTGAGGATTTTTGAAACAATAATTTAAAACATCAATTATGAAATTGTTCATTTTAGATTTGATTATTGGTTCGTTAAACTGCTATTAATTTTCAAGTTATTAATTATTCACACCAAAGCCTTCATACATGATGGTATTAAGGTGTGGTGTAAAACTGTCAATATGTTCTTTTCCAAAGTGGTTAATGGTTCTGGTCCCATGATGTACATTGTTATAGGTCTAGAAGTGTGTTTAGATGGGTGTGAGTTAGCCATTTTCTAAATAAATTAATCATACTGCAAATAAACATTAAATGGGTTGACCTGAAACACAACATGACACGAGTAAATATATGAGTTGGGTTTAGGTTCACCTATTAATCTTGTCAACTTGAAATCCGCCAACCCAACACAGTTGACACCCAACAAGCAAGAATAACTGGTTGTTCTTTTCGAAACAACTAATAAATTATATGTGTTATGTACACGCATATATATTCAAATTAACGCACCTACTCTAAGTGTGACTTGTTTTAAACCATGTAATCAAACATGACTCACAAACCCATTTATCTAAATGGGTCAAACATGGTTTAGGTCAAAACGGGTTGCCAGTTTATAAGTGACTTGTAGTCAAGTAGTAAACAATGTGACAGGTTTTAAATTGTAATAAGTTGTAACAAGTTGAACTTATATGTTGGTTTTTTTTTTAACTTTTTAATTTAAACTTTTAGGTGGGCTGATTGGTTTTTATATACACCCTAACTCGAACACAACCTATGTTAGACGAGTCAAACTGTTTACCCAAACACGTTTTGACCCAACCGAAAGGCTAATTATTTCAATTCATGTTTATGGACTTCTTTGCCAATTCATGGTTGGTTTTACTATGTTATTCATATTATGGACTTCTTTGCCAATTGATTTTTGGACTTGGGCCTTGATCAATAGGTCCAATAGTTAACAAATATTGTCCCTGAATCTGATGGCTACTACCTTGTTGACTCGAGTCAAAAATCGAAAGTCAAAGCTAATAAACATGTGTACTATTTGTAACTTACCCTTCACCTGAACTATCCCGAATTGTCATAACATGTTCATAAAATTATTTAATATGTTTTATATGTATTATAAACAGTATTTCCTTACAATTCAAACTCAGTTTTAAGAAATAAATTACATGTTTGGAAATGTAGTACGTAAGCACAAATAGTGGCGGACCTATGAATTTTTTTTTCCAACGGGGTCCACTTTTTTGGTGTTCGGTTTTTTCATAAACAAATGTTATAACTTTCGGGTCGGTTTGTGTAATTAAGAATAACTTAAAAATAGATAGAAAAAATAGATACTCGGTAAATATTAAATAAAAAAAGCAAAATAAAAACTATAAAATAGAAGATTTATTAATTTCAAGATAGTTATGATTATACGGTTTAAGAATAGATAGAAAAAATACATACTCGGTAAATATTAAATAATAAAAAAAAAAGCAAAATAGAAACATGTCGGACTACCTCTTCCTGTTTGTCTATCCCCCCCCCCCCCCCCGACCATCTCTTTCTCTCTTTCCTCTGACATTCACGACCCGAGCATGCCAGTAAAGACAAATTTCTCATCGTCTCTCTTCTAGCCACATCCTTAACCCGTCTCTCACTATTTCACATCAGCCTAAAGACGTCCACTGGTGTCCCAGTTGAAGACGGTTAAGATTCATGAAATGTTCCAATCTTTACTCATCACTTAACATGAAAAAAAAACTAGAAACAAAATGACAACCACCAATAGTAAAAGGGTCCAAAAGTATCGTTCCACATTCTATAGGGACATAATATGATCAACAAAAATAGATAAAGGGTGTTTATATAAACCCTAACTTCCTTTAACATAAAATCAAAACCCTCACCTTATTCACAAACCTGCAGCAGCCTCCCTTACAATCTCGCCGCCGTCTTCAGCCTCCGTCACCGTTATATATCGTAAGTATTTTTTATTCCTCCGTCCATATTTTCATATATGTATGTATATGTTTGTTGTTTGGGTTAAAAACTTTATTAATTGCTAATTTTGTTATGTTATTAGTTTTAATCGATTTTAGATGATAATTAAGCTCTTAATTCATCTCTATAATAAGTTATGTCCCAATCTAGATGCTGTTCATGTATGTTAAAGGGGTGCAAATGAGCCGGACCCGACCCGACCCGACCTCCGCTCGTTTATTATTAATTATTTTACTTCTAATTATTATTTTATATAAATTTATATATAAAATTTAGTTTTTTTATTATTTATAAATAGTAGTTATTAATTAAATATATTAATAAAAATTATACATAAAGCGAGCTCGTTTAGGCTCGAGCTCGTTTAAGCTCTTATTGTTCGTGGTTTTTTTAGCTGAGTTCGAGTCTTGGTTTTAAAAAGCGCGAAGCGCACAAAAGCGACGAGGTCTTAAAACCGAGGCGCAAAGCGTAAAGCGCGAAAGCGGTGAGGTTTTTGTACGCGAGGCGTTAGGCGATTATATAACTTTTTTGTCTGTCCTGTAGGTTTTTAGCATCCCTTGCCCAAAATATAGATATAAATGTGGTTTATATAAGATTTAACTTAATTGTACAACCTTTTTAGCTACATGTATAACATTTTGATTCACAAAAACACCCCATGTACACAAAGTTTAAAAGAATGGAAACGAGCCTTGAGGCGTTTTCCCTTTGCCTCATGAGGCGTAAGCGTCGAGGCGAACCGAGGCGTAAGCTCGAGGCGCAGTCAAAAAATAAATATAAAAATTATGTGCGTGTAAAAAATAAAATACTTGACCTAAAAAATTCTAAAACATCAAAAACACACATCAAAAATAAAATAATTGACCCAAAAAGTCTAAAACACCAAAAAAGCACATCAAAAACACCCTAAACCACCTGAGGCGCACCCGGGGCACACATTTTCTTAGCGCTCCAGTCCTTAGAGGTGTGTGTACAATCTGAACCCCATGAGGCGCGCCTCAGACTCGTTTTCTTAGAGTTTCTCCTCGAGGCGTACGCCTCACCTGTTTTTTTAAACCATGCATGTACAAGACGTGCGGGTCTCAGGTTTTTTTTTTTTTTTTTTTTTTTTTCCAAAAAAGCTCGCTTTTCTTGCGCTTCTTGTACACTGTGCGCTTTATGTCACACAAGGCGCAAGGCTTTGCGCCTAGGGTCGCCTTGCGCTTAGCCGCGCTTTTTAAAACCAAGGCTCGACTAGCTTGTCTTGTTTGCACCCCCCACGTGTAACTACTGTGATTTTGGTTTGATTTAGAAAATTTGGTGCACGAGGATCACTTTTGTTGTTGAATACTTGAATTTAAGTTAAATTGTTTTTAGGGTTTAAATTAGATCATCCATCCCCAAATGTTAGTTTGTTATTCACCGGAACGAATTCGGTTTTGTATGATTTTAATTGATTTTGCATATGCTATAGGTTTTGCTCTTGAATTTAACTTTATTGTTTTTAGGGTTTAAAGTATATCATCTCCAATGTTAAGGCGCTTTTGATTGGAACGAATTTGGTTTTGTATGATTTCAATTGATTTTGCATATGTCATAGATTTTGCTCTTGTATTTAAGTATATTGTTTTTAAGACTTAATTTAGGTCATCTCCAATGTTAGGGCGTTCTTGACTGAAATGAATTTCGTTTTGCTTAATTTTAATTGATTTATGTTGCTCTTGAATTTAAGTTTATTGCTATTAGGGTTTGAAACTTTGAATTAGATCACCTTGTATGCAAAGATCCCCAATGTTAGTGCGCTCGTCATTGAACAACGCATTCTGTTTAGTGCGATTTCAGTTGCTGTGCGTATGCTGTAGATTTTGCTCTTCAATTTATGTTCATTGTTATTAGGGGTTAAAATTAGATCATCTGGTTCGTGGAGGTCTACGCTTTTAATGGAACGAATTTGGTTTCGTATCATTTCATTTTATTGGTTTTGCGTATTTGTTTGTAGGGTTTCGTCTTTGATATACATACAATGCAATCTAACAAAGGAGCTGCTTCTATGGAGGTTGAGGAAACCATTCCAACTGAAACCAAAACTATAGCAAAACCGAACTTTAAACCGTTAACCGCCCATGAAGTATCAGACGGCCAAATTCAGTTTCGTAAAATTTCAGTCCCAAGACACAGGTACACACCCTTGAAAAAAGCATGGATGGATATATACACTCCAATATATGATCAAATGAAAATCGACATTCGTATGAACTTGAAAACACGAAACGTTGAAATGATGACGAGACAGGACACTCCTGACGTCGGCAACCTACAAAAATGCGCTGACTTTGTTCACGCGTTTGTGCTCGGTTTTGATGTGATTGATGCAGTTGCATTGTTGAGAATGGATGAACTTTACGTTGATTCGTTTGAGATCAAGGATGTTAAAACGCTAAAAGGTGAACATCTTTCTCGTGCGATTGGAAGGCTTTCTGGTAAAGGTGGTAAAACTAAATTTGCAATCGAGAATTCAACAAAAACCAGGATTGTTATCGCAGATACTAAGATTCATATTCTGGGATCGTTTTCGAATATTAAAGTTGCAAGAGATTCTTTGTGCAGTCTTATAATGGGATCGCCTGCAGGGAAGGTTTATTCGAAACTAAGAGCGGTTACCGCAAGATTAGCCGAGAGATTTTGAGTTAATGTTTTGTTATTATTTCATGTCTTGTTATTTGGATATTTAAAGCTGGTAAACATAATTAGGTTTAAGGGTGTTGCATCCTTTTGAGTTTTGATTTTGTAAGGAGGTTTGAGCTTCATTGATATATTGAATGTACCAGTTTTGTGGTTTGTTGGCTTTTTTATGTTATATAATTAAAAAAAATTGCAGGTTTTGGTTGAAATGATGCTCGTTTAATTAATAAAACAGGTGACTTGTCAATCTGTTTAATACATTTTTATAACCCTTCAACATGTCATCTGATTGATTTGTTTAGATAAATGAATTAACCAAGTCGTATTTCGGATTCTTAGAAAATCCGCATTAGTTCGACATCCCTAAGCTTGACTACTATACACATTACATAATCACAACATCATTGTTGTTTTACTGAAATGTCTCACACGGCATGTGAGACGCCATCATATCTTTATCCGCAATAGCGATCTCGGTCTCGAGTGTGTTTGGTTTTGTGCTTGGTTCGTTGCGCGTCCGGTTCTGCTCCTTAGACATGCCTACCACAAGTACATACGATAACAGTTAGTATTTAGGATTAGCAGGTTAAATCAGTGCAAATCAAACAAAAAAAATGATATTAACCCGCCGTAAGCTACACTTAGAGAACCGTAGCTTACGGTTCACATCCTTTTGTTTTTATATACCTCGCCGTAAGCTAGGGTTCTCAACCCGTAGCTTACGATTCGGACCAACTGATCATTTTGTTCATTAGGAACTGTAGCTTACGGCTCCTGGCCGTAGGCTACGGTTAGTATTTGGGATTAGCAGGTTAAATCATTGTAAATCAAACAAAAAAATGATATTAACCCGCCGTAAGCTACACTTAGAGAACCGTAGCTTACGGTTCACACCTTTTTGTTTTTATATACCTCGCCGTAAGCTACGGTTCTCAACCCGTAGCTTACGATTCAGACCAACTGATCATTTTGTTCATTAGGAACCGTAGCTTATGGCTCCTGGCCGTAGGCTACGGCCCGGAGCTACTGAATGCTCCGATTCGCCCGCATAAACGACCTCAATTTCCTTGTTATCTAACCAACCTTTGGCTGCACTTTTCTTAGGTTCTCGACCATCTCCAAGGACCCTTGGGGACGCGTTTAACATCATCTTTAATACATGTTTAAGGTATTAATTCACATGACTAATAACCCATTCGGTTCATCACAACTTATAGCATTTTTACATATTTTGACCCATTAAGGATTACAGATTAATCTATATACAATTAATCCAACCCTGGTATTATAACAACCATTTTTCTTAACTCTTGACACTTAACACTGCCCGGACTTGTTTATACCATGAATGCCCATTCACGACAACTCTAAGCTAATTTATCCAAATTGACCTATTAAAGGGCACAAGCTATGGGAAACATATTTTCACCAATCTAGAGTTTAGTCAACTAAATTCTCAACTCATCTCTATATATTAATATTCCAAAACATGAAATCCTACATGGCACTCAAAGAGGCCACCCCCCGAGTGTGTCATGTGACATTTTTCTTATTTTCATTCAAAAGTCTTTTTCTCTCTCATGTTTTCCCCACAATTTTTAAACGTTAATAACTTTTATATACGATTTTTTTAAAGTACACCAAATTAATGAACGTTTTATTATCTTCCCAACAAGTACCATAGTGCTATACAAAAAATGAAAAAGAAAAAAACGATTTTTTTGTCGATTTTTGTTCATACAGGAAAAAAACATAACGTGTTCAGGTAATTCAGTAATCATGTATAGGCAAGTCACTAATCATGTTCAAACTAGGAATTCTATTTTCATAAAGAGGAGAATAGGTAAAAACCACCCATTTCCAAAAAAAAAAAAAAGTCATACTGTAACACCCCGCCTCTAATATCATCCAATATTGTCTATTTTGCCCACTAGAAGCTCACAATTTTTTTTGTTTCCAGAGTGAAAACTTCCCTGGAAGTCACCCATTCTAGTACTACTCCCACCTGAGCACGCTTAACTGTGGAGTTTCATGTGCTCCACATCCAACTAAGCCCAAAACGCGTTGGTGATTTATGAGGCAGGACATTACTTATGAACCAAGATCTCTCCTGTCCACGGGAGATGTGGGATATGCCTAGGGTGTTACAATCACCCCCCTCAGGGACTCATCGTCCTTGATGAGGTTTGCCCCACCATCCCGGATGGCACAGGAGTGGCTCTGATACCATTCTGTAACACACTGCCTCTAATATCATCAAATATTGTCCACTTTGCTCACTAGAAAGCTCACAGATTTGTTTTTGGTTGCCCGAGTGAAAACTTTCCCAGGAGGTCACCCATCTTAGTACTACTCCCACCTGAGCACGCTTAACTATGGAGTTTTCATGTGCTCCACAACCAACTAAGCCCAAAACGCGTTGATGATTTATGAGGCAGGACATTACTTATGAACCAAGATCTCTCCTGTCCACGGGAGATGTGGGATATGCCTAGGGTGTTACACATACCTTCAAGACTACCGCCTCAATCACGCCCTGCAATGGTTGTTTCTAGCTCCGCTCCTCATCCAAACATGCATCTTCTTTTTAATATACATTTTAATTCTTATTCACATGATTTAAATTGTTGTTTATGGGATATGGTACCTAATTCCAATGCGGATAGGTAGCCCTATCCCATAAAATGAATACCATTAAACACCTGCGGAGATAACTATTGGAACAACATGCTTTGCCACCAATAGGCGCGCCCTCATCTGCGCAGGGTGGCAACCACAGTCAAAGGCATCAACTCAATATTCAACAGAGCTAATCTCGCGCGCGCCAACAAGCTCATGTGCGGGATGACATCAGCCATGCAACATAACCACTTTAGAAGAATCTCCACGCGTACTCATGCTCGCGGAATATTCGTCATGCCTCAGCTTTTAATACGAGGTACGGACAATCAAGAATGAAGAAGATGTGGTCAGATCTTGACATGTCTTGTGCTAACCAGATAGTGACACGTGTCAGGGGTGGTCCAACAACCGCTGACAGGAATAGTGACATGACTGCTCCCATGCTTCCACCATGCTGTTGTGAACAGTACCGGTCAGGATACTGTTCAAGCATGCCTATCTGCTGCCAGACGCCGGCAGGAAGGTCAACCATGTCGTGTCAGAGCAGAGCGCTGACTGCGCCCAATCAGAAGATGCCACGTGGATTCCGTGCAGACCAAGTCATACTCCTTTACGTCAGTCGGGATGGTCACCTGGCTCCCGCCACTTTCACGGGCCGAAGACATCTGGGCCCAAGTATAGACCCAGATCAGTTGCACCATTTTATGGGCCGACTCATCCGGCCCATATTCCTTCCTATAAATAAAAGACTTCTTCTCCTTTGCAAAGGATCCGAAAATCAGCACTTACATGCAAGCGCTAAATAGAGATAATACTTGTAATAGGTTTGTAATCTCCAAAGTAATAACAATTATCTCTTTACAGTGGACGTAGGTCATTCGCGACCGAACCACTTATATTCTTGTGTTCTCACTTTCACCACACACAACACACTTTACTTTCTTACAGTCTTGGGCCACGGTTCTGTCACCGGTGTGAGCAAAGGATTGTACCTGAGCGAACATGTGTATAAAACCCCACGGTGATTAACACTAATCATCCGAGATACTCGTTGTTTCTTCAGATGTTTTTTTTTTCATATTATAGTACATTTATTTCTATGTTACCTCATAACACATATTTGATCACATCATATTAGATTTATCTATCCCAGAAAGTTTTTGGGATATAATCTAGTTTAATATATATTAAACTAAACTCCCTTGCTCGCTTCTGACCAAAAAATCATATCAAAGTAAAAGTGTTAAGACCTTGAAGGATTTTCTGCAAGTGGTGGACCCGCTTGCTGTCAACAACTATTTATTGACAAAACAGCCGCAAAAACCACATCAAACGATTTTAGAAAAATCTAGAAAAATTACCAAACATCCGTTACTATATTAGCAAGATTTTGACAAAAAAACATGCTTAAATAAAATGTTTAAGACCTCCAAACAACCTTTGCAAGCGGCAGACTTGTTTACTGTCAACAACTATTTTTTTGACAAAACAACCGCAAAAACCACATCAAACGATTTCGGAAAAATTTAGAAAATTTACCAAACATTCATTACTGTATTAGCAAGATTCTGACAAAAGATCATGATTAAATAAAATGTTTAAAACCACCAAACAACCTCTACAAATGCCAACTCAGGTGCCACGTCAGCATTAGCTCCACATCAGCATGGCACCTCAGCTGCCACGTCAGTTTTCACTAACCCAGTTAGTCCAGACTTAACGAAGGTCCATTTTTGACACCCACATGTTCACCTAGGATTATCATGGTCCAACTTTAAAGTTTGGATTATTATTGGCCAATGATCCTAACGTTGGATCATTTAAATCTAATACCCCAATCTTTAAATATATCAAACAATCCTTCCCTATATCTATTTCCCTCTTACATAGGGCTGACATAACAGGTTAGACGAACATGTAAAGACACGAACCCGGCATGAAATCTAATTGTGTCATTTTTTTCAAACACGAACTTGTGTATAACAGGTTAACACGATAAGACCCGATAAGACACGATAATGAACATCTATTAAAATAAGTTAACATGACAAGACACGATAAGACACAACAAGACATGATAAGACACGACAAGACGTGATAAGAAACACGATAAGACCTGTTAAGACACGTACACGATAAGACATGAACATGAAACAGGTAAACACGAAAATAAACATGTCTTAACGTTTCGACCCGACCTATTATAGACACGAAACCTGTTAAGGCCAAACACGAAACCTATTAAAATCGTGTAGATTCGTGTCAGCTTATCGTGTTCGTGTCTGAATTGCCTACATTTTTAGGTTTATTCGAAGCCTTTTAAAAATCCCAATGTTAATTAGTAATTTAGTACTGAATACTTTTTTTTATCTAGCGTTAAAAAAAAAACCCCACTGTAAACAGCCGTCACCATAAACCTCTTGGGGTATGTGCTACACCCAGTGGCGGACCCAGGATTTTTCGCCACTAGGGTCCCTGATTTTCGGTGTTCAAATTTTTTACAACGAAATGTTGGAGTTTTCGGCCTGGTTTCATTTCGGGTCGGGGCGGGGCAACAACTAGTAAACATGTCTCGCGCGTTGAGGCGGTATAACACGAATAAAAATATAAGCCATGTTCGTGCTGAACAACATATAAGGTTTATTTTTTGTAAACCTTACTAATATATATATGTGTACACTATGCTTAATTATTCGTACCATTTCTAATGTCCAAGTAGATTGACGTGGTTAATTGAAGTTAACAAAAAAAACAAATAGTAAAAATGTGAGTTGATTTTTTAACTAAAGCAGTGGTATGAAAATATAAATTAGACATATGTTTTTTATTTAAAAAATTATAATATAACAATAGATTAAGTTTAAAAAATTATAAAAAATTAAAAATTTAATAGTAATCAGCAAAATTAGCGTGACATGAGAAGCTCCAAATGGAAGAAGACAACAGCTCAACATTCCACATGTCAAGATATGATTGTGTTTGTGATTCACCCACAAGTGAATTTAGCTTTTCATGTATTTATATATATATATATATATATATATAATAATAATAATGCTGGGGAATTAACAACAAAAAAGAATGGAAGAAAAGGATGCAAGGGGTCTCGAACCCGTGACCTGTACTTTATAGGTGAAGAGTTTTTCCACTGCAACAAAGTTAGATTTGATACTATGGGTTCACTAACTTTTTTTATGGGCTCCTTTAAAAAATTTCTATATCGCCTCTACTACATTTTTAAAAAAGATTGGTGTCCCGGGACCCCGACCCGCTAAGGGTGGGTCCGCCCCTGGCTACACCTATGTCATTAGTTAACGAGACTCGAGAGTTTATGTATAGAAAGAATAACATTGAAGAACAAAGATGACGAAGGATGAAGATAGAGGCAAATTGATGAAAGTAACAAACAGGGAAGATGAGCTAAAAGCAGATCCAACATCGGTCGTTCAACCTTCTTTTTTTCCCAACCTTGACCGGCGCCATTGCAACACAAGCGCCTCTGTTTACCGGTTTTTCGGTCCGGCCGGCTGGCCGGCTAACTGCAAACGGTTCAACACCTTGATTCGGACCGCCAAGGGGAGCGGTCTCCGGTCCGGTCCGGTTTTCACAACATTGATAAAAAAAAACTGTAGCTTTTAATAAAATGTATAAAATGACTAAAATGGGCATAATTAAAAAAACTTGTAAAGAAAGATTTTAATTATTTTAAGAATCGGTATTGTTATGTATTTTTTTTATTAGTATAGGGGGCTCCTTGTAACCTTGATTACTATATATATAAAAATCTGTTTCATGTTTCATTCATACCATAATATTATGAGGGACGTGCAGGTGGTGGTTAAGCGTGTAAAGTATAAATCGTCTGTAAAAGATGGTGGTGTTGTTTGGAATCATGGTATCAAATACACAGCGGAAGCAGTTTTATTTATTAATAAAATCGATTATATACAATATATAATATGAGCCGATTTATATATATAAATATATGTTTAATTTTATTAATCCAATTAACAAAATATTCCCAATCAGGATCTCGGTTAAACGCGTATAAACAAATAAATAATGAACAACCATAGGGGGTTTAGTAATCAACCTTTGACGACTACACCGGAATTGTAACACGCGGGTTACAACGAATCCTCGCTAGTAGGAAGTTCACACCCGAGCACTGGCCAACCGAAAGCAACACTTTGCAAGACGGAAGCGGCGATGATGGTGGTTTGCGGCGGACAAAGGGGCGGTGGCTTCTAAGGGTGGTCGCAAATCTTGAAGAGGAGACAAGGGTTATGTTGTTTTATCTTTTTCAAAACATGTGTGATTAGAGTTTGATCTATCACACCTATTTATAAAGATAAAAGGCACTTGACCACTTAATTAGTCAAAGTCATTCACTTGACCATTTGACTAGTCAAGGACTTGACCAATTAATTAGTCAAAGTCATACACTTGACCATTTGACTAGTCAAAGGGTAAACTTTACTATTTAGTCCCTCGAGTTCAAAACTATTATTATTTCAGAAATAATAATCCACCAACACATGAACTTATCTGATTCGCGTACCAACGTGTAACTCTTCGGATCGTACCGGGTCGGGTTACGTTGACCTCGACTTTTAATTACATCGGACATACTATATATCCAACAATCTCCCACTTGGACGATTTTAATTAAATGAGTCAACGTGCGCAGAGTTGGACGCCTAGCTGCATCGCATTGCACCCAAACTAGTATGACACTTTACAGTCGTCAACTAGTTCTTTGAGTTCAAGTAACGCTTTACTTAACCAAATACTATAGCCCTGATAATTCTATCAATAAGTCCCTTCTGTATAGACATCCGTTGATCATAAGACATGGATCATTCATTCTTATATAGTGATCAACCATTCTCTATTCTCGTCTCTAATTCAAAGTGGTCTAACGAACTACCTTAGTCCGAGCGTGGCCACGCGTTTATACCAGTTTGAATTAACGAGGGCGCCAGAATGTCTAGACTTCTAATCCTATAGAAGTACAGAATTCCATCAGCGTCATACAACTCCCACTTAATCTTGGATTTCTCCCAACGATACCCTTATTACTACCCATGTTTCAAGACAGTGCTAGATAACATCAAGGATAATCCTTGATCAATGTAGTTAGGACAGATTGAACATATCAATATCAAAACATCTCATGAAACAGATCCATGGAGATCGTTTTGAAGCGAGTTACATCCAATATCATTCCCTAATGATATCTGTGAATTATGATTCTCAAACCATTGAGTTATTCATCTCATGAATACAATCATCTCAATTCACAATAGTCTTACATTCAAATTCATTCCCATGTAATTTGATCGACTACGGATATTTAGAATACTCTTATTCAAGGATTTAAACATACAAATAATGAACACGGTCACAAAATATTTAAATTTGCATTTAACCCATTAAATCAAATAAATATTCAATGTAACTGTTATAGTTCAAAATAAAACACCAATACTAATTACAGATAGCATGCCCACTGTCTAGCAACTCTAAGCCCTATCTTTCAGCATGCTCCTCATGTTTAGCTTGAGGTAAAGGCTTAGTAAAGGGGTCAGCCAGATTTAGATCTGTATGAACTTTGTTTATCATGATGTCTCCACGTTCTACTATCTCTCTAATATAGTGGAATTTCCTGAGTATATGCCTTGTGGTCTGGTGTGACCTTGGTTCCTTTGCAAGAGCAATGGCACCAGTGTTGTCACACAGTATCTCGATTGGTTTCTTTATGCTAGGCATAACATCGAGATCACCAATGAACTTCTTCATCTAGGCAGCCTCCTTTGCAGCATCCGATGCAGCATTGTATTCTGATTCACAGGTGGATTAAGCAACCACACTTTGCTTAAAGTTGTTCCAAGTTACAGCCCTACCATTCAGAATGAAAACATATCCCATTTGTGATCTTGAATCATCACGATCAGTCTGGAAGCTTGCATCAGTATAACACTTAACTCACAGCTCCTCATCCAGTCCACCATATATTAAGAACATGTCATTAGTCCTTCTCAAGTACTTAAGAATGTTCTTCACTGCAACCCAGTGACTCTCTCCTGGGTTCTGTTGATATCTACTCGTCATGCTAAGAGCATACGAGACATCAGGTCTAGTACACAACATGGCATACATGATGGAACCAATAGCAGAAGCATATGGAACTCTTTCCATTTTCTTCCTTTCCTCTTCAGTGTTTGCACACTGCTTGTTATTAATAATGGTTCCATGTGCCATGGGCAAGAGCCCTCTTTTTGAGTCTTGCATTGAGAAGCGTCGTAAGACCTTATCAATATATGTACTTTGACTCAAACCCAATAACCGCTTTGATCTATCTCTATAAATCTTTATTCCCATAATATAAGCGGCTTCACCAAGATCTTTCATTGCGAAACATTTACCCAACCAGGTCTTAACATCTTTAAGCATAGGGATATTGTTTCCAATGATTAGTATGTCATCTACATACAGTATAAGAAAAGTGATATAACTCCCACTAGATTTCTTGTAAACACACGGTTCATCTTCGTTCTTGATAAAACCAAACTCTTTGATTTTCTGATCAAAACGGAGATTCCAGCTGCAAGATGCTTGCTTTAATCCATAGATGGATTTATTCAGCTTGCACACCTTATTAGGATTCTTTGGATCGACAAAACCTTCAGATTGAACCATATAAACATCTTCCAGTAAGTGTCCATTAAGGAACGCGGTTTTGACATCCATCTGCCATATCTCATAGTCATAATATGCAGCAATGGCAAGTAGAATTCTAATAGACTTAAGCATGGCTACTGGCGAGAAAGTTTCCTCATAATCAATTCCTTGAGTCTGAGTAAAACCTTTCGCTACAAGCCTTGCTTTGTAGGATTGCACATTCCCATCCATGTCAGTCTTCTTCTTGAAGATCCATTTGTTTCCCACAGTCCGACATTCGGTAGGAAGATCAACCAAATCCCAGACTTGGTTATCATACATGGATTGCATCTCTGCATTCATGGCTTCTTGCCATTTCTTGGATTCTGAATCCAAGATTGCAGCTTTGTAAGTAGCAGGCTCAGCTTCATCAATCATTAAGATATCATCATACCTTACCGGTGCACGACGATCCCTAATACTTTTCCGAACACTTGGTGTTTCTGTTGTTTCTTGAGTCCTCTCAGGCTCAACTTCAACAACTGGATCAGTTACATCTGGTTCTGTCTGAACAGCTGGTTCAGTCACTTGTGATTCTCGAATTTCTTCAAGATCCACATGGTTATCTCTAATCCCTCGCTCCAGAAGCTCTTCCTCTAAGAAAGTGCCTCTGCGTTTGGTGAAAATCTTATTTTCAGTGGGGTGGTAGAACAGGTAACCGATCTTTTTACCGTATCCAACGAAAACCACTTTTTTGCCTCTGGGATCTAGTTTATCCGAAGACTCTAGAGTGACATAAGCATTACATCCCCAGACTTTAAGGTAGGATACATGAGGTTTCATTCCATGCCATATCTCATAGGGCGTTTTATCAACCTTGTTCGTTGGAGCTATATTCACAAGTCTTGCGGCAGTTTCCAAAGCATAACTCCAAAAGGATTTTGGAAGGTTTGTTCGACACATCATTGATCGAATCATATCTAATAGAGTTCGATTTCTCCGCTCAGACACACCATTATGTTGCGGTGTTCCAGGTGGAGTGAGTTGTGAAACTATTCCACAATCCTTTAGATGGTCGATGAATTCCTGACTAAGATATTCACCGCCTCGATCTGATCGAAGCATTTTAATAGTTCTATTTAGCTGATTTTCTACTTCGTTTTGGTACTCCTTGAACTTTTCAAGAGTTTCATGTTTATGCTTCATAAGATAAACATAACCATATCTACTGAAATCATCAGTAAATGTAACAAAGTATCTTTCTCCATGTCTTGACATTGTTCTGAATGGACCACACACATCTGTATGTACAAGTCCTAACAGATCATTGGCTCTTTCTCCAACATTTGAAAAATGTGCTTTTGTTAACTTTCCACTTAAGCATGATTCGCATTTTCCAAACGACTCCGAATCTTTGGAATTCAGGATTCCTGCGGTTTTGAGTTGTTTAACACGATTCTCACTTATGTGACCAAGTCTACAATGCTACATATACGTATCATTAAAGTCCAACTTATTACGTTTATGGGAGATATTGCATAATATGTTATCGTTTTGGATTTCTATCTCATAGATCCCATTGTTAGGTTTTGCATCAAAGTAAAATACATCGTTAAAATAAGCAGAAATAAATTCGCCATTGAAACGATAATTAAAACCTTGTCCACGCAAAGCCAAAACTGAAACAATATTTCTAGGCACACTAGGAATGTAATAAACTTTGTTCAAAACAAGTTCTAAACCAGAAGGAAGTAAGAGAATACATTCTCCTATAGCCTTCACAACAACTCTTTGTCCATTGCCAACATGGACCTCCAAGTCGCCTTGTTTCAGCTTTCTAATCTTTCTTAGTCCTTGCAAAACATTACAAATGTGGAAACCACATCCTGTGTCAAACACCCATGTTTTGCTAGGAAAAGCAAAGATTTCAATAACATATATACTTGAGGACTCTCCTCCTGAAGCCTTAGCTTGCTTCAGCTCAGCTAAATACTTAGCACAGTTCCTCTTCTAGTGCCCAGTTTCATCACAATGAAAACACTTGGCATCTTTCCGAGGTTTCTTATTGGCAACAGATTTGCCTTTGCCCTTCCCTTTGCCCTGATTGCCCATTTTCTTGGTGTTAGGCTTCTTAACTTGACCCTCCTTGATCACTAGCACTGGTGCAGTCTTGCTAGGTATGTTCACCTCAGCAGTTTTGAGCATCTGATGCAGTTCTGCAAGTGTCTTTTCCATCCCGTTCATATTGTAGTTCATAATGAACTGGTCATATGACTTGGGCAATGAGTTTAGGATAATATCCCCAGCTAACTCATCGCTCAAGGGGAATTCCAGACGAGCCAAGTGATCAACATATGTCTTCATTTTTAGCACACGAGTGCTAACTGGCGTTTCTAGAACATACAACTTGTTCTCCGCCTTGAGAACAATTTTCAAGTTGCGGTGCCAGTCCATGAAGTTGGAGTAGTTAAGTTTGTACTTCTCTAAGATGGACTTGAGAGAGAATTGGGAGGCGGAATTGTTTTCAGTTGACATCTACAAAGTTCAAAATCTAATTTATTAGTATTTTATGTTTCAAATATCCTAATTTATCTTATGACCCAAAAGCAAAATTAATTAGGATGAGACCCCGATTCATCAATACACAGTGAGCTGGCTTAGCACTGTCCACTGGTACGATTAGGTAGGTAAACAACGATTGTTAATTGTGTCCACTACACAACTCTCCATTTGGGGTTATCGCTAAGAGCGATGTATGTTTAACCCCAACTATGCCCACTTGTCAAACAAGCGATGTTTGGTCCTTTACTGTTAACTGTAACACCGGCCTATGTTACACAGGAAACGCGATGATTACCTTTACTCATGATCAACGCCCAGATGCAGGGTCAGCACTAACATTTGGGTTCGATTTAAAACGAAGTGTTAACTTGTTAAGGGTGGCATAAAACATCAATTTAAAATTGGGATTTAATTTTAATATTTACCATAAATATTTTGAATGACTCGTTAGCATGATGTGAGTCACACAATAGTTTATAAAATCCAATTTTATATTGTTCGTGATAATTGAAACTCCTTTCAACACTCGACACGGTATAGTTTTAAATACCCTATTTAAACTATGTTGGTCGTATTATCGCGAATGGACTTGTTTTAATATTAATAAAACTCCTTTTATTAAATATGCTTTTCGGTTTTTATAAAACTTGTTTTAATAAAACCGTTGCCATGATTGTGAAAATTTTATTTATTTTGGGTTATCTAAATTATTTACAATAAATAAACCACAACCACAAAACATAATAATAATTTTAAACGAATCGAGCCCCTAATAGGTTGTCCGTTTCGTTTTAGCCAGAAACGAAACGAACCAGTCAAAAGGGTTTCAAAACTATTTTTGATATAGCTCCCACTTGACCGGAGATCTCTATCTTCATGGAACCTGTTCGCCTTTTTATCTTCGTCTTGATCTTGTACTTGTAGGATTACAAATAAATTTGAAATACAAATAAAACAAATCTATTCTAATCCTATCTATTACACCGGATCCAATATCCGTAATAAAAATACAAATCAATAAAAAAAAAAAAAAAACATCACAAACACAACCATGACAAGGGTCAAAATACCTAGGGCTCGATTCACATCACAATCCATGAACAACAAAAAACTTTTGATCTTTTGTCAAAAAAATAAATAAATTTTTTGACAAATAAAACATAGATCAAAATTATAACTTTACCATCTATACGCGCGTAACCGTGGCTCTGATACCACTGTTGGGAATCATGGTATCAAATACACAGCGGAAGCAGTTTTATTTATTAATAAAATCGATTATATACAATATATAATATGAGCCGATTTATATATATATAAATATATGTTTAATTTTATTAATCCAATTAACAAAATATTCCCAATCAGGATCTCGGTTAAACGCGTATAAACAAATAAATAATGAACAACCATAGGGGTTTAGTAATCAACCTTTGACGACTACACCGGAATTGTAACACGCGGGTTACAACGAATCCTCGCTAGTAGGAAGTTCACACCCGAGCACTGGCCAACCGAAAGCAACACTTTGCAAGACGGAAGCGGCGATGATGGTGGTTTGCGGCGGACAAAGGGGCGGTGGCTTCTAAGGGTGGTCGCAAATCTTGAAGAGGAGACAAGGGTTATGTTGTTTTATCTTTTTCAAAACATGTGTGATTAGAGTTTGATCTATCACACCTATTTATAAAGATAAAAGGCACTTGACCACTTAATTAGTCAAAGTCATTCACTTGACCATTTGACTAGTCAAGGACTTGACCAATTAATTAGTCAAAGTCATACACTTGACCATTTGACTAGTCAAAGACTTGACCACTAAATTAGTCAAAGTCATACACTTGACCATTTGACTAGTCAAAGGGTAAACTTTACTATTTAGTCCCTCGAGTTCAAAACTATTATTATTTCAGAAATAATAATCCACCAACACATGAACTTATCTGATTCGCGTACCAACGTGTAACTCTTCGGATCGTACCGGGTCGGGTTACGTTGACCTCGACTTTTAATTACATCGGACATACTATATATCCAACAATCTCCCACTTGGACGATTTTAATTAAATGAGTCAACGTGCGCAGAGTTGGACGCCTAGCTGCATCGCATTGCACCCAAACTAGTATGACACTTTACAGTCGTCAACTAGTTCTTTGAGTTCAAGTAACGCTTTACTTAACCAAATACTATAGCCCTGATAATTCTATCAATAAGTCCCTTCTGTATAGACATCCGTTGATCATAAGACATGGATCATTCATTCTTATATAGTGATCAACCATTCTCTATTCTCGTCTCTAATTCAAAGTGGTCTAACGAACTACCTTAGTCCGAGCGTGGCCACGCGTTTATACCAGTTTGAATTAACGAGGGCGCCAGAATGTCTAGACTTCTAATCCTATAGAAGTACAGAATTCCATCAGCGTCATACAACTCCCACTTAATCTTGGATTTCTCCCAACGATACCCTTATTACTACCCATGTTTCAAGACAGTGCTAGATAACATCAAGGATAATCCTTGATCAATGTAGTTAGGACAGATTGAACATATCAATATCAAAACATCTCATGAAACAGATCCATGGAGATCGTTTTGAAGCGAGTTACATCCAATATCATTCCCTAATGATATCTGTGAATTATGATTCTCAAACCATTGAGTTATTCATCTCATGAATACAATCATCTCAATTCACAATAGTCTTACATTCAAATTCATTCCCATGTAATTTGATCGACTACGGATATTTAGAATACTCTTATTCAAGGATTTAAACATACAAATAATGAACACGGTCACAAAATATTTAAATTTGCATTTAACCCATTAAATCAAATAAATATTCAATGTAACTGTTATAGTTCAAAATAAAACACCAATATTCAATGTAACTGTTTTCAGGGAAATTATTTTTTCGAGTTTGAAAATATTGAAGACAAAAATCTTTGCCGGAGCTTTGTAGGTGAGGCGTTTTGAATCTTTGATGTTGTTTCTTATATTATGATTTAAATTTCTCTCAATGTCTTCAGATAAAGTTGACCCGAGACTGAAATCTTTGCCCTATTACATTACATACACCAACTTTGTACTTGTTATTATAAAACAGTGTTTTAAAACGACAGTTTTGAACCAAATATAGTGCGGACGTGTTTATGAGCTTTAAGTTTATTGATCTCATATTCTCCTATAGGAAGAATCTATAATGAAATAACTAAGAAAAATGACTACAATATTATTGCACTACAAATATCATGTAACCTATTATTGTATCGCTTTTGAACATAGTGTGCAAATTTTATATATTGATTGGTTGTGTGATGATCACTGAACAGCTAAAGTTATCCCAAAATCTGAAAAGGTTGCCCCACCTAATGATGAACAACTCAGTTCGGCAGAAATGATGCGTCGAATGAAACTGCTGCAGGAGGACAGGTATTTAGCTAAGCTAATACATATGTGCATATACTTTTTTTCGATCAAAACACCGACATTTAACCATTTTTTTGGTAGTGTGTTGCAGAAGTTACATAAGCAATTTGTGAGTGGAGATGTGTTGTCAGAAACTGAATTTTGGGCTACAAGAAAGGTTAGTCCGGAAGAAATACGATTAAGTGTAGTATGGGCATATATTGTAATGTATATATGTGTTTGTGTATTTCAGGTTTATATGTAATATTGGTAATTTAGTTCATTGTTGAAAAAACATGTAACAGAAGATTTACATTTACCAATCAAGTGCAGAAGTTGCTAGATGCAAATGCCAGCGTAAAATCAAAACAAAAGGTCGGGTTGAAAGGTGAAATGATTCACAATGTCAAACCATCATCTGACGGTCAGGTATGGCTCAAATCTCAAATATCTCTTTCCTTTTACGTGTGTGCGTGTGTATATGTGTGTTTATGTATCCAACCTCCTAAATCATTCTATTTCAATAATTTGGATACAGTTGTAATAATGTTGTTTTTATGATCGTAAACACGTTAATCATTATTACATTTCCACACAAACTAAAAATAAGCTAACCCATATTGAATCATCACCCAACCCGCCTATCTTGCCACCTTTAATTATTCTTGAAACTTTCTGCTATCAGTGATATCATTGTTGCCTTTTTAATTGTTTTTGTTTCAGTCAAACAGAGTTACATTTAACTTGACGCCCGAGATGATTTACCAGGCATTTTTCATCTTAATATTTTTTTTTTTTTTTTTGTGGGAACTTAGTTAAGTGTTGACCGTTGTTTATATCTCACTCTTCAAGACCATAAACTTCTTTCCTAGATTTTTGCTGAAAAGCCAGCAGTGAGGCAGGCGTATTTAGATTCTGTACCTAACAAGGTAAGGAGTAAACATAATTTTTAAGTTCATCATGTCTGTATTTTAGGCGATTTGTATTTCCTGCTATCTAAACATATTGAAATATTTATATCCCTACGATCTTTGTGCCTTGATTCCAGATGACAGAAAGAGACTTTTGGACTAAATACTGGAGAGCACAATACCTTCACAGTACAAAAAATATTGTTGCTGCTGCTGCTGCAGAGGCTGCTGAAGATGAGGAACTAGCAGTTTTCTTAAAGCAAGATGACATTTTGGCTAGTGAAACTCGTCATAAGGTGCTTTATGTTATAAACTTTTGATTATTATTATTATTGTTGTTGCTATTGTTGTATAGAACACCCAAAAACCTAAATGAAAACTCTTCTCTCTCTCTTTTTATTTTTTTATTTTTTATGTTTCCTGGCTACAGATTAGGAAGGTAGACCCCACCCTGGATATTGAGGCCGATGAAGGGGATGAGTACACACATATTCCGGTAAGTTGGATCTTTAGTGTGTGTTTAGTACTTTCTATGACTTAAAAGTGATTGTTGCATGATATTTATGACATTGTGATAATATGGGTATTGCGTCTCTTTGTGTTATATGGTAATTGTTTTGTACAAACCTGATTTGTTGGCCGTTTAATGCATCTGATTTTTTTCTGCAAATTTGACTCTGCTCCTATTAAATATGTCGATTTGGGTTATGTTTTATGTTTAACGGGTCAAATAAGTAGATAAAAAATAGCTTAAAATGAAAACGGTTTAAAAGCACCTAAAGTGTTTTTAATGCATAAGCTCTAGCATAAATATTTGTTTACTGTTGAACCAATATAGTTTCCATAATCAATATCTGACACAATAATTATTTGTATCAAGTTCAAATCTTTGGCAAAAAGTGTTGAACTCTTCTTAGTTGCTTAAACATTTTGGTCAACGGGTCAATGTTCACTTGTAATTTGATAGGGTCATGGTCTCGCTAATGAAAATAGCAAGGATGAACTAGAAGCACAATATGAGCCATTCAAAAGATCTTTTCTGCAAGATGTTAACCGTCATGCTGCAGTTGTTCTTGAAGGAAGAACTATAGGTAAGAATTTCTGCCAAACTTAATAGATTAAGGATTTCTGAAGTTTGGTACCAAAAAGTCTTATATTATGCTTTGACAATTTGCGTGATCATACACACTAAAATATACGCATGGACCTGGTTTAACGTATAAGTCTTGACTGTTTCTTTTGAAGAGATTGCTAAATTAAATGAAAAGGTAACCGACTTTGGTCTGTTCTTTGTTTCCATACAACTTTTGTTTCACCATGAAGGGCCCAATCTTTCAAAATTTGATAAATAAAAGCTCAAGCATTCAAATTTTTTGATTTGTGGTGACATGACTTGGTTACCTTGTAAAAAATGTGACATGTCTATTGATCTAATTGGAATGATGCATTTGGAGGCCAGTCAACTCAAGCGTTTAAATTTTTTCTTTAAGATCACCCGTACATTGAAACTTCTTTATAGGCCACATAGGTATGTATCTGATGTTGCTTCTACCAATTTTTGGAATGACAGAGGACCCTTGTATCAAATTATCAAGAAACTTAAGTATGTGTTCAGTTTCGTATATCCCAAGTTTGGCCAAAAACATCATCATCATACTCGGTTAATCCCACCAATAGCAAAGCTAAGGTAGGGTCTGAGGAGGGTAAGATGTGGGAATAGAGAGGCTGCTTCCAGTGAGACCCTCGGCTCAATAGTGGTTTTGTATCAAGCCTTGGACATAAGGCACATAACACTTAGGCACTTAGCAATCGGGATGTAACCCCTTGTCTTTTGGCTATCAACGCCACCACATGATGCATTGATGCCATCCATCGTTTTTAACGTTATTTTCACGAAATTAGTAAAATAACATTAAAATTAGTGCAACCCCGAGGGCCACACATATATACATTATATGCCCACATGTAACTGTATAAAAACATCCAAGCATGTACCCTTTTATACCAAATTCGGTTAAAAACATACGACCAAATGATGAAAATGCCCTTTAGATCTTTGAGACGACAAAAATAGTCTTGTATCGGTATATCATAATGCAACAATTTGATGTATGTTGTATTGGCCAGATTTTGTATGACGAAACCAGATACTGTCTTGGGTGGCCTAGATTATCCCTTCTTTAACTTGATGTTTATTATAAATTGATCTTAAACAGGATCCACGGGATTACTTTGATTCTCAACAAGTTAATGCACTGAATCAATTATCTGGGACAAGACATATGAAATCTAGGCTAAGTACCCCTGAAGCTTATGGTTCTATATATCTGAAAGCAGAACCGTGGGTTTGAGTCCTGAATTGGCTTTCGAGGTAATCACAGTATTTAGCATAATTACTATTATCAAATATAATAATGTAGGTGAAAAGTGTTTAAGATATGAAAAAGCCACCGGTAAACAAGTACTTAAACTTTCCGTTAAATAATCAATTTTGTTGCAGTTGCAGCGGCTATGAAGCTTATTTGACCCATAATCATAATCACTTCATCCACAGTCCACACTAAAACATGATCATTGCTACATAGGATCACAATAAACGGATAAACTATAACAGTATTAACTGCTTTTGTCTGTGATCCAGGTCTATAACAGTTTGACCCAGAATATATCATGCTCCAAATATCAGCTTGGTAAAAACCCAAATGAGAGCATATTGGATACGTTGCCATGTATATACACTCATGACCTTTTAATTGTCTTCCAGCAATGGATATTTATTCAGGAACTATTAAAACATTTCTGGTCCTCGTATCCAATCACAACATCAAATCTTAATACAAAGGTAATTTCATCCCTTGATGTAATGTGATCATTATTAGTATCTATAGGTGAGGAATGCGCTGTCAAAGATCTACCCAAAGTTACAGGTATATTGAATAAAGTCTAAGCATTGTATATGGTTATAAGCATTTGGTTTTAAAGCCATTTCCTTTTGTAAATAAGACCATCCGTTATGGGTGTGTGAGCGACACCATAGCGCCACATAAGCATGAGATGTATCCACACTCCTACTGTAAATAAGACCATCCATTATGGGTATTGGTGTATTTAATACTTCATTTTTATTATCTTTTATATTTGTGTTAACTTGCAGGAGATTAAAGAATCTGTGCCGTTAGATTCCAGACATTCCTTGTTCAACCAATGTTACAGGTTAAACTACTCCCTTCATCTCAATATTAACATTTTGTAGAAAAGTTTTAACCAACATTACTTCATTGCCCTTTACATTCAACAAAAATATTTATTGGTTGGTTTTTTTGAGCATGGTCGAAAAAAAGTTCTGTTTTTGTTGAATCGGGGAATATATTTATTGTGATTTCTTTATCGATGTATCAATATTTAATTTAGTCTTAGGGGCTGTTTGGCAAGTGCTGAACCAGTAAGTGCTGAATCAGTAAGAGGTCTGAATGGGTAAGAGGCTCTGAACCAGTAAGTGCTGAACCATTTAAGAGCTGTTTGGCTGTATCTCTGAATGACTGTGCAGAATGACTATTTTACCCCTCTGAACGATTATGTGCTGAATGAATGTATCTGTTTGGTCAGAGTTCTGAATAGTGTACAGATTGATGAAAATACAAAATGTCATAGAAAATCCAAATTAAACATAAATCCGTTAACATCCATGGAAACATACGAAAATCCAATTTGCCACTCTTCTTCTGACAAGTTAAAAGTGTTTGTAACTGGATCATAAACATTCCCGGTTTTGTTTTTAAGCTTTAACCAAGCTGCAAATTTTCCTTTTACAAAATCATAGTGATTCTTCATTTGACGTTGGTCCACTATGAAATTGTTTTGAGTTTTCAATTTGTCAGCTACAGTTTTCCACGACGCTTGTTTAAGACTACTTCCTTCACGCCCATTAACGGTTACTTCATGAACACATGCTTCAAGAAAAGTTTTTTCAACACCTTCTTGCTTCCAATTAATCCTAATCCTTTTCGCCATTTCTTTGGATATTTGTTCCTAAAGATTATGGATTAATCCTAATCAATTCTACATACAACATCAATCAACATACAAAATAACCATTCTACCATACAACTTCAATCAACATACATATACATCACAAAATTCTGAAAAATCTGAAAAAAAAAAACTAAAATAAACATTCATAAAAAAAAATTCATAAAAAAAAATTCATATAAACAAATTCAGAAAAATGATAAAGAGTAGCGGTTTTTTTCCCTTTTTTAATGACAGTTTTATTTCGTTTATTTGATGCCATCGACTCTATAACTACTAGAAAGTTGTATGTGCTACCAAATCTTTTTACCTTATTCTCGGTCACAGGGCAGTTGCATCAATTGCTAACGAAATAAAGTTTGTTAAATCACAATGGTAAAAATTAGTTTATAATAAATTGACAAAACAACATTTTGGTATAGTGAACCCTATCATATATTTTTTTTTTTTTTTTATTTTTGTTTATATTTACATGTGAAATAACTAGGAAAGGATATGTTGGAATGCAACTTATTATTGGTGCAGGCACTAGATGCTGCTTTTGCACTTTATGAACTAGACCAGCGGAAGAGACCTGCAAAGAGCGACGAAAGATTGAATTAAGTGTTTGACAATGTTTTCTTGTGTCACTGTTTTATTACTTTTAACCAATCTTAATAAGTAATTTGATATATTCAAATGTACACTTACCAGAATTTTGATGTTAGCCAACTTGGTCTAAAAGACCGCCTTTTCGGTGCAAGATAAAGAAGCACAATGTTATTCCATTGTGTAATATCAATCCCAAACAATATTATAAGTTATAACAAATTAGCCAGTGATGAAACAAGAACCTTTTAACTGTGAGCGGAAATTTTGCACATAAACTAGTGTATCAATTAGGGGCATGATTATGATGGTTTTGGTTTGCGACATTGGATTTTAACAATGTATCATACATTCAGTTTAATCCACTTGATTGCCCATTTGTTATAACAACTGTACCTAGCTAATTCTTCCCATAGGCAAAGCTATTGGTAGGGTTTGGGAGGGTAAGACGTAGCCAAATCTTGTATATCTGAATGAGGCTTGTTCTATCATTTGAAAGTGACTCAAATATCATTTTGTGATATGACGTGTTCTGAAGCACTGGTTATGGAAAAGATTAAACTTCATATGTAAGCATACTCATGCAACTGTAGTGCCAGAATCTTTGACCTCTTAGGAAGCCTCCAGTAGGGCACTAAAACAAATTCATTAAGCATGCTCTAGACAACCAAAAATAATTTCGTAAAAAAAGGTTCAAGTGGGAGTAGTGCAAGGATGGGTGGCCTAATGAAAAATCTCCGCTCGGGAAATAAAAACAAACCTGTGAGCTAAATGTTGGCATAGCGAAGTCTCCACACAAGCAACCAAAAACAAATCCGTAGCTTCGTTTGCAAAGTGGACTAGGCAAGGCGCCATATTAAATTAATAACATATCTATAGGAATAATTTTCAAAAGCCAATTTAGAAATTATTTTATGTTCTTAATAAGATAAGATGCCTATAGCACTTTTTCTGCAAATAAATAATTAAGAATTAATGAAGAAAATTAATAAAAATTAATCAAGAAAAGGATTGTACAAATATGATTAAGAATTAGCCAAATCTTTTGGCAACAAGTCCTTGAAGGGAACCAACCAAAGTAAAAAGTGTTACAAACAAGCAAAACCAGCTATACAAACTAAGTGCAATCCATTTGCTAGTCCAAGGTACAACCTTCTTACGTACAAAGTACATCTCAACAGGAAAATATATGGTCAATGGCCAAAAGATGATCGATGCGGCAAACGCAAGGACCTCATTGAAGTAAGGGAATAACACTGCGACCGCGACGGTCAAGACCACATATGTGGTTCTAAAACATAACCTAAGACGAGTTAATCTAAACTCGGGCCATAACGACACCTTCAAATTCGGAATGTCCCTTGTCAATATGCTTTCAGGGTGCTTTTCCGTATACCATCTTTCCACAAGTCCAAACAAAGTCTGACTGTATATCTGATAATACATATTTGAATAACAATTATATTATCACAATTAGATCATTAGTTGTAACATAACGAACCTAACACGAAATTTGCATAAGGGATGTGATTTTGTGACACTACACGAATCTAACATGAAATTTGCAGGTTTGGGCTTAGTCGAAATGGGTTCATGTCAGTCACAGGTCAAACCCCTGAAGGTGTTTCAGCTAGACGGGTCGTGTTCTAGTCAACCAAATTGGTTCAAGGGTTGATTCATTTAACCCGTTTATTTTTGTAAATAAAAAATTACTATTATTATGCCATAACTTAACTGAATGGTTATTTTATACCTAATTTTAAGATAAGATACATGAGATCAAGTTTTATAGTTTAAACAGTTATTTAATATACATTTGTATCTTTTGATGTAAATTTGTAATGTTAGAGGATTAATATCCAAAAATGGAAAAAAAATAAAATAAAATTTTCGGGTTAAACCGCTCATGTTAGTGTCAACCTGTGAAAACTCGTGATGTTCGGGTTCAACCCGCCAATCCCAAACACTACAAATCTGCAACTTGGAAACGCAGTGCCAAACATTGTTTCGATTAACCGACTAGTATGCTAAGGTTCTGTGTTACCTGGTAACCACCAACCAAGTGGAGAACAATGCATGCATTACCAAAGTCAACAAGCCAATACGGCTCATAAAATCCAAACCCGGTCAACAGATTCCCAGGAGTCAAATCTCCAAATGCAGCATAGCCGGAAGCGCCACAACACAGGTAAAAGGAAGCAGTTATGCATACTGCAATAGTTGAAGTCTTCTTCATGGTCACTTTTTGAGACGGGGGCGACTTTAAAGTGCTCTACATGTCACAAAAACGACATAATTATTTAAAGCGACTAATTTTCGATCAAACGGAAGGTGTTAAGAGCGAATTAAACGTTAAGTTTGTACCTGTATTTCAAGAAGGATTAACGAAAATGAGAACGAAAATGCAATGTCGCCAATAGCTTGAGCAACTAACCATACTTTTTGTATGGGATCTGTAGTTGATATGTCATTTATACTACCTTTAATCTCGCCTTGTTCTGCAAATTCAAAAATTAATTTGATTTAATAATATATTTTAACTGTTTGTCGAAAGGTTGTTCATAGAAGTTGAAACCGACCAGCCACCGAAACCAAAGCAAGTAGGCGGGTTGAATATTTTTTTTAAGCTCGGTTCACGGTTCAGTTTTGGCGGTTTTGCGCTTTAAAGGTTCGGCTTGTGGTTTAACATCTTTATTTAATTAAACTAGGTTTTTATCCAGCCGCGCGTTGCGGCGGCGTCAATATGATTTACAAAATAATTAAGTAATGACATAGCGTTGCGACATTTCAAATTTCAAATCAAACCTAAATCAATTGTCATTGTGTTCGTGATATTAGTTTATCATACATAAACTTTCCACCTAAATTATTGCGTATGCTCGTGAACTTTCTATGGTAAGCATCCCTAATAATTGCGTCATTTTTAAGTTTGTAGGCGTAAAATTTAACCCGAGTAAAACATAGGAAAAGAAATAATTTAATAAAACTTAAACAAAAAGTAAGAAAACATTGTGTGGCCAAAATGAGGAAAAAAAAACTTTAAAAAAATTTTGGTGGTCAAAATGAGAAAAAAAAAGTGGCCAAAATAGACCCCATATTATGCTTGCAAGAATTGAACTTGAATCATGCTTATATAAACCAACAAACCCAACCACCACACCACTACCACATATGTTGTAATTATTTGAAACTATAACTATTTAACCTAACATTAATAATAGTATATAATGAAATCACTATTCATTAGCATGTACTTTTAATAGTATATAATTTTTTGATACAAACCAGACTTTGAAGGGAAAAAAAGTTCAAACAGACAAAACCGAACCGTTATCTGTTAAATCACTAAAACTGACAGGGGACCGGTTTGGTTTTTCGTTTCCCAAAACCATATTTAGCAGCAGTGGCGAAGGTTAGTGAGGGCTAAGGCACCGTTTTTGGCTCAGTGGTGGAATTTTGCGATTTTCGTAGGTAATATTTATATGGATTGAGTCTGGGCCCCACCAATTAGATCTTCCGGCCCCCGCCAATTTGATATTCAAGCTTCGCCACTGGTTGGCAGTTCAACTCACAACTTTTGGCATAGCCAGTTTGAACCAGACCGTGAACACCCCTGGTTTATGGTACAAGAGCAAGATCAAAGATAAATATTTTGCATATAGAGATTAATACCTATTACTTGCGCTAATCCGAGTCCAATTCCGATCAAAGAATAAGTGAAGGACATAACTGCAGCAATAATCGAGAGCCATTTCGTATGAAAAATGTTGGGTATTTGAGAAGCTATTACTTGAATGATTCCAAACATAAGCATATAATACTTATTCTCGAATTCGCAAGCGGCGTCATGCCCATTTTTGTGGAAACAATTTGATTGCATAATTGCTCTGTGATCCAAAACAAATAGTTAAAAGGGCCAACATTTAATTCCATTTGATTGCCTAATTCACATGTTTAAACAATGTTCAGATAGAACTGATGGAAAGAGTTGGAATACCGCATACAGATTGCGGATGTGATCACATATACAACTCCAGTTTTGAATAAACTGAAATAAACCAAGCATCCGCACACCAATCCGTTCTTATATCCTGTAATCGAATGAAGAACAAAACGATATTTGTGAATGATATTTTATGTGCATTGAATAACTGGAAATCGTATCTCTTTATATAGAAAGATTACAATTTACAACGAAAAGAGTAAGGCAAATTGGATGTTAATAATCCTAACTATGACTCACTGGACGATGATAATTTTAGTCTTACAATGTGACCAATGACACTGCTAACTTCTGTAATATGTTGCCAATGAAAATCCCGCCCTAACGGAGAACTAACTCCGTTTGCTCCTAACTTTCATTTATATCGTTTCAAAACAATTTACAATATTTTTTAATGAAATCAAATCAGATATTGTTCATTCGGGACATACAAAGTTACTTTTCCGTTAGTGAGATTGTCGTTGACAATAAAAGTAAAAGTGATCATCACTGCCAGATGGGTCTTTTCTGGGAGGCATGGTAGGTTCAAATAAAAGGATGTAAACGAGCCGAGCTTGACTGGGCTCGAGCTCGGCTCGTCATGCTTTTATGAAGCTCGAGCTTGAGCATGGCTCGGTTCAAGCCTAATACTTTGAGCTCGAACTCGGTTCGAAATTAAAACCCAAGGGCTCGAGCTCGGCTTGACTCGACTCGGCTCGAAATAATTATAGAACAATTTAAAAGGAGCTAAAAGCTCGGCTCGAGCTCGACTCGTCAATGTTAAATAGTAGGTATACTATATATAAAATAATAATAATATAAAATTTGTTTGGGCTTGTTTAAGCTCGCGAGTCTAAACAGTCTTTGTATGAAAAGCTCGAGCCCAGGCTCAATAAGTAAACGAGTCATGTTTGAAGCTCGAGCTTGGGGTCGGGCTCGTTAAGGCTTAGCTCGTTCGAGCTTTTTACCGATCGGATCCCAAGTAGCTCTCAAGCCTTTGCGCATCCTTTACACCCCTAGGTTCAATGAAAGCACCAAATGATAGTAACCCGTGCAGGAATGGATTATTCCCGGCCAATGGGTCAAAGTATTGATTATTAAAATTCAATTTGTCAACTTGTGGCCCGTTTACCTACGTATCAGTTGTAATTGGCTGGCTGTCTTTGGTTTAATATAAACTTAAAGTTATTTGTCAACGAATAATGATAAACCTAACAAACTAATAATAATGATAAAACGTCAATAACTATAATAACATTCAAACAGAGATACAATAATAACTAAGAAACAAACTTAAAGATAAACGATGAACCAAATCATGAAAATATAAATATAATAGCATCAAGACCTGACCTAAAATGGTGTGAACAGCCTGCAAAAAGGATTGGTTGATGGTGGTGCTGCCATTGCTAGTGTTTGTGTACACATGAACATTACTGATAAGAAACGCAGACACAAGCGCGAAGAATGCGATAGTTACAACACACAACGGTCCAGCGATCCATCCGAGCTGAGCCATGCTCCAAGCCATTGACAAAACACCTGATCCTATCACTCCAGCTATAAAATGTGCTAGGGCTGTCCATACGGTTCCTTCAATCAACAACACAAAGTGAAAACCGATATCGGTAAATCATATCATAATCTTCCTTTATTTACATGTGTGTGCCATCAGTTCTACACATTTGCAGATATATATACACTAGATTATACCCCGGGAGCGTCCCGGGTTAAAAATTTAATATGATACATCAATTTTACATATGAAATAGACTGATGTATAACTCTAATATTAATATCTAACCTAAAACAAATTAACAATATACAACTCCAATGCTAACACCGAACCTAAAAGAATGTAGAACTTTAATGTAACTCTAATATTAATACATATCCTAAAGACTAAACAAATGTACAACTCTAACATACTAATATTGATACCTAACTTGAAACAACGTATAACTCTATTAACCTATTCGGCTCTGGTTGAATTTTTTTTTCATATTTACTGATTTAAACATAATTAATGACTTGTCTATACATGATTAATGATTTACCTGAACGCTTTGTGTTTTTTTCTTGTATGAAAAAAACTCCACAAAAAAAATTTCTCCGTTTTTTATATAGCACTATGGTACTCGTTGGAAAGATAATAAAACGCTCGTTAATTTGGTGTAATTTTTTTCTTTAAAAAATCTCGTATATTAATGATATTAACGTTTAAAAATTATGGGAGGAAACATAAGGGTGAAAAATCCAATTTTGTTTTTAAATTATTTTTTTCCTAAAATATCTCAATGCCACATGGGATGACACATGGCACACTCAAAGAAGAGAATGCCTCTTTGAGTGCCATGTCATTAAAATGGCTTTGGTTTATTATATGTATAGATTATCAAATCTAGGGATGAGCTCGTGACGGGATCGGTACGGTACCGATACCGATCTTGATAATACCGATACCGAAAACTCCCAAAATCCAATAACGATACAAAAAACATACGGTACGGTATCGATATTTTACCTTGCCATACCGATCCCGTACCGATACTGGTTAATACCGAAACTGAAAACCTCAAAATGTGGGTACCGATGCTGATATTGAACACCCTCGGTACAGTATAAGTTCTGTACGGGATAGGTACGGGATCGGTATGGGTTCGGTATTTGGGGCAATATCGCCATCCCTAATCAAAACATATATTTACAATACTTACTTACACATATGCATAAAAAAAAAAAAAAAAAAAAACACACTTGAAGACTTAGCAAAAAAAAAAATGTTTTGAAAAGATGAGTGGTCCAGAATAGTTCTCACGGTTCTCCGTTACGTTAGTGGTTCGTACATGATCTAATTATATATAACTGAAAATTACATATAAAAAAATCAATCCAAAATCGCTAGTCGGTGCGGTACCGCCCGAACAACGCCTAGCGAGTTTTACATCCATATTTATATTTAGATTGAATGAATTTGTAGTCAAGTAAATTCAGATTTAAGTTGACTGACTTTCAATACGATCTCTAGCGGCCTAGCACCAGATTATTTGCCATTCAGAAAAGGGTGGCGGCGCAGCTTGCTGCCCGCCTTTCCGTGCTATCTTGATGTAATATTTTCGGTCATAAAGATATTAAAATATAATATAATAATTATTAAGGGTAAAAAAAATGAATAAATAAGCTTAATAGATCTGGACATGGTGCTATTTATAAATAAACTCGGTGCTATTTCCTTTAGACTATCCGTGGTCGGCCGCGAGCGAGCCACCGACTTCACTCTCAAGTAACTCGTCACTTGACCCCGTTGTGACTGGGGTGAGCACCGGCGCGACCAAAGCTCATTTTCTCCCGTTAACACACGTGACCACCATCGTCTGTGCTCGTGCCGCGGCTGTTCGCCTGGGGCTGTTGTCGCCGGGGTGAGCACCAGGCTCGCTCGCGCCTGCTCGCGGCCCACAACGGATAGTCTTATGTAATAGTCTTATGTAATAGCACTGAGTTATTTGTTATTGGTTCGGATGGAATATTGTCTTTCTTTCTTTTTGTTTGATTTTAGTTTGAAATTCAGTGATAAATTAAAGAATGTAGAGCAGACCTGTAAGGTTATTGTGTGAGCTCTGCAACAATGGCAGATGTTCTTCATCATCATCATAATTTCCTCCAGCCATTGATGACTGTTAACATCACCAACTTCTGCTTGCAATTATTAGTTATCAGCAACTGCAGAAAATTATATTATATTATTATTATTTGTTTATCAAATGTTTTAAATTGTTAGAAAAAAAAAGATTTTTTTTTTTTTTTTTTCACCCGAAATATGGTAAAGTAAAGTTGAAAATGATAACATATAAGATATTTCATATTTTTGTCGGGAGAAGAATCTTTATGGTAAGGAATAAAGCAGACTTGGAATTAAATAATCCCAATAAATATTCCTTTTGTCCCAATCTAATTGTTCTGGTTTAAAAACATATATTTTAAGAGATCTTTTGTTTGTATATGGTAAACTGACAATAATATCCTTAAAAGTGGTGATTGTGTTTTGTTTTTCATAGGCAAAACTGGAAATTGCATTTCTATTTTTAGAAATGGACATTTAATTTGGGGCAAACAAAAAAGAAAAGAATGACATATAAATTGGGACGGAGGTAGTATTGGTTTTTATTTTATTGGATTAAAATTAATTGGGTTTAATTCAGTTAGTTTTTTGCTTACGTGGCATGCCATAAAGTGCAAATGGGTCAATAGAATGTATAAAATGGCATGTCACATAGGTAGAAAACTGACTCGATTATACCCAGTAAGTTTTAGTTAAGTGAAATAAAAACCAAGATAATTAGGTATGTTAGATTCTAATTTTTAAGTTGAGAATATTGCATTTTAATCCGATAAAATTAGGATTATTTAATTTCATTTCCACGTGAATAATAAGTGAAGGGTGATACAATTTTATATTATATTATTATTTGTTTATCAAATTGTTTTTTGTTAACCTCATGCACGCACGTAAAGTGTTTCTGTTGAAATTCTATAGTTATTATTATTTATATTCATCAGCAATCAAATCATGTTTTATGATTTATTGATTTCCCAACAATCAAAACAGAGTATTCTTATTAATTAAGTATTTAAATCTAATATTTTATTTAATCGGGTGACATATACGAGTTTCTAACCTAGTGCATATTAGAAAATCCTGATTTTTTAGTATTTTAATTTGTTTGGGGTTGTTAAACTAGCGACTGCGGTTTTGATAAGCAGCAAATCAAATCGGCTTGGTTTGGTGAGCCAGTTGGACTGGTTAGTTTTAACGATTTTGACTACTTGAACTGACCTTTTTTATTGGTTTTAAATAAAAGGTTTTGTAAACAAAGTTAAATGATAAAGATGGTTGAGGGATATAATAAATATATATAACATAATTAGTTATTTCAAGAATAAAAAATAAATCAAAAGAGATTTAACAACCAGTTATAAGTAGGGGTGCACAAAAAAACTGATTCGAGAACTGAAAGCGGTCCAAACCATTTTCACCTGAAACCGGTACTAAAAAATCCCAAAACAAAACCGAACAAAAAACTGGGCTCAAACCGATCAAACGAACAGGAGCCCAAACTTGTACACAAACTGGAACCGAACCAAAACTGGTTTAAGAAAAAAACACTTTGGGCCATAAAAATAAATAAAACTTTGTTTTTTTTTAATTAAAATTCAACTTTCTTTTTTAAAAATCCTAAAACTGAATAAATGTTAAATTTTAGGGAAAATGACCAAAATAGCCCGTTGACCGGGCGTTTTGCACAACTAGTCCTCTCCACCGTCTTTGGAGAGACGGGACACGGCTCCCAACCAGCCTGAACCGTCTCCGAGACCGTTTGGTTTTAGAGCCAATTGCCAACCAACACGTGGCGTCTCTGATCCCGAGGCTGTACCGTCTCTCTCCAGACGGGTCAGAACCCTCTCCCAGACGGTTCACGTTTCCCCATGCCGGCTGCCTTCGGTTCAACCGTCTCCCAGACGGTTCACATTTCCCAAGTCGTCTTAAGCCGTTTTGTGCTACCGTCTGAACCGTCTCACGAGTGTATATAAATACCCCAATTCACTTAACGAAATTTGCACCCACCCCTCTCCTCTAAGTTTTCATCTTCCAAACCAATGACGTTTTTTTGCTTTCCCAGCCGAAGCCTACCGGCTTACGTAAATATTGTCCGATTACTTGGATTGTTGTTTCATCTGCGTACGGCTACTTGGATTGTTGTTCCATCTGCGCGTGGTTTACAACCCGTGTAATGGATCGATGATGTGGTGGTCTACATTTGAGGCAAGTTCGTTCGCTTTCCGAATTTATGTCTCGATGTTCGACGTGTGCTCACTGAGAACTATTGTTACATAAAACGAGGAAACGTCTCGGACTTGTCTGTGTAGAGCACATACAGCATTCGAAACAACGTCTATGTAGACCGGCATGGGAAATGTGAACCGTCTGGGAGACGGTTGAACCGAAGGCAACCGGCATGGGGAAATGTGAACCGTCTGGGAGAGGGTTCTGACCCGTCTGGAGAGAGACGGTACAGCCTCGGAATCAGAGACGCCACGTGTTGGTTGGCAATTGGCTCTAAAACCAAACGGTCTCGGAGACGGTTCAGGCTGGTTGGGAGCCGTGTCCCGTCTCTCCAAAGACGGTGGAGAGGGCTAGTTGTGCAAAACGCCCGGTCAACGGGCTATTTTGGTCATTTTCCCTAAATTTTATGTAGTTTATATGACTTTAAAAACTGCACATGGGAACCAAAATGGAACCAAAACCGGAATTGAAATCAGGTAAAAACAATTCATGGCCGACCAAACCGGTTTAGCTTGGAACCGGTCAACACCCAAACTAGTTCGGGTTAAAAAACGAAGCGTGCACCTCTAGTTACAAGTTTCAAACCATTGGCCGAACCGATAATATTACTGCACATTCGCACAATGTAAATCTGAAGTCAGCTGAACCGGCCAATTTTATTCAAACAGATTCAACAGTTTTAAGACTTTAGAACACTCTAATTGTTGACATTATTCTCTAAATGTTGCATTACTCATTAACATACCACAATTGATATAACTGTTTGATACAATAGAATGGGCTAATAAAACACCCAATACAATTTCCTATTAACTCTATAAATAGATGCTTCTCTTTGCTATCTACTAGCCAAATCTTTTGGCAATGAGTCCTTCAATGGAACCAACCAAAGTAAAAATGGTTACAAGCAGGCAAAAAATGGTGTATATGCGAAGAACGATCCATTTTCCGGACCATGGTACAACCTTTTTCTGCACAAAGTGCATCTGTACAGGGAAATATATGGTTAACGGCCAAAAGATGATTGAGCCTGCAAACGCGAGGACCTCATTGAAGTAAGGGAATAACATCCCAACTCCCATTGTCAAAACCACATACGCTGTTCTGAAACATAACCGAAGTGGATTTAATCTAAACTCGGGCAATAATGACACCTTCACGCTTCGTGTGTCTTTCCCGAACTCGCTCTCTGGGAATTTTTCTGCATACCATCTTTCCACGATTACAAACATTGTCTGACTGTATACCTGCAAACACACAATATGATTGATAAAGATTAGTATAAAGTATAAACATAATTTGAATAGTTCCTAAATTGGTACCAGGTAGATGTGGCAGGCAACATGATGATGTTTAGGTGTGGGTCAAAACGGGTCAAAATGGTAATACTTAAGTGTGGGTCAAAATGGTGATAGGTGTGGGTCAAAACGGGTCAGGTTGGTCCCACCCGACCTGTAGAGCTTTTATGTTTTTAATTGAATTTTATACACAATGGGTTAAGCATGACTACCAAAATCTGTGGAACTTGTTTATAATGAACTATATTTTTTTTTTTATCATTTGATGTGAAAAATTCTATCGTATAATATTACCAGGTAAACGTTGACGTGGCAACAGCTTCTTCCCAATTATAGCCAGTTAAGTGTGTAATATTAAATGGAAAAAATGTCCGGTACATAGGGTGACAAAAATGTGAAAGTCTGTTGCATTTTGCTGTACTAAGCCCTTACAATCTGTGTTTTAAAAAGCGCGCTTAAGCGCGAAGCGCACCTAGGCGCGGAGCTTGGCGACTTATGTAACCCTAGGCGCACATCGTACAAAAAGCGCAGGAAAAGCGCAATTTTTTGGCCAAAAAAGCCCCTGAGGCGCGCGCTTTTCGTACGGGGGTGTTTTTATGCTTAAAATTGTTATATATGTAGCTAAAAGGGTTGTATATTTAAGTTAAATCATATATAAACCTTATTTGTATCTATATTTTTGGGTAAATGATGCTAAAAACCTATAGCATATATAAAAAAAAAAATATAATCGTCTTGCGCTTCGCGTACGAAAATCCCACCACTTTTGCGCTTTGCGCCTCGGTTTTGGACCTTGTCGCTTTAGTGCGCTTCACGCTTTTTAAAACCAAGCTAACAATAATAATAAACCAAATTATCATTATTGAAGCGACTTTTGAGGTTTTATGCATTTAGATACACTGTAGATAACTTTAGATCCATTAACGGGCTTGGGCTAAATTGCCACCTAACTAGGACCATCCGACCTTAAGTAAGAATTGGTTAGTAATTTTATTACTAGTATGCCAATGTCATGTGATACCTGATACCCTCCAACTAAGTGGAGCACGACGCATGCATTACCAAAGTCAACGAGCCAATACGGTTCATAAAACCCAAACCCGGTCAACAGATTCCCTGGAGTCGAATCGCCAAATGCAGCATAACCAAATCCACCACAGAATAGGTAGAAGATAGTACTTGTAGCAATTGCAATTGTGGAAGCCCTCTTCATGGTAACTTTTTGTGCTGGAGGTGACTTCAAAGTGCTCTACATGTCACGAACATTACATAATTGTTAGGGGAAACCGACTCGGTAAAAACTAGAAGATTTATTGGAACAGATTAAATGTTATACCTGTACTTCAAGAAGGATTAACGTGAAGTTAAACGCAAATGCAATATCTCCAATAGCTTGAGCAACCAACCATACTTTCTGTGTGGAACTAGTAGATGAGATTCCGTAAATGCTACCTTCAATTTTCCCTTTTGCTGCAATTTCATTTTCAATAAGCAAAGATAATATGTAGTAGCGTTTATATCATAGTTATCAAAAGCCATCGCCTTGACCGCTTAGGCGACCAATTTCCTAGAAGCCACCAGATCCTGCTTTTCCCTCCTAGATAAAAAAAAAAAAAAAAAAAGCCACGATCTGATTTTTATAAACCTAATCCCCTGACCCATACTGACCAATGCTTACCAGTTATAGCGATATATATATATATATATATATATATATATATATATATAAATCTCAGTCAAATCTTTTTCTATTTTAAATATATTTGATTTTTAAAACACTTATAGATAAAAACAAATCTGCACATCGATCCCTAAATTAGTTCTATTGAATTATTCTTCCATATATAAACACCTAGACTCATTGATTTACCAGCAAATGATTTTATCTACCACATAGTTATCAAAGGCATGTTCATTCTTGTAGCAGGTATGGCTAAATCAATCATTTTATATTTATAAGATGATTGTTATTTTTAATGATTTGGTGATTTTTTTTTTAAATTGCGCTTTTTTTTTTCTTAGGCCCGCGCCTTTTTTGCGCTTCTCACCTAGGCCACAGGCGGAGCCTAAGCGCCTTGAGTGCGCCTCACGCCTTTGATAACTATGGTTTATATTGTTGTGGTCCATCGACAAGATCGCGTATCAATGTTGAAGATAGAGATCTTTACCTATTACTCGGGCTAATCCAAGTCCCATTCCAATAAAAGAATATGCGAAGGACATAATTGCAGCAATAAATGATAGCCATTTTGTATGAAAAATGTTGGGTATTTGAGAAGCAAATAACTGAACCAGTCCAAACATAAGCATATAATGCCTATCCTCAAATTCACAAGCAGCATCATGCCCTTCTTTGTGGTAACAATTTGATTGCAAGATCGCTCTGTCACCCAGCCAACAGATTCAAACCCGACTAATATTAATACGTTAATAATCAAGTTTTCACCAAATAAAGATCAAACAGAGAGAATCGCAAGAAAAGTTAGCGTACTTCATGCTAGTGGCCGATGTGATTGTATACACGACTCCTGTTTTAAATATACTAAAATACAGCAAGCATCCGCACGCCACGCCATTCTTATACCCTGAAATCCAATGTACAGAAAAGTAGTTATAAGCAAAATGCAAGTGAACGCTTATGAGCGTCAAGTTCAGATAACGAGATGAAACAAACTAACCTAAAATGGTGTGAACCGCCTGCAAGTAGGACTGGTTCATAGTCGTGTTGCCATTTTTAGGGTTGAAATAAAGATGAATGTCACAAATAAAGTAAGCGGAAACAAGGGTGAAGAATCCAAAGATGAGCAAAGACAATGGGCCAGCAATCCATCCCACCTGTGCCATGCTCCAAGCTAGTGATAAGACCCCTGATCCTATCACTGCTGTTATAATATGTGCTACGGCTGTCCATACGGTTCCTTCAACCAACAACACAAACTTAATTGATAAACGGCTTCAAGTGTTATCGTCAAATTAGAGAACCGGATTGAAATATAAGTAAAAATGAGTTCAACAATACAAAGTGAATAAATAAAAAGCTTCAAGTGTTATCATCAAATTCAAGGAAGCGGAATGAAACATAAGCGAAATTAAGTTGTAATTTTGAAGTTGATAAGATTTTCAACTAGAAATCTTCACTGATAATAGTCATAAAACCTCTCATCCTATCCTTCAATCAACGACACAAAGCGAATTCGTACACAGCTTTAACAATAATAACCAAATTCAAGGAAATTAATCAAAATACAAGCCAAATTAAGTTCTAATTCTAAATTCAATAGAGTTATAATTTACAAAAAAAAAAAAAAAAAAAAAAAAGCCCCTCATTCAATCCTTCCAGCCACAAAATGTGCATACAGCTGTTCAGTACTACAGTTCCTTGAATCAACAACATAAACCCTAGGTCTCATCATATAACAATAAAATTGAAGTAATACAAGATCAAAATCTAAAGCTCATTGACTTCAATACAAAGTATATTTCAACTACTTAACTTGGAATTTAAGCATCAACTAAAAAGAAGTAAATATATAATAACCTAATCACATCAAACACTAACTGATTGATTGAATTTTTTGTATAAATAATAATAATAATAATAATAATTACAAGTAGAGATGGAGTAGAAGTGAAGAAATGAAGTGGAGCAAAGCAGACCAGTGAGGTTATCATTTGAGGTTTGTAACAATGGCGGTTGTTCTTCTTCATCAGCATCATAGTCTGCTCTCGCCATTGTTAATGGATGGATGCTTGCTTAATAAAACAACTTCTGGTTAGTTGAAGATAGTAGTTATCAACGTGACCATAAATTTAGGAATAATAATAATATTTTAATAAAGAATATAATATAATAAGAGCATGTTTGGCTCTCCATTTCCGCACCGCCTTTTAACTTATAACTTATCTATGTTTGGATGATTGTTTGAAAAGTAGCTTATGAGGATTTTGTGCTTTGAAAAGGAGAAATTAAGGAAAAAGTCATAAGTCACAATTTGTGACTTATGAGATTAAAGTAGCTTTTGAATGGGAAAAAGTTATAAGGAGAAATGGAGAAAGAGAGCCAAACATGGCCTGAGTATGTTTGGCAAGTAGCTTTTAAGCTTTTAGGTTGGAAGAAAAAACTGTATAGTGTAAAGCTACTAGTACTAGCATTTAAGAAAAAGTTTCTACTAGCTGCAAGTTTTTAACGAGTAATTGACACAAATACCTATTCTATCATAAAAAAAATAAAAAATATACATACAAACTTTTAGTTAATGTCTATTTTGGTCATTTTATACATTTTATTAAAAGCTCCAGCTACTTTGTCAAACACCAAAATATATTTAAAAAGTTACAGTTACCAGCTTCCAGCTAGTTTTGCCAAACATACCCAATATACTTTAAAGAAGCAAAATATAAGAGGAAGACGTTTTAGGGCCGGTTGTTTCGGCTCTTAATAAGCCTTTAACGGGACAGATATCTGAATCGGTCAGACGTAGTTCATTCAGACTGTTTGTTTCGTGAACAGATGTCCGAATCGGTATGCCATTTGTCTTTGAATGGGTAAACATTATAATTAGGCTAAATGATTCAGATCTCTTACTCGTTCAACACTTACTCTTGTACATGCGTAATTTATAAAGTTAATGTTTTTTTAGGCTTTATCTTAAATGTTGTCTTTGGCAATGAGTCACAATATCTATCTTAAATATATTTTTGCCTCTTGTCACTTGCCTGAATAAACAAAAACATTGCCAAAGAAAACTTTTATAAACAGAGAGAAAAGTAACCCAACAAAGTTTCTTAGTGGCTTTATTTAGCTACGCCGATGATCCATTTTACCTGTTTGATTTTGATTTTTTCTTGATTCATAGGCCAGTTCAGTCTAACAAACAATTTTTTTTGTTTTTGATTATGATTATGGTTCAAATCGAATCGAACCACTTGTGTGCACCTTTAAAATAACAAACCTAAGTGTTTTGTTCCTCACTGTGTCGTGCAAGCACCACTCTAGTCTAGTATAAGAGCATTCGCATCCCCTTCACCAAATCTCATCCATCAAATTACACTAAAAATCATTATTTCACCTCTAAATGTTCTGTCTCCTAATTAAAATAATAATACTTTTTCATACTTTTATCATTATATTTTCTCTCTCCTCACTCACAATCACTTACTAAAAATATTAAAATACATATAGAGGTGAACAGTAGCTTTTCATATATAGGGGTGAACAGTGGTTTCTCTAAATATTTTCTCTCTCCTTCACTCACAACAACTCACACCACCCCATATAATTTGAGGGAACCCCTTACATAATTTGGTTTCCAGGTTGTGAATGCTCTAACACAATAAACATATTTAAAAAAATAAAGTAAATTACCAAAATCGTCCCTGTGATTTGAGCCAATATGTCAGTCCAATCCAATCTTTTAAAAATTGTATGAACACTCCTTGATTTTTCAGAAAATGTGCCTAAACAGTCCAATGACTTAACCCATTTAACTTTTCTTCGTTAAGTCAGGGGCATTTTCATCCAGTCAGGGCAAAATTCATCATCTTCCCCATTTCTTCTATGATTAGACCCACCACCCACCACCATCTTCCCTGATCAAATCATCAAAATTTTGATACCGTACCTTACGTGACTCGTGACCTAAGCGAATTCAATCAATACAAGTCAAAAAATGAAAGTTACAGACATAAATTAATGAACAGGAATGCAAAAAAATCTCATTAATTCCATTACAAACTAACCTAACTGTACAAATATTCAACAATTTCATAAAATTAAACTGGATACCTAATAACTTCATAAACAGAACAGTAAAGTAAAAAAACATAATTGTAATCACAACACATAACAGCAGATCAACATTCGTTCATTAATAACATAAATAATAAACGAACCTAATTGTAATAACAGAAGAGAAAGAATAATGGATATAGAGATGTAAATTGAAGAAAAAGAGAAATAAATTGCAATAAATGAAGGCAGAGAATGTAGGAGGAATAAATGATTGGAACCAATGTGGGAACACATCTGGTGTTGTGTTGTGTTGTGCTCAACGCATTTTATGGATCGTAGCACGTATCACGTATGTGACTAGAAAGAGATGAGAGAGAGTAGTGAGAGAGTATATTACTAAAACAAAGGGTGGGGTGGGTCTGATGGTGGTGGTGGTGGTGGTGAAAGGTGGAGGAGACGGTGGGTAGTGGTGGTGGTGAAAGGTGAAGATTAGGGGTGAGCAAAATTAACCGTCATAACCAATAACCGAACCGATTTTAACCGATAACCGACATAACCAAAGGTTATGGTTATGAAATTTCTTAAACCGACCAAGTGGTTATGGTCATGGTTATGGAACTTTGGTTAACCAATATAATCATAACCGAACCGAACTTCTATAATTTTAAAACTATGTAATAGGTTTATGTTTTACACTAACCATGTAGAGGTTTTCTACTAAGATAAAAGTATGCTAGTAACAAAACGATCTTAATGTAGGTGACCTTTAGATAAGTTTTTTATTGTCTAAAAATATCTTATTAACAAGGATCCTCCATTGGTAGTTCAACAAAAAAATGTAATCTTGTTAGTCTTATTAAAAAAACTTAAGCTAAGTCCACCATCGTAGCTTCCATTTTTTATTTTGTAAACTCACACGATTTTAATTTTTAAACTTTAGTCGAAAGTTAGTTTTAGTTGAAGTTTGTGGTTAATAACCGAAATAACCATAACCGATTAACCATAACCGAAGTTTGGTTATGGTTATGGTTATGGTTATGGTTAATGGTAAAAACCGAACCAAACCGACCCATGCACACCCCTAGTGAAGATGGTGTGGGTGGGTGGTCTGATCAGGGAAGAAGATGAATTTTGCCCTGACTGAACGAAAATGCCCCTGACTTAACGAAAAAAAATTAACTGGGTTAAGTTGTTGGACTGTTTAGACACATTTTCTGAAAGATTAAGGAGTGTTCATGTAATTTTTTAAAAATTGGACTGGACTGGCATATTCCCAAACCATAGGGACGGTTTTAGTAATTTACTTTAAAAAATAATAACAATAATTGTTTACATGTAATTTTACTAATGTTGTAAACTAATGTTTAAAATCTAAGAAATGCTAGAGTCACATAGTGGTCATATCATGGGTATGAACACACAAAGTTTTATGAAATGAAAACACATCGTTGGTTTTATATGAGTAAAGGTAAAACCAAATACCCAATAAATATCAAGAAAAAGGGTTTTACCAAATAAAATAGAGGACACAAGCATGAGCTGAAAATTTGCTTGCATAGGGTGTGATGCCTTAATTATAATAAGTCTGTGTGTAACATATGCGAATTACTTACCCTGGCCAGGTAAGTGTTAAACATATGATACAATGTGTTTCTTATAATTAATACATATGCAATCTATGTAGCAAAGGCTTAGTAAGTGTGAGGTGCCGGGAGATTTTGGACGTAGTCCACTGTCTAACATGGCAGAGATGCGATCCATGTAAGACCTTGAGTGAGGCACTAGCTGAAATACGCTGGGCTAGCAGAGAGGGCAATATACTAAGGCATTTTGGACGTAGTCCACTGTCTAACACGGCAGGGATGCGATCCATGCAAGACATTGAGCGAGGCACCAGCTTATACGCTGGGCTAGCAAAGAGTGATTCAGACTAAGGTTTATACTGGTTTGTCAATCCTCTTTGACCCAACAGGATGAAAAAACCACAAGGTGAGCTTGATTTTGATGAGTTGGAAAATATGCTAGAAGAAGAGCCATCAAATAATCTTGCACCGTTTACATCACAAAATGAAGAATTTGAAGGTTAGTATATTTTTTTATTATACAAATATAGTGATATTTATACTTGTATCGTGAATGTTCATTTAGAGCTTTAGTATTTTCCATTTTAATTGTAGGCGAAGATGGTGGTAATTTGATGCAACTTGATGATGAAGAAGATGGTGATAAATTGGGTGCTCCTTAAGTTGCTTATAGATGTTTGAACTTTTGCTATGTTTTCTTAAACAGGATTATGTTTGCTTAAACTTGGGTTATTTTGTATGAATTTGGATGTTTGTTTAAGATATAAATGTAATTTTGTTTAAGCTATAAATTCCATAGATCTTGGAAAAAAATTTATATTTTAGATATAAATATATTATGTAATACATCACCCGGTTCTTAAATCCGGTCGGATCTTTTTGACCGGTCCGACAAGTGAACCGGTAAGACGTCCGATTCGATGTCCGGTCCGGTCCTAAAAACTTTGGGCTCAAGTAATCAGAGGCTCATATCTTATTAAACTAGATTTTGCTAAGGTATGCGTAGCTATGCGCAATTTTAGTGTCGGGTAAAAACAGACGACGGCCACCTCGTACACCTGGCCAAATAGGCGGGTTGGGTTGGCTGCCAGGTCAAAACGGGTTGACTCTAGAAAATGGTGGGTCTGGTTAAAACGGGTAACGGGCACCTGGCCAAACGGGCGGGAATGATCGGGTGTCAAGTCAAAACGATTCGACTCTAGAAAATGGTTGTTTTGGTTCCGATGAAAACGGTTTCTGGGTGTGTCAATTATCGGGACAATTGGGCCGGTTTACAATGTTTTTTTAAAGAAGAATTAAACAATTAGCACTAAAGTTAGACAAATTGATAAATTGCATAACTAAAAATGTAAGTTGAATATCTTACACATTAAAAAATGGGTAACTTTGTAGAAATGTAACTAAGTTTGCTAACTGTTCCAATTAACTCACTCAAACTTTGTTTGTCTCTCTAAAGTCACTCAAGTTTCATTTATTGTTTCAATACTAAATAATTATCAGGTTTTCAAGTTAAAGTGATGATGCGTCAAATTTTAATATTTTTTAATAAATTTTTTGAATGTGTAAAATTAAAAAAAAATTGAAATCTTCATTTTATAAAACCTACCTAATATATAATATCCACATAAGCATTAAAATGAAAGAAAAAAAGAGGACCTAATAATTACATAGTATTAGAACAATAAATGAAACTTGAGTGACTTAAAGAGAAAAAAATTTTGAGTGACTTAATTGGAACACTAAACAAATTTGGTTACATATATGTGGTATTTCTCGTTGGGGGGGGGGGGGGGGATTAAGTACTTGAAATTACATATCTAACCAATCTTTGTAAAATGTAAACCAAATTATTTGGCATCAATTCATCAAATAACCATGAAACTAGACATATATATTAACAATTAAACATAAAAAATTCTTTAGAGTATCTAACTTAATGAGGTATGGAGTAAAAAGTATGTACATAAAGGAGGGGGAGGGATAAGTACTTGAAATTACATATCTAACCAATCTTTGTAAAATGTAAACCAAATTATTTGGCATCAATTCATCAAATAACCATGAAGGTAGACATATATATTAACAATTAAACATAAAAAAATTCTTTACAGTATCTAACTTAATAAGGTATGGAGTAAAAAGTATGTACATAAAAGAATGTTTGCATTGTTGAACATGCCTTCTCTTTGGGACACCACAATAAACTGTCTAACACAAAAACACCAAATTAGTCTTTAACAATGACAAAGTAACACTAAATACTTGGTATAATAATGGTCCAATATCAAGAATCTAAATAGCCCAGAACATCAAGATTAGTAAACCAAACAGTGAAGATTAGCATCCCAAAACAGTGGCTATTTAGTCGCTCAAACAATTTACAAAACTAAACATGTAATTAACTCAAATATGCTGAATAAAGTTGCTCATAACTGAGATGTGTGCCTAGGGAAGATATGATATATATATATAGGGGATGGATCCACAGAAAACCCTAAATAATGAGAAAACTCTAGAAAACCCTCAAAAAAACCTACTTCCCGAGCTTTTTTTTTTTTAAAAAAAATTAGGGCATGTAATATACATGTTTTTAAGTGTTTTGAGCCAAAAAAATCAAAAAGCGCCGAAGGGTTTTTTTTTTTAAAAAAAAAAAAAAAGTTTTGCATCATAACATATGTTAGCTTATTTTTGCACTGGTAACATATGTTATGATGCAAAACTTATTTTTTTTTAAAAAAAAAAAAAACCCTTCGGCGCTTTTTTGATTTTTTTGGCTCAAAACACTCAAAAACATGTATATTACATGCCCTAATTTTTTTTTTTTAAAAAAAGCTCGGGAAGTAGGTTTTTTTGAGGGTTTTCTAGAGTTTTTTCATTTTGGAGGGTTTTCTCCCTATCCTTCCACTATATATATATATATATATATATATATATATATATATATATATATATATGGTAAGGATCATACGAGAACCAACTTTAGGAGAGAACCAGAGAACCATTGTCAACACAAACAAAAAAAAAAACCTAAAAACCCCACCTCCACCCCTAAAAACCTAAACCCACCCACCACACTCCCTAAAAACCTAAACCCCCCATCCCTCACACCGCCCCAACCCCCCCCCCCCCCATTGTGAAATGCACATGTGCAGCTAACCCCACACCCCCCAAAAACCAAAACGCTCCATCACATCCCCCCAAAAAGATACCCCCTCTTCCACCATAACCAAAAACTAAAGCCTAAAGCTAAACCCATTAAAAAACTTAACTGTAATGGTGAAATGCACATGTGCATGTAGTACAATTATCTTATTTTATAGTTTTAGCCATTGGATCATCTTAATCTATGGTGTGGATTAATTGGATGGCATTTTTATAATTAATGTTATAATTTTATTAATTGATTATATCAATAAGGGTATGATTGTAAAATACACACTCTAATTAATTGTCTCATTAAAACCTCACCTCTCACCTCTCTCCTCCTATTAATTATGATTCTCTCTCTTTCCCCTTGTCTCTCTCATCAACATCTACGGTGAATAGATTAAAATCTCCATTGGCGTGAGTGTATCAAATATATTTTCACAAGAGGCTTTAAGACTTTATAATTTTCACATGCTACATTGGATATTTAACTCAAAATGATTTTTCACATGGTACGTCATCAACTTTCAAATATGGATTAGTTCTTCATCAATGTTTTAACTCAAGTGTTTTATAATTTTTTATCATATAGATATTTAAACTATTTATATAGTGTGTTTTATGTTAAAAGGATTTTTTGTGGTTTAGTGTTTTTTGAATTTAAAACACGTTTTAAATGTATGAATAGTTGTGTTTTAAAGTACATTATAGTTTATTTTTTGAATGTGTTACTGATTTGTGTATGATGAAGATAAAACACAATGGATTATGAGGAAGATGATGATAAAACACACGGGACTGTTAAAACACAAAGTTGAGAATATGGAGATAAAACACACGGGTACGAACGTAAAACACCTTCTGGATGAAGCAACACATAAATATGACAAATGAAAAAACACATTCATTTAAAACACCCTAGTATGAACGTAAAACACCACAATATTATATTTGGATAGATGATGTAGTTGAATATGAATGATAATATGTGCAGAATGATTCTTTATAAAAGAATTCACTAAGATTCATTTTAATTCAAAACAAAAATCCCCAATAAAACTCATATTTAATAACAAAAATTAATTAGACAAATATTTCTAAAATAAGATTAACAACCCAAATTACAATGATGCCCTTCTAATTAAAAAAATTGGTTGCCACATGTCACTCAAAGATTGGTTCTCACACTTCTCACAAAAAAATGGTTTTGTACAAGAACCTAAACCTATATATATATATATGGGATGGTTAAAATAAAAACCCACTCAAAATGAGTAAACCTTGTAAACCCATTTCTAGTCATTGATCAAAGTAGATCAATGGTCCACATTTAATTCATGCTTTTTGATTTAATTTAATAGACTAGATGACAAAAAAAGGGTAAAAGGGTCAAATGGCATTTTCTGAAAAAGCATCTATGACAAGTTGACCTGACACATGTCACATCATCTCTCTCATACTTTTGTGATCATTGTCCTAAATCTGTCAGATGCCCGTGTTACATATGTAACATGTGTTGTGTTTACGTAGGTTAAAACTGAGTTGCCAGTGTATATTATTTAAAAAATGCTGATTTATTATTTTTTTTATTATACCATGTTTTTTTTCGTTTTATTGTACCAGCACCAGAATTGTTGCATACGTAACGAGAATTAATATGGTTATAGGCATTTTGTTACTTACAAAAGTGCTAAAAACAAACAAAACGGTCATTACAAAGTGCTAAAAACTTTATTGATCAAAAAACATTCAAATGTACACAAGAATTGTTTCTTACAAAATGCTAAAAAACAAACAAAACGGTCATTACAAATCAACAAATGCTAAAAAAAGTATCATAAATAAAAAAAAAAATTGTCTACACTTCATTCTTGATAATCATCTTCATCTTTAATGCAAAAAATATGCTCACCTGCAAAAATAAAACAAAAATCATCAATTTAAATGTAAAAGACCCCCCCCCCACTTAACGTATGTTAACCAACTGGATTACAAAAAAAACATACGAAACTGATACAAAAAAACATTGTTTTATACATTTAGTTATCAAAGATTATCAAACATACGAAACTGATAGCAACTTAGTTCTGCTGTTACATACGAAACAGGCGCAAACATAGATTTGATCCAATGATTAGTGACTTGTTTTAATCAATATATGGTAAAAAAAATCAGAAGCTAATTTATACCAACTTAGTTCTGCTGTTACATACGAAACAGACGCAACATAGATTTGATCACACGTGTAACTGATGAAAGTCAAAAAATCAAACCTTTGTATCTGGTAAAAAAATCAGAAACTAATTTATACCAACTTATTGGTGCTGTTACACACGAAACAGACGCAAACATAGATTTCATCCCAATTCTTCCCCTATAATATGCAAAAAATCAAACCTTTGTATCTGGTAAAAAAATCAGTAACTAATTTATACCAACTTAGTTCTATTGTTACATACGAAACAGAAGCAATATAGGAAACAGATGCAAACATACATTCCAAACTTTATAATACTCATACAAACATGCACATACTGGTAAAAAACAAATCAGACATATTGTTGCATATGTTAAGAGGCATATGCAATATTACATTCCTGATAAGTGACTTTTTTTTATTAACATATGCAACTGCTGTTGAAAGTAAAACATGTGTACCTCATGAAAAGTCAAAAAATCAAACCTTTGTATCTGGTAAAAAAATCGGTAACTAATCTATACCAACTTAGTTCTGTTGTTACATACGAAACAGACGCAATATAGGAATCAGATGCAAAACATACATTCCTCCCACATTATAATACTCATACAAACATGCACATACTGGTAAAAAAAAAACAAATCAGACATATTGTTGCATATGTTAAGAGACATTAAAATTCACCAATTTTGATTAAAAAACATATTAATAACAATAACATGTAAAAAAGGTTAATTAATATGTAAACCTACGTGTTAACGTATGCTACCTATGTGTAAACATGATTAGTTATGGCGTTACATACGAAACCGATGCAAACATACATTTTCAAAACCATCACAAACAACTTCTTATTACCAAACACTAATTAGCTCAAATTCAAAATCTAACCATTAAAATGTTTTCTAACCCCTTTCAAAATGATATTAAAAATCAAAACTTGGTGATGTACATGATTTCTTATTACAAAGCTTTATCCACAAAACCAAACATGAAAAATCACATTCCACAAAGCTTTATCCACAAAACCAAACATGGAAAATCACATTCCACAAAACCAACCTTACGTTTCTCTAACCTGTAACTTATACAGCATAACCATTTCTTTATTATTAAATATCATACTCTTTTCCTAAAAACCATTTACGGTTAGTGGTTTCACTTTTATTTAAACACTCGAAAACCATCCACATACCTATTCTATAATCCACAAACATACGTATGGAGAGAGAATCGGAGAAAGGAGAAGGAAAGAGCGGAGCTACGGCGGAACGCCGCCGCCTACGGTGACGCCTCCCCCTCTTCCGGCGCGTGGGCCCTCTTGAAACGAAGAGCGAAAGGCGGAGAGATAGCACAACAGCGGTGGAAGTTATTCGAGGCAACAGATCCAAAGAGGAGGATGATGGTGGTGGTGATAATCTTGATTTAGGGCTTTTTCTTGAAGAAGATGATGTAGAGTATTGGTGGTGGTGGATCTGGTTATATCTATGGACACGGTGGTGGATGATGGTGGATGGAGTATGAAGACGGTGGTGGTGGTGGTGGTGGTGGTGGTGGTCAGGTATGGTGGTCAGGATGTTTTTATAAAGAGGAGGATGATAGTGGTGGTGATAATCTTGATGCAGAGAAAGAGAAATGGAGAGAGAGAGAGAGTATGTGAGGTGTTTATATAGGAGGGAGAAGACAAAAATTCAAAAAAAAAAGAGAGGGAATGGTAAATTTACTAGACTACCCTTTTTTATTAAAATAATAGAGGGTGGTGTGGATTAATCTTGGCCACTAATTGGGTTTGTGGGAGTTTACTCATTTTGAAGGGTTTCTTTAATCCCTTTCCCCTATATATATATATATATAATAGGTCACATAATGTATTATAAAACACCATAACTAAACTTTGAAATAAAAAAAAAAATACTAAAAAAATACTGACATGCAAACATGAAAATAAAACACAAAAATAATAATCAATCATTCTAAATACGTGGAATGCTTACCAAACTTTGAAATAAAAAAAAAACAAAAAAAATAATAAAAAAAATGCCGAGATGCAAACATGAATGTAAAACCCAAAAATAATAATCAATCATCCTAAAATACGTGGAATGCTTTGCTTGGTCCATCCGGTTACGTTAACACATATTCAGTAAAACACAATTTCTTAAACACCGTCTTCATTAAAACACGTCCAGTTTCATTAACGCATAAATCAACCTCTTTTCAATCCTTCTGCGATCGAAGGCTTACCTGTCGGCACTTCGTATTCTTATCTGCAAATGACGAAACCAAAAACACCACAAACATTTAACATATGAATCGAAAAAGATGAAGAGAACCAAGGGTTTTAATCTTTTACATTTAAGAAGAGGAGGTTTTAATCCAAAAGAGAGAGAGGGGGAGATCTAGTGAGAGAAAGAAGGAAAATCCTAAATTAGAGGGTTTTAATTAACTGCTTTTTAATATAAATCAAGTGTTTTTACATATATACCCTCATACCATATATTAATTTAATTAAACTAACACATAATTTACAAGTTTGCCACTAAATTAATCTCATCCATCCATCTATTTGATCTAATGAACACATTTATTTCCCGCCCTTCTCACAAAAACACTCCTTTGTATCTGAACCTCTACCTATATATATATATATACACACACCTGTTTGCCAGCTACAAACTCAAGGTAAAAAGTTTCATTTAATATGGGTAATTAGGATTCATACACCCTCTATTTAGGATTTGTACACCTTGGCTCATATCACTTACCAATAGAAGGCTGTCACATATTCCAAAATGTGATGTCATACCCCCAGAATGTGACGTCACAGGGTGTATGAATCCTAGAACCCTTAATATGGTCATTGGTCAAGGATACAATGATTAAGATTATACATTAAAAAAACAATAATCAAGTTCAAAATTTGTGCCCAAATTAGTTGGAATTTGAGTCTGATCCTGGTATTTTGTGTGGTGGTGGTGTTCTTTTTATTTTGGTTATATCAAAAAAACAATACAAAGAACACCCACCTACAAGACTCAAATTCTGATATGGAACACAAAAATGTAAATAGCTTGAAGAAAATTTAAAACTTAACCTTTGGAACCTGTTTTAGGGTTCTGATCGCACGAAAGATCTGAGACAATGATGATAGTTTACTGCTCAAGAACAGAACATAATCGATCCCCAATCACTTCATCTCCAGTGGAGGAACGGAGCTGGAGTCTGCGCAGATGAATAAAGCTGACATTGGGAAGATGAGAAAACAAGTGGCTTGAATTGTGGGTTAAACAAAAGGTAGCATCACTAGTTGTACCATCTACCAATCAAAAGGAATTATTGTTCATATCAATTGCATTTTGTATACAGGATTATGCATATATAGAGGAGGGAACCACCAAACTAAACCCCAAGTCCCACTAGGCAATAACATAAGCAAATAAATGACATAATATAAGATCATCTCTGTCAAGAAACAGGCATATTATATTATGTGAAAGACACCAAAGAGAGAAGGTCATGCCACGAAGTTCATTGTTCCGATACATTCTCATTTGAATCAAAAGGATTCTTTTCAACAATGTTGTGCTCATTTGAATCAAAATGATTCTTTCCAACAATATTGTACCCTGCAACTGAGTATACTAAAAAAAACTTCCATGTAGATTTCAATCATCTAGCATTTGAGAAAGAGACATGTCACCTGCAAAGAACTCATGAACCACGCCATCTATTTCAATGGTGCTGCAACCAGGCTCCTTGGCTACACCCTTATCAACCATTAGCTTTCTCACTGCACCAACCTCGTCCCACTTACGAGCCACTGCATAAACTCTGGACAAGAGCATATACACGCCACTCCCTTCTTCCGATTCCATAATTTTTTTGGCCATTTCTTCGCTAACCTCTACTCCCATGGTTCTTTTAGAGCAGGCATCAAGAATGCTCCTCCAGATTACAGCATCAGGCTTAATAGGCATGTTGGACACAAGATCTAGTGCCTCAGCAATCAGCCCGGCTCGAGCCAGGAGATCAACCAGGCAACCATAATGCTCCAGCACCGGTTCAATTCCATATTGTGTCGTCATGACTGTGAAATAGTTCCGACCCTCTTCGACCAAGCCACTATGCCTACAAGCACTTAAAACCCCACTGAATGTAATGGAATTGGGCGCTAACCTTCCTTCATCAACCATCCGTCTCATGTATTCTAAAGCTGCCACAGCCTGCCCATGCATTGCAAACCCAAGAATCATTGTGTTCCATGATGTCACGTCACGTTTTGCCATTCTTTTAAATATGAATTTAGCATTTTCCAATGATCCACATTTACAGTACATATCTAACAGACAATTATTGATCAAAACATCATCAGCCACTTGAGGTCGCACCTCCTCAGAACATATGCATGAGCCCACATTCCAAGTAATAAGGCCCCCAAGCCAGCACAGGCGCGTAAGATGCTCTGAATCGCAAAACTATCCGCTTGGAAACTTTCCTGCATCTCACGAAAACACATCAATGCATCCTCAAACTCGTTTAGCTGTACAAGGGTGTCAATCATGACATTCCATGAAACTACGCTTCTTTCAGGCATTCCAACAAACACGTCTTGTGCATGCTCTAAGCTCCCGCAGGACCCATAAAAATGTATCAAACTGTTGTTTATATATACATCTGATGCAAGCCCAAGTTTGAGGATTTGCGCGTGTAGCTGTCTGCCTTCGGATAAGGCGAACAAATAAGCGCAAGCCTTTAGCACAAAGGGGAAAGAATGCTTATCGGGAGTAACATTCCCTTGACAAAGCATGTTGAGGTAGAGTAAAATAGCTTCCTGCTTCCTGTGGGTGCTCCTAGCACAAGCCCTGATAATGGTATTCCAAGCAAAAGAATTAGGATGTTGGATATGGGTGTGGAAGAGGAGGAGGGCGTAGGGGAGGTCGTGGAGAGATGAAAAATGAAGAATTCGAGTGTTGAGAAAAAGGGTATGTGGATGGGTGGTGGAGGTGGTGCGGAGTGTGTGAGCATGAATTTGCTTGAGCTGAGACATGGAGGTGCATTGGTTCAACAAGTGAAGAAGATGACGGTGATGGTTGGTTGTTGGAAAGTTGTTGGCGGTGGTGACGGTGGTGGGAGAAAGTGTCGTTGCGAGAACCATATTTGTTTTTTACTAGCCGACAGTGTCCGCGCTTCACGGCGGGTATCACCTGTTTCCACCAAAAAATATTATCATTATTCAATATACAGAGATTAATCTACATGAAATATAACTAATTGACAGCAGATGGCCTGAAAGTCTAAACATGATAAAAAAAAGGAAAAAGAGTATACTGATATTTTTCCTTTTGACAAGAGAAGCAAAAGAAGCTTTTATCAACTCATCAGGCAACCTGAAAATTAAGATATCTTTATAGAAAATACAAAAAATAGTTAATGTATCTTTATAGACAGCACAAATGAAACGAATTACTAAAAAAACACCAACTTACATAACCTACCTGTTGTGATGGAATAGCATAAGAAAGAAGCTTGACCAGGGGTTTCAAACGAAACTGTTTGACAACCACCAGATGATTCTTATTAAAAAAAAAAAAAAAGTAATTTACATGTTTTCTTTCTGACGCTTCCACTGTGGAAGCTCTAAACAATGGAGAGCAGACCATGATGACCAACAAAGGCAAAGTAAAAAAAACCAATTAACATAGCGTATGCATAAACATCATTTTATATTATAGGAATCAACAAAACAAAAATGAAGTCAATTTTAAAGTAGACAGCATAAAGTCGAACACCTGGTGTGCAGAACGTGAATTTAGTAGTCAGTGACTACCATAATCCCAACAACTGTAATCACCTTGGTTTAAAAACGCGCGAGGCGCTCCGAGGCGTTTTGGGTCCAAAATCCGAAGCGCGGGGCTTAAAGCGCGAGGCGAGAGCTTCACGTATAGCATTAAAAAAATTATAAAAAAATATTTATATATGTCAATATGACATTTTCTACATGTTAATCAATCATGAGCACAAAAACATGATTATAAAACACACTTGAACACTTAAAAAACATATTCAAAACATAAAAACGACGAGGCACTACTGTAGCGGGCCAAATAAAGCACTTTAAAAGGTTTTTTTTGGCTGAGGCGCTACTGTAGCGCTACTGTAGCGCGCGCCTCAAGCGCCCGAGGCGGCGCCTCATGTAGTTCAGCGCTTTTTGGCAAAAAAAGCGTTTTTCTTGGAGCCTCGCGCCTCAAACGCTTAAAGCGCGCCTGAGGCGCGCTTTTTTAAACCAAGGTAATCACAAAAACAAAAGGGGAGGATAAAAGCATTGGCGGATCCAGGAATTTTTTTCAGGGGGTTCACTTTTTAATACTCTAATTCCATATGACCGAACATAAAAAATTTTGGGTCGGTTTGACGGTTCGGGTGGGTTAAAACAAGGTGGGTCAAGGCAAGTCAAGTCAAATTTGGCCGGGTAAAACTAATGTCCACCACAATAATTGCACTTTCCAATTATTAGACCCTAGATTCATAGTTCATACGGACCATAATAGAAACCAGTTTAACAAAATTTGAATCATAGTTAACGTATAACCATTGAGTCGATAAGAAGCAACAACACAATGTTGTAACAAGTTAACAATCAAGAAGCAATGAGTTTATCAAGTTTATGGTTGGTTTTAAAGGAAAGGAATAGTTGACTACCTGTGGGTTGTGGTCCGTGAAATGAGTTGTAGAAGAGGACGAAGTCGGCCGGTGGGAATTCTCATTTGTTTAGAACTGTGAACAATCAAACTTCAAAGTAAACCTCAACAACAATATTACAAAAAATCTAAAAAACCTAATTTGAAAACTTCAATTACATCAGAAAGAATACCAAATTCCTATTCCTATTCGATCACATCATATACTCAAACTAAAAGCAGTATAGCATTCAAATCAGACAAAAACAACAACATGAACTAAACATCAACAACTAATTACAAAATAATCAAGTTACAATACAATAATATTAATAATAACGTGAATTACAGCTTGAAGAGCTTCAGAAGGTTTGCCTTGATCAATGGGTCCGTGAAATGAGTTGTAGAAGAGGAGGAGGACGGTTTGGGACTTGGGGCTGTGTGTGGGTATGTGAAATGAGGTTGAACGTGAATGGTGGCTGTGAATCTGTGATGTTTGAGTTAAAGTGTTAAACAAAAAAAAACAAAAAAAACCTAACTTTATATTAAAAAAAATTAGAATAAAAATAAAGAAATAAGGAGCTGGCCCTTGGAAGATGGAATCGAACATCAGATCTCTTTGTTAAAAGGGAAGGGGAATTACCACTAGAGCACCTCTTTCAAATGGTTATGGGTTCCTTTATAATATATTTAGGGGTTCCTATCCAATTTTCTATATATAATAACACTAAAAATTTCAAACCGAACGGGTTCCGAAGCATAGATCCGCCCCTGGATAAAAGACACAAGGTTGGGATACGATGATAATAATAATAATAATAATAATAAAACTCAGGAGCTGAAAGCTTTGTTACCTGTCGTTAAATCAGAAATCAAAAATCCTCGGAAAGAAAACAGAATGCGGAATCGAAAATATGATAACAAACCTTGGTTCGGTCTAGACCTGGCAAAGTGGGCAGGTTTGGGTCATGGGTTAGGATGGGTTTGGGTCAGGTTGAGTTTTTTTACAAAAAAGGTTAGGATAGGTTTAGGTTAGGATGGGTTTAAGTCAACATGGGCTAAATAACTATGATTAAAAGAAATGATGGATTGATTGGCATACTTACTTAGTACTACCCAAGGTTGCGCAGGATGCCATTGTTGAATCTTTTCGTTTCGTTCAAAGGTTATAGCTCTACTGTTGGTAGCCTTATTATTATATATATCAAAACAAAACATACTTTTGCGCCAGGTAAGTTTCAGAACTTTAGGTTTTCGCCACTCATGTTTTCTATGTAACACTCAGACACATTCAAGAGAAAGAAATATAATTCTTTTTGCTTTGCCTATCGTTTACTCTCGCACCTTAAATGAGATTCATTCATTTGAAAATTGAAATGGAGACTAAGTTACGGACGTCACCAAGCTTTATAAATTGGATTTAATTTCAATTCTGACAATAATAACATTATATATACGGTATTATTTGATCCACTATTAATTTTTCTTTCTAAGATTTCGAACTATATTTCTAATATTATTATTACTTTAATTCAATATTATACGCGAGTTTTGAGTGTTTAAGATGGTGTTTTACCACATTTCCCTGGCATGTCACAGTTTTTAGGAGTTTTAGATGATACCACTAGGTGGAGACTAACAAGACGATTACGATATTTGGTTTATGACTTTTGACTGATGTAAAACATGTGTTGAGATCCTTGAGCACGACTTTATTTATTGGGTGTTCTCCGGTTGTTATATCGTGTGTCTGTATCGTATTAATACCATGGTGAACCAAACTGATACCGATCAAATTTCCGCCGCAACGCGCGGAGGTATTTTACTAGTTATAATTTACAATCAATCCATCATTTCTTTTTTTTTTTAAAAAACATATCTTTATTTTTCAAATAAATCTATTGGTCTACGAATTGCTAGATATCTGTCACAATTTCTTCAAATAAAAAGTTAATAATTTAATTGTGTAACATAATCACGAAAACCCTAACTATTTTCCCCTAAATTAGTTCACCTCATTCAACATCTTTTTAATTTAATTAATTCAATAATCCAATTAAAAAACTCACACAAAAGATCACATCAAAAATCAAACAAATCCTGATGGATAAGTTTACAATTTATGCACCTGGATCTTTGATAACAAAATTGCACAATAACAAGATCTCTAATCATATGGTGGATTCGTTGTAGTTAACTTTAGCTTCAGATCTTAGACAAATAAAATTGGGGTATAATAAATTTATAAAAATAAAGATCAATGCATATGAAATTGAGGATTTTTTGTTTACCTGAACACTCTATTCCAGAGTTTCATTAAAGGATGAAAAAGAAAGGATTCCCCTCCTTTCCTTTCTCTCCGGTTCATTCTAAATTGGAAATATTGAAAATCACCTTAAAAACCTCTTTATTATCCCTCTCATTCCCTCCCTTTCCCTCCAACAAAAAACTTTGGAACACATTTTTTCATCACTTCCTTCTCAATCCTTTCTCTTCCATCCTTTAATGAAACTCTAGAACATAGTGGAAAAGTAGTCTAAGAAGCCTTGTAACTTGTAAGTCAGATAACTACATTTGAGAAACCCACCCATCGTAGTAAACCTAAGATGGATATTTAAAACCCATCCTAATTTTTTTTCTAGACCCATCCTAACTTATATATGTTTTAAAAGGGCCCATAATGACCCAAAATCACATGCATGGGTTTTTTTTTACCAGGCCTGGACTTGTACCTTTCTATCTATCTCAAACCTTCGTCTTCTGTTCTGTCCTCATGACTACCCGATGGTTTGTAACCATGTACCAATTAAGTTAACCAAGAAAAAAAACAAAAGACTTTTAAAAAACGAAAATAACTGATTAATTAACTTATTAACCGATCGCTTAAAGTGAATACCCGAACCGGTTAAAGCAAAAATGATGAAAACAACCAATGGAACAAGTGTAAATTCTCTTATGATTGTGATAAGGATCTTTTCTTATGATAAGTGTGTTTCTTAATCTTTATTATGTTGGTTCTATAGAACCGGGTTATTTGTTATTATCGGGTGTTGACCAGTATGACCGAGCCACGTCATACCTCGTCAATGGTTGATTGTCTCTACCCTCTATGGTCGGGTTCATTAAATGAAGTAGATACCTATGACATTGATTTCTTTATATGATACTAGCTGATTACCCCGGGAGTGTCCCGGGTTAAAAAATCTAATATTACTTAATAAAAAAAGATAAAAGAAGTAAACAGTCTCAACATCTTTTAATGTTAAAGAAAATTGTTATAATGTTTATACTATCAAAAGGGGTTTTCATGTTGCGTTCACAGCAGATTAAAAAATCTCAACCCCTTTTAATGCTAAGCATATCGTTATAGCACATGAACATGGGCAATTGATATATGTAATAGTAGGTTCAAAAACATATATACTATCATAACATCATTAGTGACTTGCCTATATATGATTAAGAAATTACCTAAATACATTGTGTTTTTTCTGTATGAACAAAAACTCACTAAAAAAACATTTTTTTCGTTTTTGTATAGCATTATATATGGTGCTCGTTGGAAAGATAATAAAGCGATCGTTAATTTGGTGTAATTTTTTTTTCAAAAAAATGTCATACATAAAAGTTACTAACGTTTAAAAATTGTGAGCGGAAAATAAGAAACAAATAAAGATAAAAATATTAATTAACATATTTGAAATTTTAAAATAATTAACAGTTCACTAACATTTAAAAATATGAGAGGAAAATAAGGAAAATATATTAATTAACATATTTGAAATTTTAAGATAATATAGATATAAATTTTATTTAAAATACAAAATAAATAAATTTAAAAGAAAGATTCACATGATGCCACATGGCACATTCCATTGAATGCCACCTCATACAAACTCAATTCTTTTATTATAAGTTATACTAGCTGATTACCCCGGAAAGGTCCCGGGGTTGAAAATTTAATATGATTTAATAAAAAAATAATAAAAAATGATTAAAGAAGAAAACTCAAATCACAAAAAGAGTAAATAACTTAAACATAATCAATCTTAGTTAAAAATACATTTATTTAAAAAGTTAAAAAAAAATAAAAAGCATAAACCATATTAAACATAATACAGTATTAAAAGGATAATTTTCAACATATAATCATCTTCACGTAATTTAAAATATGTTACAATTTGACTTTGACTTATAAAGATGTAGAATTCATGATGGGGGTTGAAAAATATATCCATTCTAATAATACTAATACTAATAGTAATAATTATCACTCTTGTAATTAAATAAATAAAAAAATAACCTTGCTATAAGGTGACACCATGTGTTGCAGTGTTGCGCGATTCTTTCTCCTAGCTTCTCTTGATGAAGTATACCTATCCATCTTTAGAAGAGTAAAATTTCAATGATAGCATGGCGATTGGGCTGAATTTCAACATCGTAGAGAAGAACCTGGTTTAAAAGAAAAAAAACATGATTAATGAATAACATGAACACTTTGTGTTTTTTTTTTCTGTATGAACATAACCCCACAAAAAATAGTCGCTTTTTTTCTCCGTTTTTTATATAGCACTATGGTACTCGTTGGAAAGATAATAAAACGCTCGTTAATTTGGTGTAATTTTTTTTATTTAAAAAATGTTGAATATAAAAGATATTAACGTTTAAAAATTATAAACATAAGAGAGAAAAATTTAAATTTGTTTTTAAGTTGTTTTTTCCTAAAATAACTCAATTTAATTTTAGTAATTGAGAATTGAGAGATAGAGAGATAAATTTAGGGTTTTATGTTTATTTTTTTAATTAAAAAAAGAAATAATTCAAAAACACTAAAATCTTTCAATTATGATGCCACGTGGCAGTTTCATGGAGAGGTTGAACGCACCATTGCACGCCACGTCAGCAATGTTCAATTCTTTTATATATATTAATAATAGATTATAGATTTCAAGAGTTTTTTAATAAATAAATAAATCTGGAAAAAGAAAAAACAACTAAAAAGAATACAACTTTTGTTTCATCGAGACATTGATCATATCATATTGACAAATGAGGATTTAAAAAAGTAACATGTATTTATTGTTGCAAGTTATCATAAAATTATGTAAACAACCAAATTTAACATTTTTACATTGTTTTCCAGCAATTTAAAATTGAGTTAAGTAAATTGCTAAGCATGTACAATCCTTTTGGATACTAAAATTGAGGGGGAGGGGGTGTTGAAATGAGAATGATAAATCTCATTATGTTTCAATTTTAGTGTGTTTAAGTTTAAAATGTAGTTGAACATTTTGCATAAGAGTTTTGTGTAGGTTTTATGGATGGGGTTGGCTAAATGCACAATATTGTTAGTTTTAATCTTTATGATTTAATTACTATAGTTTGAGACAAACTTAGATCAGGATAGAAGAGGAAATTCTATAAAAAAATATAAGGTTTAATTATGTTTATTTAAAAACTTTGAGGGGGAGTGTAATCAGTAAAAATAATATAAAGGGAGTGTATTTAGCAACACCCTTATGGATATGGAGTGATGACAAGGTTGCTGATGTAGAGAATGGTTGCTGACTAGGATGGTTGAGTATGTAGCTGATCAAGTATGAAGCTGATTATGAAGATTATACATATTGGGCTCAGCATTATACAAGGAAGAGTATCTTTGGGCCACTATTGTCATAATTAGAGATAGCCCAGATGTGTAACTAATAAGCCCAAAGTTATCTCTCTGTCCCGCCCCTCCACAGCTCCACTCCGTGTAGTCTTAATATATCATATGGTTATTTTCTTCAAGTTTTAATAATGTAATAATTCATTAACCATTGTCCATTGATATTAATATATTTGATAACCTGAAGTCTCCTACCAACCAAATTTTAGGTTTTGCATACAAAAAACTCGTAGATATATTTTTGTTCTTTGGGTGAAAACATTCTCACAAGTGTTCTACCTAAATACATTTAACTGGGAAGGTCTTCTCTCATTTATGTTCAAAACGTTTAAAACATGTTGGTAATATTTATTACTTAAGGTCAGATATTTTAATAATAAGAATCTCATGTTCCGACATGTATAAAATTCACTAAGATGCTACACATTTCATAGGTTAATTATGCCGCAAGGAAATTCCACTAGTCTATAATCTATATCTATATCTATACTATCTATCTATCTATACTATAAAGCATTTGACAAGGACTTCTTAAAATTTAAGATGTACAAGTTAATTTGCTTATGGTACAACACACAATGCACATAATAACTACATTTTGAGGGCAAATTGGTCTTTAAAACGACATATTTAATCTAAATGAATTTAAGAGTCAATAGATGTTTATGATAGCTCATGACATTTATTTCTACAATTAATTTGAACATATGAAATAAAAAAAAACATATAAAAAACAATCTATAATGTTACATATTTTGTTATAATCTTTTATATAGAATTAGATGGTTTATAAAATTTTGAATACTTTGACATCATTAGAGCATACCCTAATAAGCAAAACGTAAAGTTGCACTACTCGTATAATAACATGCTTCTATATTTTTCTTAAAATCATTTTATATGACATAGGTCAAACTAATTATTTTTTATAATATTATATTGTGTTTAGAAGAGAGAGAAATAAGAAGTTCCTTTATTGGTTCTATTTTTATATACGTTTCAATGTAAGCTTCGTTTAAAACAGAGTTGTGTGTGATAATGTACAAGTCATCTACGCATAGGCGAACAAGTCATTACAGTTTTTTTTAGTTTGTTATTTCCTTTTTTTTATGTGGATTTGTTACTATTTCTACTTACTTAGTTTTTTCTATGACAATTTCTTACTTTTTTTTTAATATGGCAAGTAAACTTGCCGCTATGCGTATGTGTGATTCAACATTTTTTTTATTTATTTTTTATTCGGTTCAACGGTTCCGCTGCATCGCGCGGGCCAACCCACTAGTACATTATAAAAGAGGAGTGATGGCCTCTATAGTAATTTTCATTTCCGTACAACGTAAGAAGCAACATGTACAATATATTTAAGCAACATATTTAAGGGCATTATAGGCATGTTGGTGATAATTAAGACACTTAAGAGGGTAATGTAGACATTTCATCATCCTCCTCCTTTAAAATTTCAAAACAAATTTACATTATTACCCTTGATTCCCATCCCTGCCCTCTCCATGATCGATTGTCTTCCTGCTTTAAATTATTCCTTCAATTGCCCATCAATTGTGTTTATTACAATACGATTTCTCATCTTCTCCCACATTTATATCTGTCTCTAGAAAACTCTTTTTACCTAATTGAAATAATCATAATCATTTCTTAGTCTCATACCTAATCATTAAACAGTAAGTGTTCTTCGTTTTATGTTCAATTTTTCATTGTATTTGTGTTTAAGGTTCTTGATTTATCCGTTTGGTATTTAGCCCTACAATTGAAGTTTCATCCCAAACAACACAATTTTTCTCCGTGGCTGCGGTAGCGCAAGGGATGCTTCAGAAGCATCGTTGCCCAGTGGTGGGAACCGGTGGGTTACAATGGTGATACGGTCAAAAGGTTTGCTTCTTCTTTTTTTGTTCAATTTTGGTAATATCCTAATTTTTTATTCCTTTATCAACTCTACCATCCATGCTAGGTCAGGATAAAATGTACGAAATTAACTTACCAGATGGAGCAGGTAAACCACTTTGGTATGTCCTATACATACATATTAATTTTAAAAAAGATGGCATCTTTTCTCTCGCAATATCGTTTAGTTTACTTCTGGAGTGTTTGGTTTCTTGTGATCAGTACAGTAGTGTTGGAATTGTTTGATCATCCCTTTGTTCGGGTATTAAGGTTGACCAATTTACGTTTAGGAAAGCTCTTCAATTAGCTGTTAAGATAGGGATGTGAGATGGGGTGTGGAGTTAATGGATACATGATGAATAATGGTGGGATTAATAACGTAAGTTTGTGTATAACGTTTTGATTTCTGGGCATAATTATTTAATTGGCATGGATACTTTTTTGTTACTTTTACTTATTTGCTATTGCTATTTCCACACAATTATATGGCTTGATTTTATGATCATGTGGTTCTTATATAACTAGCATGTGGCTCAATTATTTTTTAAGGTAAAATGGCGTGAAACAATAGTGTAAAATCGGTTTCAGTTTAGTGATGGGCTTCATTGTCATTAATTGCTAGCATTCAATCATCAACAAGGATTTATATGAAGATGATTTTTAAAGCAGTACTCAATGAAACCACGCCAAGAGGCTTTGGAGTATCAACATCTATCCCAACAGTTGGAAAAGGTGTAGTTGCTGTCAGCTTCTTCTCTAATATATTTTGGGAACTACGTTATACTTGCTACAATGGTAATGATGATTACAAACACAATTTTGAGTTATAACAATTTAAAGCGTAGAATAAATCAAATTAGATGGTTGTATGCATTGGAACCAGACTTTGGGCGACTTTTAACCTGTTTGACCTATTCCCGTTTTAGCTAATTTTCTTGTTTGACCAGTTTGAGATTAAAAAGAACCCGGATTGACCCATTAATAAGTAAATGGGTTGAAAACGCATCACTGAGTTCCTTCAATTGTGAAGTCTAAAATATTACAATTTGTTATCAGGTTTGCTGCTGCTTTGACTGATCTACCCCTATGAGTGATAAATGTTGTTCCTGTTAATAGACCAGATAAATTGCCTTCAATTTTTGACAGACGGCTGATTGGTATATACAATGTAAGCACATCTTTAACTTGGTTTAAAAAAGCTTGAGGTGCTCCGAAGTGTTTTCGTTCAAAAAGTCGCGGCGAGAGGCGCGAGGCTAGAGCTTCACGTATGTGAGGCGCCCAAGGTAAAAAAAATATTAAAAAATATTTATGCAAGTCAATACAAAATATTCTACTTGTTAATTAATCCTAAACACAAAAACATAATTATAAAACACACTTAAACACTTCAAAAACATAATTAAACCATTCATTGAAGCCGAAACAAACTTAAACATATTAAAACAAAAAAAAACCCTGATTTTTACTGTTGGCCCAAATAAACACCGATTTGACCTGATATTGACTGAGGCAACGCCTCAAGCGGCCCTAACAACGCCTCGTAGATGAGCACCTCAAGCATAGAAAGACGTTTTTCAAAGCGTCTGAGACGCGCTTTTTTTAACCAACATCTTTAATTATTTCATTTATATTAGTTTATGAAATTTGGGTTGAAAATTCAACGCTTTTATATGCTAGAATGAGTAATAATGCAGCTATGAAATTGGATCATTTAGGTTTAAAATTCAGCACTTTAATGTGCTAATGTGAGCATAAACTAAGTGTGAATTTGGATCACCTGAAATTAGTATAAACACATATGTGAATTTGAATCATTTAGGTTTGAAAATTCCGTGCTTTATGTGCTAAAATGAGTCCAAAGACAACTAATAATTTTGATTATTTTGGTAACAATTTTAATGAAAAATAATATAAAAAAGAGTTTAGAATTCAACACTTCTATATTTGATTTTATATATAGCTTGTGCAGGCCTCAAGATCAGGAGTAAGTAAGGCAAGGGGGTGCTGCAACTTGAGCAATGCAGGGTTCGCATGCCCAACATTTCTTAGATTTTGGCGAGGTTTGTAAAATAGGAGAATACGGTAATATGTTCTTGATTAATAATGTCCACGCACTTAAAGTCTTCATGGGTCATATATTGGTGCTTGAGTGGTGACCTGCTTTTGAGATGACAGATGCCCCATTTCGAGTTAGGGATTAGTTTGATGTTATTATGGTATCAACTTCTGTAGCTCAAAACGTTCATTCTCATTATAGAAAGAATTATCCCAAAAAATTAATGATTCTTTATTTCTGATTGATTTTCTGCTGGAAATATACAATTTTAGATTTTTGTCTGGCACAAGGTTCCGGTGACTATTTATCACGCCACATGATATAAGGGTAAATAACAAACCTACACATTTGTAAACGTGACAGTTTTGGCGCAAGCTTATAAGTGGGTAGGTTCGGGTTATGTTTTATATATAACGGGTCAAATTGGTAAATTAAAATAAGGTGACAGTTTTGGCGCAAGCTTATGAGTGGGTAGTTTCGGGTTATATTTTATATATTATGGATCAAATGGGTAAATTAAAATAATGGTAGGGTATTAAATGGGTCGTTTTTGTGGGTTGGCCTAACAACAAATACAATACAACCTTACCCAGTAAATCCTACAATTAACAAAGCTAAGAGTAGGGCCTGGGGATGGTGGGATGTAGACAGACCTTACCCCTATTCTTGCGGATAGAGAGGCTGCTTCCAGAGAGACCCTCGGCTCGACAACATACAAATGACAAGCAAACAACACTAAAAAACTAATAAAGAGCTACCGAGTTTATAGAAACATTAAAAGCACCACGTATAATACAAAGATATATATGCCATCAAAAAACAACATAATCCATAAACCCCCCAAAAAAACAAGTGGCCTAACACACATTCTTAATTTAAAAAAATAAACAGGTCAATTGCAAAATTGCTACGTTGATCCGAACATGGTCCGTTTAGCTACATGTGCTTTATCCGCCAAGTTCGCCATCCAGTTGTTTCCTGTTCCGGCGAAATCGTCACCGGTGACGGCGACGACTACAGCTATGGGTGGTGGTGGAGTATTGGGAGATTGGAAGCAAAGACGACAGTGAAAGTGCCAAACAAAAGAATTGGGTCTATAATGATTTAATATCAAGCTTTCTAATAATTAGGAAAAGCCTATAATGATTTAATGATCGCAATTTTTATTTTTTGTTAATTGTTATTGTTATGTTAAGCTTTCAGCAACGTAAATATCATATGTGCCTTCCCATATGTAACGTGGACCTACTATGCCTATGACTCCACTTGGTGATGCTTCTTTAAGAATTTATTTAATCTATTTAATCGACATTCATGAAATCTTGGAACATTTATCCTACAATGATGACGAGCGAACGGCAATAGATGTCCGCTTTTTGTTTGACTATCTTTTTTCAAAGCCAACAGGAATAATTAGAACTTGATTTTTTTATGGTTCACAAATCTCATTGCATATGTGTCTTAAATTAATAACTTGTATTTATTAGTTACACGCTACTGCTATGTTGTTTCTACGTACTTTACATCACCATAACGAATCATTCACAAGCGCTATACACACATCACAAACACAAATAAGAGCTGTGAAACAACAAAACAAATAAACTCGCAGCAACGCGCGAACATTCCCACTAGTTATTATTAAAAAATAACCGGTCAAAAATAGGATACCAAAATATAAAACAATATAGTATGTTTCAGTAATTCAAAAAAGATACGATATTATTTATATTTCAAGATCTAAAAGAATATAAGAGCATTATTTAACATATTTCAAACACGAAATCACCATGAGAAGACAAATATAAATTTGATACTAATTCAAAAAAGATACGATAAATTTGTGTTGTGACATTGATGGGAGAGCCATGTGTAATCAACCTCATAGGTCATGAAACATATCATCTATTGGATTTCCAAAATTTTAAGCCTCCTGTGTTGCTTACCAACATACTATTATCATTTTTTAAACCACATGTAATAGTGATTAGTGGGTGAAATTTGATGGGTGAAAGGGGCGTTTTTCGACACGTGGCAATGTGGGGCCACTTGGTGGGTGAAAGGGGCTTGAAATGGGCAAGGGGTGTAATGGTGGGTGAAAGGGGGTGAATATATAATGGTATTAAATTTGAATTAAAAAAAGAAAATAAAAATAAAAATGAAGTGTCAGCCCCTCATTGGACCATTCCATTTTTCACGTACGCGAAAATTTTCGCGTGCCCCTGGTTAGCGCCTTTGGCTTGAAGGGGGCGGTGTGCTCATGTGAAATGGGCGCCAATTTCACACTTTCACGCCCCTTTCACGTATCAATACGGGTGGTCTTAGAGTTAACTACATAAATAGTCATTAAGGTTTATAGAAAGTAACACTTTAGAGTGTTAACTTATTTTTTTAACATGCTAAGGGTTTATGGTTTCAATTTTGTAACAAGTTGGGGTACTAAGGCTAATTTCGTTAGCTTTTCTAGTTATGTTTTGATAAAATGATTAAAATGTCGTATATTAACTAGATGAGCTATTATTTTAATTAACTCTAATTGATTATAAGGAAAATTTATGCGATATATTGAAATCAGAATAATTTATTAATATTATTAAATCTTATATATTTTAAATTATCAATATATACTACATTAAGGTGTTGTTTGTTTTTTGCTCAGAAACACTTCTGTCCTCTTTTGTCTGCGCCACGCAGACGCGTGCAGACGTTTGGAGTCTGCAGATTGTTTGTTTTTTGGAAGACCTTTCACTCAAAAAAGTCTTCCTGACCTCTACTTGATGCAGACTTGTTCAAAAGTCTTCTAAGGTCTTCAAAGGTCTTCTCCACTCCTCTTCTCCTCACCCACCATCACCACCACCGTCCACCACCACCACCATCCACCACCATGGTCCACCACCACCATAGTTCACCACCACCACCACCCACCACCACCACCACTAACCACGGTCCGCCACCACCGTCTACCACCACCCACCACCAGCACCACCGTCTACCACCACCGTCCACCACCACCACCACCGTCTACCACCACCACGGTTCACCACCACCACCACCACCACCAACCACGGTCCACCACCACCGTCCACCACCTCCACGGTCCACCACCACCTACCACGGTCCCCCACCACCACCACCACCACCACCGTCCACCACCACCACCCACCACCACCACCGTCCGCCACCGTCTGCCACCACCACGACCTACCACCGTCCACCACCTACAACGGTCCACCACCAACACTGTCCCCCACCACTGTCCACTACCAGCATGGTCCACCACCACCGTCCACCACCACCACGGCCCACCACCACCACCGTCCACACCACCACGGTCCACCACCACCCACCACCACGGTCCACCTCTTGCAGACTGCATACATTAACAAACAAACAGCTTCTTCATAAACATTAACAAACAAACAATCTGCAGCCTATTCGTAAAAAAATCAGTTTATTTAAATTTCAGTTTATTTCAGCAGCCTGCAGACATTAACAAACAAAGAGTTTTCTTCTTGCAGACTGCAGACCTTTGGTCCACCTCTTCTCCTGCAGATGTTTGCATATGTGGTCCGCAGACTACAGACCTTTTTTCCTGCAGAAAAAACAAACAGCACCTAAATAATTATACTCTATTCACTAAATACATATTTTTTATAAAACAATACTTTTATCCGGATAACCACATGCTGAATGTGGTTTATACTAAAGTATTATGTTATTGCTATTAAAAAGTACTGTTTTATAAAATATATTATTAATATCATTTTAATGTGGGTTATCATTAAAAGTGACTAAAATGCTAAGCTACGTTAAATTCACTTAATTAAATAATTATACTTTTATCCATTAAATGGGGTTATTCCTTTATAAAAAAATATTAAAATTATTAAAAAGTATTGTATTGATAAAACAAAATTTAAAAATGTTAAATTATAAATATATACAAATAATATTATTAAAGTGTTATTGCTCGTGCAACATTCGACACCGTCCAGTATGGCATCTACGACAATTTCGACATCACCATTCAATCTCCCCTTTCACTCTTCACTCTTTTTAGTTTCGGTGGTGGTTGATGGCGAAAATACAATCAATGGGTGGTGGTCGTCGTTTGATCAGACTTACAAGTGGTGTTGGTTGATGGCGGAGGTGGTTTAGATACTACAAAATAGTTCTTACATCTGGACATGATGAGCATGTCAAATATAGATAAAGTTTGGCAGCAGTGGCGATGGATATGAGAATTGACGTGGTGCTTGATAACGGATACAAAATTAGGCTTATCGGCGATGGTTTATATGGATAAAATTATTGTTTTATTATATATATATATATATATATATATAGGTTTAGGATCCTGTACAAAGTACATTTTTCGTGAGAAGTGTGAGAAGGACTAAGAATTGACATGTAGACATCATGTTTTGGATTTAGGAATGATGTTTTAGGTTGTTTTAACTTGAAAAACACCAAACACAACTATCTAAAACACAATACAATGTATTATAGTCATTAAATTTAAAAAACAGCTAAAAGACACTACTTAACGCTTAAAACACACTGCTAATGTTCTTAGCATGGTGTTTTAAGTTTTAAGCCTAAAATACATTGTTTTCGGTTTTTAATTGTTATGTTTGGTGTTTTTATAGGCAAAACAATCCATAACATCACGACTAAGTTCAAAAAATGATGCCTAAGTATCAATTTTTAATACTTCTCACACTTCTCACAAAAAAAACCACTTTGTACACGATCTTGACCCTATATATATATATATATATATATATATATATATATATATATATATTAAAGTGTAGCGTATAATTAATTTATTATTTTTTATAATTTAAAATTTACAAGTTTTAATAATGTTAATTGATAATTCTCATTTCAATAAATTGTAAAAATTATCCTTGTAATAAAATAAAATTAATTACAAGTACTGAACGCCTAGCTATTAGTGGGCATTTTAGTCATTTTATCAAAACTTAATTAGAAAAACTAACGGAGTTAGCCTCAGTACCTCAACATGTTACAAAATTGAAACTATAAACCCTTAACATGTTAAAAAAAAAAAGTTAATACTTTAATGTGTTACTCTCTATAAGCAATAAGGACTATCTGTGTAGTTAACTCCATTTTTTATGGTTAAAAACCATTAGAACTTATTGGATTTAATTCCATATTGAAATCATAATGTTGGGTATTGGGGTTTTTAATGAATTTTGACATAGAGTTTAGAATATTGAAATTTATGGGTTGTTGAGATTCATCATTAGTAATGATGTGTTCGTGATAAAATTAGACCTAATTGGATTAAAAAAAAAGTGTTTTCATAATCATAAAACTAATGATTTACCATCACAAGTTAATTAAACTACTGAAACTAAAGTGATTAAACATTATCCAAGAAATGTGTTTGGATATAAAAAACTAGTTTTAGAATCAGAGTTTAAAATTTTGATGAAAATGGTATCTTACGCCTTTTAACTGACCAAATATGGTAAAAAAAAAGTGAATTGTAATGTTTAATTGACCAAAGATAGTTTTGAAAGCAGGCCTATCCTGAGTTAAGATCATGTAAAAACTCTTATTAGTGTAAAAACCATAGAAACCAATCTAGGTCATTGAAAAATAAAACCAATGGTTTATGTTAGTTACATATTAAGCCTTAAAATTAGTAGTTTCTATTAGTAATGTTAAGGGCAATTTGGTAAAAGTCTATTTTTAATTAAAAAATCAATATTGTCCAAACTTTAAACTAAACAAAAAACTACTACAGGTCCACACTCCATTTTAAACTTCATCTTCTTCATTTAAAACAACACACTCCAAACCTGCACAACAAGAAAACATTTCAATAATCAGTAACGTTGACTTGTTTTTTTTTTACAAAAAAATTGCAGAAGATCAAAGTGTGCTAATAGTAATCGGATTTGTTTCGTTCTGTTGTTCTGGTCGTAGTGTTAATTAGAGTGTTTGTTTTTGAATGTTAACCCCTTAATCGAGGTGTTATAATTGTCTAGTCGTTCCGATTATGTTCTTCATCAAGGTGTTTGTGTTTGAATGAAAACTCTTCCTCGTGTTGTTTCGATTTGTGCTGTTTTTAACAAATTTATTTTTTCAGATTTGTGTTGTTTTGTTCCAATTTGTGTTGTTTGTTCCGATTGTGCTAGTGTTGTTATTATTTGTGTTGTTTTATTGTGTTGTTTGTTCCAGATTGTGCTAGTGTCTATTAATTTCAATTTTGATCGGTAGTTTCTAAAGATGTAAAGGGTCGTTTTTCTGATTGTGTTAGTGTTGTTCCGATTGTGCTAGTGTTGTCCGATTCGTGTTGTTTGTTCCGGTTCGTGTTTGTTCGGATTGTGCTAGTGTTTATTATATAATGAAATTTTCAAAAACACCAACACAATCAAAATCTTATCAAAATCAGTGATGAGAAATTACTTCATACCGTTTTCGTGGGCAATTATGGCTCCATTGTTGATTACATAATATATTAATAGATAGAAACGTAATTTTCTGGTGAAAACCAGTCTAATAGAAGAACTAGATTTAATATAACCATTTTGAAATTTAAATTGCATGATTGTAGGATATGATTAGAAATTTTCAATCGAAAAAATATGATATAATTAATAGATTTTTCTTAAAAAGGGGCTATAGAAAGACAATGATACCCTTATTCATTATTTTGATGAAAAGCCACATGTCACTAAATGAATGGTTCTCATGGTTTTTAGAGGAAAATAGGTTTTTATATGATCCTCTCAACATCAAGTAGTTGAAAATACATGAGCTGTTTAACGGGAAGTTCGTTTAACTAATAAACAAACATAAACAACGTTCTTATCTAGTTAATTAAACGAGCAAAGATGAACATGTATCGACTTTCTTATAAATATTCTAATGTGCTAAAGATATTATGACAATTATTATCCAAAATCTTGAACAAAACTACTTAGGAGGTTGTGTATCAACTATGAAAAAATCAGTTTGGGTGATTTTTGAAGTGTTACTCATTAGATACTTTTTGGACGAATTTTGAAGTGTTACACAATTGACTTATTACCATTTTTAGTTAACTTTATGGATTCGACTTGTTTGAGATAACACATTATTCTAATTGACCCGTTCATAATCAAACAGGTTGAAAACTTTCTGATTAATTCAAAAAATCACCTTTTCGGCCACCATAATGCGGGGCTGTATCGAGCGAGCTAATTGTTGTATTTTAAAAGTTGGGGCTGACATAATAGGTCAGAGACGACACGTTAAGATGCGGCACGATGACCAGAGATGCTAGACACTAATACACATGATAACTTATCGTGTCATTTTTTTCAATCAATAATTCGACTTGTTTAGAAATAGGTTGATACGAAATAACCTAATCAGAAACTTGTTTAGGGATATGGTAAATATCACATATTTAAGGACCTATTTAGTGAATAAAAAATTGGCATATAAAAGTCTTAACTAATACATAATCCTCAACATAATAATCTTAACTAGGGGTGCAAACGAGCCGAGCTGTTCGCAAGCTACTCGAGTTCGGCTCGGCAAAAAGCTCGAAACGAGCCGAGCTTAAGCCTAAAACAAAGCTCGTTTATTTATCGAGCCTAGTGTAATATTAGTTTTTTTAATATTTAATAATATTTACCACTTATTTAAAGTTGTTTAGTAAACGAGCCCCAAGCTCGAGCTTACTTATCGAGCTCACAAGCCTAAATGAACTATTATTTATATTATTTTTATTTAACATATTAACTAATAAATACTAAACAAGTCGAGCCCGAGCCGAGCTTGAGCTTGAGAAATTACAAACAAACCGAGCTCGAGCTCTTATAACTTAATCGAGCTCGAGTTCGAGCCTGTTCCAACTCGAGCTCGGCTCGGCTCGTTTGCACCCCTAATCTTAACATATTAATCCTTGGCAAGTATAAAACAAAAATCAATATAAGTCAAATCATAACATCCATTACAAATATAAACATGTTGCTAACAAGTTAACATGTTTTTAACTTGTTTATACACGAATTTTATAATGTCCTAAACGTGTCGTCTTGTTTAAGACACAAAACATGTTAAGGCCAGAGAAAAAACATGTTAAGCTCAAACATGAAACATGTTAAGAAATGTGTCATTTTGTGTCGTGTGATGTCGTGTTAACAGGTCCATGGCCAAAATTGTCAGCCCTATTAACAATAACAACTAAATTTTATTGGGTCCCAAATCCTCGAGTAGATGAGATTAACCCTAACCCACAAAGGAAACCTTAACTCCTAATCACCCGTGGAGTGTTTCACGCGTATGAGTATTCAGAGGCGTAACCTCTCAATAGCGCCGAACAACGTTGTCACCAAACAAAGAATCTTCGCGCGGGAATATGCGCATGAGACAAACCAGCAACATTGCATACAAGTACAATTATGTAGGGAAGATCATAAGTCAGGAATATCTGATTAGAATCTAGGCGCATGCTCAGCCAATCAGAAGATGACGTGTGTTAGGGACGGACCAACCACCCTGAATGGTACAACGACATGACAACTTCTATGCTGTAACCATGTTGTGTACATTACTGTCAGAGTATTGTACACGCGCACAATGCCATGCACCTCGTCAGACGTCACATCAGAGCCCCCAATGGTCAACACCACTATGCCCGTCAGAAAAAGGACAAACGTGCAACCACTCCCATCGCGTCACGTGGCTCCGTAAAGGGCGGTACACTATTTCTCTCCCATCATCATTAATTGCCACATTCCCCAATACTAATATATTGGGCCGGAAGGGAGGCACCGTTTAACTTGGGCCCAGGCCCATGACGGGTTAAGGGTTAGTGATGTTTAGCCCATGCATGCCCTATATAAAGAGGGTTTCAAAAGTTGTGATGTCATAAAAAGGTTTCAAAAGTCGTGTTATTATTTCCACCCTTGCCCATTCCTCTTCTGATGGAAATGTTTTAAAATTTGAATCAACTAGGGCTAAATGAGAATAAGCCTGACGGTAAGCTAAGGCACAATCAAGCATTGATATATAGAGTTCCATCTCGTTACAATGTCTTAACGAACATGCTTCCCGCACTTTAATGGAAGTATTTGTATGCATTCTGCGAATTTATGCTTTATTTGAGAACTTGCTCTTACATACTTCACGGACTCTAGAACCTTTTCAATGGCTCCTTCATTCACTTTCAATCCAGCTTGAACAATAAGATTTAACATGTGTGCTGAACAACGAACATAATTAAAAGCCCATCACACACTAACGCGTTATTCAAATGCAAATGATCTTTTTAAAGAATTTACCAAAATATCATTATATTTTGCGTTATCCAGTGTGATAGTAAAAACTTTTTTTTCTCCATGTCCCAATCTGCTAATAAATTGATCAAGTGCTCTGCTAAAATGGAACCGTTGTGTGAAGGGGGCATAACTCTAAACTTTAGCACTTTTTTTAATTATTATTAAGAACCATTCTTCATCAACAATCAACAGAATGAGCGGTCAATGCCATAACTCCATCTGCCATGACAGAAGTCCATAAATCAGATGTCAAACATCTTCTACCAGTTACCTTTTGTAACTTGTCTTTAAGACTAATATTCTCTTGCTCATATATCTTTAAGACATCCGCTTTTGTAGTATTTCTTGTTATGAAAATCACATCACCATGTAGAAATTTATGCAAACTAGTATTTGACCCGCGGGCGTTGCCCCGCGGACTCGCATTTCACCGACTCGAACCCACGACGGCGTGGTTATTTTTAAGCGAACATGTAAGAAAAACGGTGGTTGACACACGATTCGCGAAACAAAAAATATAGTTACCAAAAAAGTGTAAAACACAATGAATTAGACATACAAAAGAATGCGCATACGACAAAGAATTTGTACCTGCAATTCAACATTCCTCCTCACAGCCAACTTACTTTAGTAAGTGCATCTTTATAGTATTACGCACCCATGCTATGCAGCGGGGCACGTATTTGCCCACCTGCTTTTTAGTTTTTACTTTCGTGTTTACTTACCTGCTTTTTATTACGTAAAAAATATAATATGCCCGTAACCTATTGAATGATCAATTGGATTGTTAGATAATATATTCGTTGCCAATGATGTTGTAGCCTAGTGGTTGCAACGGAGGTGTGAAGGTTTACCCACTTTGTGGGGTTCCTGTCCTGGAAGGTCACAGGTTCGAATCCCACTCAGAGTAGAGTTATTCTAAAATGAGGGGCTGGACCTTGGGGGCCGAACCTGAAGGGTGCGAGACTTCGTTATGGGTGGTACCGTTTGCCGTTAAAAAAAAGATAATATATTCGTTAAAATGGGAAACAACAAAGAAAGACCACATACACTTTGCCTCTAAAAGAGGACAAATACCTAATCTGTAGGCTAGAAAAGTGGCAATAGAAACCACGTATGGTTTGACTGTCAAAAGAAACATAAACACTTAACATACATAACCACGTATGATTTATCTCTCTGTTTCTCCCTCTCTGTCTATCATTCTCACACACAAAGCAACAAACCATGGCCAGCGTTCAAGCCGTCGCTACCATTAGCTCACCTCACACGAATCTGACCAAACAAAATTAAAATCACAATCGAAGCCTTAACCCTCAAATCCCACAGCCTATCCGTCTCTCTATCCATCTCCCACCCCCTCTCTCTGTCAACCGAACCGGACCGCCGCCGCCGTAACACGTTTTAGGATTCCGATATAATCATTCAACATCGAAATCCGGCAGCAACACCACCGTTATTAGCACCACTGGCTACTTCCACCGTCGCTTTTCCTTTATATGTTTTTTTTTTCTATCAACATTTTACCCGTCTCTACGCTCACCGTAGGTTGGAAACACTATATCTACACCAGACCAAACACGTCGTCTGCCTCATCGTTTATAGAGAAGAGAAGAACAATAGAGATGGAGAGAAGAGAGAGTTTCAGAGAAAGAGATAGAGAGAGAAAGGGGTAATGGATAGAGAGAGAGGTTTTGTTTTTTGAGAGACGCATTGAATACTTGTACATATAAAAAGATGGTGCATTTTACGTTTGTACATGTTGCAATTTTTTTTGAAATGCGTGCCATGGTTGCAATAGTGCTACTCTGTGAGTAGCACCGACATTGCAAAATATAGCTTTTGTAAATTTCTTGTTTCCTCGTGTTCAACATAACTAAAAGGATAGTCATGTTTGATAATTGATATTGCTATTTTCTCCATGTACAACGCTTGATTTAAAGGGGCACGTTTTTGTTTTTTTTGGTCGGACCGAGCGGATCAACATCAAAACACACTTCTGAATATGTCTTCTTATATTAGATGTTCCCGAAGTTGAATTTGTACGATAAACTGTTCCACAAGAACTACATCTTGCTTTCTTATCCCCATTAGGTGCAACCGGTAATGGGTCAATTTAATTCCATATGTGAG